>CM019177.2:70349545-70872350 GCA_009739505.2 Apolygus lucorum
TTAAGTGTTTTTGGTCTTTCAGTTTTGTCCACAGTTCATTCGAACGTGATTCTTCACTTGGATGATGGAAGGTTTTGTTAGAAAACCACTTCCATCTACTTCTTTCTGTTGATACTCCCATGACATCCATGTACAAACAAAATACATTATACATACATGTTACGGGCGATTAATGAGGAATTTCACCGAATTCTGTTTGCATTTTTCCTGAATAGTTAATGGTGTGGGATAGATGAAAATCGGGTTGATTTCGGAAAATAAGTCTCCTGTTATTTTTGGGAGACAATCAAAATTTATGATTTCAAAAAATAACCGGGAAAATGGACCTCTTCAACGTCAAGCAGAAACGCTCGATGATTGGCTGTTTGGATCGCCGTCTCCTCCCAGTGTTGCCCGATGGTACGACGAAATCGTGTTATCTAAGAGGAAAGTTACCTATCAAACAAAAACATGGGGAAACCTAATTTTCCCTATCTTGCTTTTTCTATTTTTTTCCTTCAGTTTTTCGATTCTGAACTTTACTGGTTTTGTGAAATGTTGCATCTGAGGACTATAGATTTCACGATCTCAGCTTCAAGCGGCCGTACATGAACTATTCCAAGATGACGTCATCCTCCCGGTTTTTATTAAACGTTCATATTTTCTACACTGTTTTGTTTATTAGTAAATTAGGAAGTTCGGGCTGAAAGTATGCCGTAGGAGGTTTTTCGAGGTGCTGAATCCGATTTTGGGGCCAAAAATAGGAACTTCCTCATTTTTGTTGACCTTCTGCCGTTGTTCTCGGAATTTTTCCTGAAAACTCGATTGGTGGGTTGTTGAACAAATGACCGTGTTCATTTTGACAACCCGTTCAGATCAGACAAGGTCGTTTTGAAGATAAGGTCTTTTGAATACGTTCACTCCAGACCGACACACCTCTAGTTTGCAGTTTAGAGTTTTCAATTTTTTGTGGGCTCCATGACAACTTTTTCTCAGAAAAAGTGGCTTTTGTTGTAATTAGGCATCTCTCCCACGTTCCATAAAAACGCTGCAAATTATTACACAATGGTTTATTATTTTTCTATGTTGATCACTCGTCTGCAAAGCCACCAACCATCCAACATGAAGAAAAACATCGATCGTATTTCGGTCAGCTATAATTTGAACGGAGATTAGGCCTCTTTTGCGATTCACACTCGTGTTTCTGATTTATCGTACGTCCAAACTTTAAATTCTCGTAGTTAGCGAACGGTTTGTCCTACAGAGCTCCGCGTGGTCTCAAAAAATGACTTCAAAATTTACTCGCAAGCCACCCTGTATATTTCCCTGGAGCAACTGCGAGTGCCTCATTTTACTGTTTCGTATTATGTATTTGCATAGGTATCTCTTTCGTTGAAACAGCTAAATTAAAGAATTCGCAGTGTAGTGGCAAGCTAGACTCATTTTTATTTTCCTTAGGTACTGATTACTGATCTCGAGCATGTATCAGTGTATTCCTGTTTTCTTTTCACCTAAAGTATTCTTCAAAAATCTTTTGATCCTGAAAGCCTGTTCCCTTGATTAGTATGATTTCAAGAGGTAAGAAGATCTTTGATCTCGGCAAGAAAGGGGGTTCAAAAACTCGAGCCACAAACATCAATATAATTTGCTTATCTCTCCACTAGAAATGCGTGTCACAACCCAAGTTGAATGACAAAGCATGCTGCATCTAATTCTCAAAGTAGACCAGTGATTTTATACATCTTTGATTTCCGGGGAAGATATAGAGGACGATATAGATAGACTCAAAGGGCGGCTGGATTTTGAAATAGAAGTAGAGTAAGAAGATGTAGAGCAATGAAAGGTTTACTGACCATAGTTTTTGGATATATTCATTAGCCTAACTATATTTTAAAGCCTAACAAATTTGATACCCCACACATTTCGCCAGAGAGAACTAGTGCCGGTCCGACACCTAACGTCTAGTGAAACATATTGTTTAGTAATGCATGCATTCCAGGGGACGTCCCATTGGATAAGCATTAGATCAGTTTAACCAGTTGTTAAGTGATAAAACTGTTTCACTCGATGTAATTTATTTATTACTTTAGGCAAGAAATACTGACCCCCCCCCCCCCCCCCCCATTATCCACCTTAACATTTCTAGCGGCATGGGAGCCTCGAATCTGAAGAGCATTTTAAAATCCATGATCTACGATACCCAACATGCGAATTCGAGTTACCCCCCCCCCCCCCCCACCTCCCCAACGCCAACAATGGTGCCAGTCTGGCACCAAAGCGGAAATACGTCGTAACATTGAACTTTCATCTGTTAGTTTTGGTAGGCAGTCCGTCAAATTCACATCCGTATTCAAGGTGAAACACAAAAAAAAACACGAAATAGGGTAGATGCACCAGTAGTAGACACTCTTAATAAAAATTTTTCGTTTTTCTGGCTGCAATGCGTTAATTTTTATTGTATTGGTTTTCTGTCAATTAATTTTACTAAAATAACTCTTCCTTTATGTAAATACCTTTTTAAATGTCACTGTAAGTTTATATTAAAACGTTTTTTTCGTTAATCTTCGGAGACAGGTTTTTGCACCAGTAGATGACACCAGTTCACCTGAAGTAGACAGGGTTTTACACCACTAGTAGACAGCTCACTTTAATAAAACTTTGTGTTTCATAAATCATTGAAAACGAACCCAGCTTTAATCACAGCTTTGTAATTATTGTTTAGGAATCTCATTTCAGTCTTTAATTAGTCAGCTACCTTCTTTTCATACTAATATAAAACAAACTACTTACCTAGGTATATTTTGGACCAAAAAATACAACATGGTGGTAGTAGGTAGGTACCTATTTTAGACAAAACAAACTACTTAGGCAGGTACTATTTATTTAAAACTAAAACAACGCGTCATGGTGCTAACTACTATGGTTGTTAGGTAACTGTAATCACAGCTTCTCAAGTATGGTAAATGTAGAAATGAATTGTAGAAGCTAAAAGGAGAAAAAAAATGAAAATTTATTGTACTACTGCTATGAGCGCTTGGTTTATTATTTTCAATAATGAACCTTTGGAATCGACCAAAAAAAAAAAAGTTTTAGCACCCCCTCAAAATTTGTTATTTACGTTTCAAGGTACGTAGAATCCAAAAATCGGATAAAAATTTGGCCGTCCGTCCGCCGTACGCGGCACTTTTGCCACTTAGCATTGACCGATTTTGATGAAATTTGGTATGTAGGCTCCTTTTGGGGTCTAGTTGTGCCCCGAAGATTTTGGTTGATGTAAATCACTTCTAAGGATCAAACAATTAATTTTGAAAATTTAAAAACGCCCTAACTCAAAAAATTTTGATGTAAAGGTATTGTTTTTCCATCAATTTAAGATAGTATAGAATTTTTAAAATTTTTTGAGACCTCGCGGAGCTCTGTAGGACAAAACGTTCGCTACCTAAGAGAATTTAAGGGTTGGACGTACGATAAATCAGAAACACGAGTGTGAATCGCAAATGAGGCCTAATCTCCGTTCAAATTTTAGCGTTCATAATTTGCAGCGTTTTCCGAATAATTCAACATTTTCCCCTTCGAAGGTCGCATGGCTGTGCTTCCGTAAACAACGTTAAACATGAGTCAAAGCACCAGAACCTTCACAATACATTTCTCCCTTAGGTAGGTAACATCACAATTTTCTGGTTCCAGTAGTAGACACCCCTATCTACTAGTAGTAGTCAGGGGTGTCTACTAATGGAACCAGTCATTTCCCGGCAAAAACTCGAGCATCCTCGTGTTCACAATTGAAATACGAATAAGTTTTAATAAAGTTCTGAAAAGCAGAGAAAAAACCAGTAGTAGACATGAATGTCTACTACTGGAAAGGACGCGTTATCAATGGCCCAATAGTAGACAGTCTCTGTTTGAACGAAATTATACAATATTAACCAAAATAAACATCGCAACTGTGGAGGAAATACATGAAATAGTAACGTAGAAATCAAATTGGTGCAGATTATATGTAAAAACTGATTAAGAACTTCATAAAACCAAACTTACCTCCTTAGCAGATGTGGCAATAACAGCACCTCAAACTAAGCCGCGTTAACAAATGCTCTATTATTCTTCTATGGCTAACTTGATGATCAATGTCTTTCTGGTGGGAACGCAGCAGATGATATTTTTTAAATTGGTGCCAATTACAAACCTTTTTGATGAGCTGGGTTCTTATTTTTTTCAAGTTAAAGTCCAAGTGTCTACTTTTGGTGCAGTGTCTACTACTGGTACATTTACCCTAAGCGGTTTATGACATCATGGCATATATAATGAGAATTTTTCCTCAATTTCAAAGCTTGGGGACAATTAGTAAGCAGTAAAGGAACCGAAATATTGAAAAATCGGATATTTTGTGAATATTATCCCCCCACTCACCCCCTCCCCTTGCGAATTTTGGTACTCTGGTAAAATCATGTACAACTCGGAAGTTATTTGAGTCAAACAAAAAAAGAAACACGCAAATCGGTTGGAAATTGAGGCCTGGGCAGAGTTTACAAGATTATGCCCGCAAACGCACGTTTTTTAAGCATTAACCCCCCCTTTCCCCCTCCTAAAAAGCAAAATCCAAAATTCCGGCGCCGTAGTGCACAACTAGATAGTATTCCGCGTCAAACGAAAAAAGAACCACGAAAATCGTTTGAGCACTAAGCCTGGGCAGAGTACACAAGATTATGCCCAAAAACGCATGTTTTTCGAGCATTAACCCCCCCTTTCCTCCCCTTAAAAGGCAAAATTCGAAATTCCGGCGACGTAGTGCACAACTAGATAGTTTTCCGCGACGAACAAAAAAAGAACCAGGAAAATCGGTTGAGAACTAAGGCCTGTGCAGAGTACACCAGATTTTGTTACACACACACACACATACACACACACACACACACACACACACACACACACACACACACACACACACACACACACACACAGACATACACCTATGGTTTTTTTTCGCGGATTTGGATTCAGAATGGTCTAAAACGGATTACTGTGTGGTTATTTTTTTTTTCTGTTGAGTGTTGTCCAACTTCACCCCAGATCGATCGCATAAGGACGCCCAAGTCTTACTGTGGGACGTCCTAAAAAGTGGCTTTTGTTGTAGTTAGGCATCTCTCACTCGTTCCATATAAAGGATGATATTTTTCTTGAATTATTTGGTGCTGAATTCCCCATTTTACCGCACTACATCTTTGCGAACCTTTGCTCGATGCAAACCTTTACCTCCACCCACCCTAGGCGTGCAGAGATACGCGTCTATAAGCCTGAAGGCAGGACGGCAGGTCCCACAAAAGTCAAAACACGATGGATTCAGCCCGATTCGTCCGCCATTCACAGTTGCAAGCTCGTTGCAACCGGTCGAATTTTATCAATGGATGCGGCCGTCTACAACCCGACTGCCTACGTTCAGCCTTTGTTCGGAGACGCGGGGGGGTCGCCAGCTATTTTTAGTCAAGAATTCGTAATTCGTGTGTCCCGCTGGAATTATTAATCCGCTCGGATTAACGTCAACTCAACTCGCATCACTTTCTCAGTAAAGAAAAGAGTTATTGATCAGTTCTGAGTGGAGGACAAAAAAAATAAAAAAAATAAAAAGACCAGTTCTAAGGTTATTACGGAACCATCGAGAGAGACGGGCTGAATGAAAAAGGCTTGTGGAAGCAGGGAAAAATGCGGTTGGAGGCTGTTGAATTATTCGTCCGAGATCGAGGTTCCCCTTGTAAGGAGGGGTTGAGTGGTTTTGGGTGAGGAATCGCTAACGAAGGCACATTGCGGGTGTTGCTCAGCTTCACACACCATCAATGAGTTGCAGATATTACGTGATGCATAGAGGTTTTGTTCGACTTTTGAATAGAGGGGGAAAGAGGTTAACGCGGAAAAAACTCGCCCCCAACCTTGCTAATTTTGATACTCTGGTGAAATAGTGTACAATTTGGGAGATTTTTGAGCTGAAAAAAAGAAGAAACACGCAAATCGGTTGGACATTGAGGCCTGGGGAAAGTTTACAAGATTATGCCCCCAAACGCACGTTTTGAAGCATTAACCCCTGAAGTAAAGTTGTGATATATTATTCTTCTTCTTTATAAACACTCATAACACTTCGTTATTTGGTTGAACATTTTTATTCTTATACTCTGTATGAACTTTTGACATTTTATGTCTTTGCTCTGGCACATAACTCGAAAACCGTTACCAAAATTCGTTACCAAATAATTGTGATGATTTTCACTTACAACAAATATGTAACTAGGGAAAAGTATCTTCAGCAATTTTCATCGCACAAAAATCGTACACCACTCGTTGGAAAGCTCTCAATGTATCCCTAAATACCATGATGTTCATTTGTATGCACATTGACCCCCTTCGTTGTAGAGCACGTTAACATTCCGTCAGTTTGTTTACTAATATGTGAATTTCGACTCCGTCACGAAAAGATTCTCCGTTGGCATGTGAACTCGAAAAGTATTATAAATTCCTCACAATTATACACTAGGGATACACGTAGTTTCGTTTTTCAACGTTTCTTACATTAATTAAAGAACTGAGTCTAATTACCAATTCTTTTATGATGAACACTACAGTTAAGTATAACAACTACGCTACTGGGGTAGGTGGTGTAGCATTGTTCGAAGGCCCCTGAATCCCTTCTTTAAAGACATAAAATGTCCCAATGTGTTGCAGACTCGTATGCAACATTTTTTTACAGAGGTGACACATTTGGTGCGAGGTTTCACGCTGCTTTCCTCACCAGAACTCCAAAAGAAACATTCAAAGTAACGAATAACGTTAAAAACAGGGCCGTAGCAAGAGGGATAGGGGGAATAGTCGGATGTTTCCAACAAAAAGTGACTCCTAGAAATTTTGATTTAACCTCTCGTTTTTCCAAGTTTTTTCAATTTTAAAAAAGAATTAAATTTTGTGAAAATTTTTTAATCTTACTCGTGAAAACACGATGACAACCAATTTATATAATCACATGAAAACTAATTTAGGGCCAAAATTATCGCAAGAAGAAATTAAACCTTAAAATTTGAGAATTAAATTTTGATGCCAAAAACTATTTGAATATATTGAAGTATCGCTTTCGCGACAACCCCCCCCCCACCACCACCACCACCACCCTTTCCACTCTCAAAAGGCAAAATTTGAAATTCCGGCGACCTAGTGCACAACGTCGGTGCGCAGTTTTCCGCGTTGAACAATAAAAGAACCACAAAAATCGGTGGAAAACTAAGGCCCGGGAAGACGACATAAGATTTTGTCACAAACATACACAGACATTCACCTGTTGATAATTGTGGAAACGGGCGTAAAATTCAATCAATTATCCACTATCATTATCATTTATCTACCTCATTATGACTCGAGTGAGCTCTATGCCCGGATTACGAAAGGGGTGAGATACGGAGGCTCGGCCCTTTCTCCAGCCCGACACACCAGGCTACCTAAGATTTTCGAACAGGTAGTCGTCTATGTTAGCAGGTATACCCCTCGGAAAATTGGCCAGCCGCATTCTTTCAATCTGCTAACAGTATATGTTTACAGCAACACAGAGAAGGAATGCTGAACCATGAAACGAGAAGGATTGTTGAGTCCACAACAGAGATGGGCGAAACGGTTACATTTGCGTATTAGGTTCCACCGTTACCACTCTGGGTGGGTAATAGGTTCCAATAACCTGTTATTTATTAATAGATTATCTCAGGGACCTTCTCAGAAGCTCATTCCGACATACCATTACAAGGTATCGTTTCTATGATTTCTACTTTTCGTTCCCAACCTACTTTCGTTTGTTTATGATGTTATATTGTTATTCCATTCCGAAGTATCATTCCGTTGATCTCTAGTTTTCGTTTCCTACCTAAGTTGAGGTTTCTATCAAGTTATTCCCGAGATATTTACGTGTTAGTGTATTTTCACTCTTTTTCGATTGAAAAACCCAAGCTATTGTTCTGGCTCCACACTTTTGGAGCTTTCCTGGAACGTTATTTAGTAACAGAATTATTTTGGTAATAGGTTCCAAGCGGAATTAACGAAACCCGATAATAGGTTATTGCTTCCGAGTCTACCAAGGTAGCGGAAGCTTTGTTTTCACTTTTCATGGACGAAAAAAAAAAAGTTCTCCAAAATCAAAATTTTCACTCGCGTTTTGCGTTTTAGACCTTTTTGAACAATTTTGGTTCCGTGTCTGTCTGTCTGTGTGTCTGTCTGTCTGTCTGTCTGTCATGAATTCCTTGTAACGCGCATAACTATACGAAGTTATTGTCCGATTTCTATGAAATTTTCAGGGATTGTGCGGGTTGGTGTGTAGACGGTCCCCTATGAAAATCATCATCCTCGGATTGATAGAAGCGACTGCGCATGCGCAAACGTGAATTCCTTGTAACGGCCATAACTTCTACATTTTCAATCCGATTTCAATGAAATTTTCAGGGGTGTTACAGATTGGTATTTAAATGGTCCCCTATGAAAATCTTCACCTTCGGACTGATAGTAGCCACTGCGCATGCGCAAACGTTAATTTCCTTGTAACAGCCATAACTTCCACATTTTCTACCCGATTTCGATGACATCTTCAGGTATTATGCAGATTAGGTTGTAGACGGTCCCCTATGAAAATCATCACCCTCGAACTGACATAAGCGACTGCGCATGCGCAAACGTGAATTCCTTGTAGCGGCCATAACTTCTACATTTTCCATCCGATTTCAATGAAATGTTCAGGGATGTTACAGATTAGTATTTAAATGGTCCCCTATGAAAATCATCACCCCCGGACTGATCGTAGCCGCTGCGCATGCGCATACGTAAAATCCTTGTAACCGCCATAACATTTACATTTTTCATCCGAATTTGATGAAATTTTCTAGGATTGTCCAGATTAGCGTGTAGATGGTCCCCTATGAGGGTAGTGAAAGGTACTTAGAAATTGGTGTTTTGAGATTAACTACTGTAACCGCCCTTCCCTGAAGCTGCGGTTTAAACTTCCCGCCGCCTCAAATGCACAACAACACACTCTGGCGGAAAAGCGCGCGCGACATCATGCAGAGATACCAACAGCTGATAACCCGAACGAGCCACAGCCACCTGCACCTACCGCGCATGCGCGCCGCTCCGCCCCACCACCGACTGGAGTGGGGGAGACTTCGAGATCGCCTCCCTCCGCATGACCCACCGGTCATTCTACGGTTGCCACTGCTGGTGGAGAGAGAGTGAGTCAAGGTGTATACGGCCCCCCCGATCCTGCAGTCGTACACCGTATTATCGCCCGTGAGCTGCCCTGCTGCCTGAGGATAACTCCGCAACTCTGCACCTCACACCGGACTCTTTGGATATCCGGCCCCTTCTTCTACACCGCCCTCGGGATCCACGGTAGGCTTTTGCCATTCCCTATAAACTTTCCTTCTTCGTGAAGACCTTTACTTCGAGCAATAGACAAGAGACTGAGAATTTAATGCTCATCATATAAACCATTTTTGCACTGTGCTTAATCATATTTAATATTGTAAATTGTAACTTTTATATTTGTAACTTGTAAAGAAACTTACCTTGTTTGAAGAACTCATGGTGTACGCCCTCAGCGTCCACCATCTAATATCGTACACCAAGTCGTAACGTAACACAAAGATAATAATCTATTTTCTATAAAAGTACACATATACTTACCATATACTTACCATTGCATTTCAAGAGTCCAATTGATATTATTTTCGTTGTTGAAGTAACTTGTACCTACTTGGCTAGAAATACATCTAAGAGTCGTGACGAAAAGCTGTCTTCTCAGTTAAAGCTTCCCTCAAATCTCACTGCAATTCAGTTCATTCTTTGGGTCATTTCACTTAAATTGCCTATTAGGATCATTTAGCATTCAGCTTCATAATTCACAATAATCTTTCAAATATTCATTTCACTTCATTATATTCATAAGTCTTCGAGACGTCCTACAAACGTAGGTGGTGGCAGCTATCAACAGAAGGAACTACAAAGGTAAGAGAGATATATTTATTTGAGTGTTTAACCGACTCGATGTCCCCCTCGGTTGCACCCTTCAGAAGTAACCGAGAGTGATAAAAACGGGTTACATATTTGGTGAACAGCGGTGGCGATTCTGAGTCAGTTCACTTAATTGTGTTTGATACATAATTGGTGAACAGTCATAAATTCCTTTGACACTAAACGCCTAGACTGTCTAAAATCAGTAACTACCACGCATATCTCTCGAACCAACCTATTTTCTTCTGTTTAATAATAATTTTCTTGTTAGTAAAATCAATTTTTGAAAAGCAGTGAAGAGTTGAGGTTAGTTTTACTACAGCTCACGATTTTGACTTGTGCATGTGCATGTTACTAATAAGGGTGTCAACTACACAATTTTAGTAGGTACACGAAATTGCACCAAACACATAATTTTGACTTGAATCGTACTTTATTGCTTCACAGTACACCGTTCACTTGAACGGCACTTTCAACATATTTCTGAGCAAGCTAAAGTTCGTTCATTCCCCTATTTTCGTACATGGTTAACGGTCCGAGACCGTACACCATATTTTGAGACCAAGTATTTTGTGGAAAAGGTGTACGTAGGCTGATCCTACGTGCAGGAATTTCGTACCAGGTACCAGAAGGTCGAACCCTTCTGACCGAGCGGATCTTAGGTCTGCGACCCCGACTATAACAAAGGCGGACTGTTGAAACTCGAAGTTTCCCAAATCCGACCCCTTTTTACCTGACTTAGACAAATTGCACCTCTTGGTACAATAATTCCCGATTTTGACTAGTAGGAACTTCACTCTAAATTTCTAAGTACATATTTGGTACCTATAAGTAAAAGTAATTATTACATATTTGGTTCATATAAGTAATACATAATTGAGCGCATAATTACATAATTGGTTGCATTATCCCGACAAATTTTATTTCCGTAAAAATTGTAAATTTTGTTGAGTTTAACCCACGTGCAGGTTTACTAAGCGTTCACCCTGAAAATCGTTCACCTTCAGTGATTGTGTCTGCACGTTACATATTGATAACGATATTTGGTTAGTTACCCAATATACGTACATAATTGGTAGCAGCCTTATAGGTTTACATAATTTAGTATTTTGTTTACATATTTAGTATTTTTTTTTTTATATATCTTGCATATTTGGTATTTGATAATTTTGAAAAGTAAAATCAAGAAAACACATTTTCCTAAACCTGTCCTTGACAAATTTTATTTTTGTATATAAAAACTTGTAAAAATTTCAGGAAAATCCAGTAAAATTGTTGAAATCCCCGTAGGAATAAAACTCCGGATCGTACACCATCAGTGTACGTTCACCCAAAACATTCCCCTTGTTTACTAGTTGAAAGTTAACTTTGAAGAATAAGGTCCAGTACCTTTGAACCCCAATCTTAACTTTACAAATTTGTTTTGGTGTACGCCTTCAGCCATACACCAACCACCGTTCACCATCGTGGTGTACGCGTATAGATTTTAGCTACCCCCTCTTTTTCGGAGTTTATTCCGAGGCCGTACACCATCAGTGTACGTTCACCTCATACACCCAAAAACAATCCCGTGTTTATAATTGAAAGTTAACTTTTGGAGATAAGGTTCAATACCTTTGAACCTCAATCTTAACTTTACAATTTGTTGTTGGTGTACGCCTTCAGCTGTACACCCCGAAATCGTTCACTATTGTGGTGTACCCGTGGAAAACCGTCCACCATACACCATATCGAGTAATTTTAATTGTAAGCCACATTCATTTCTTTTGGTGTATCAACCGTACACCCGCGATTTCTCCTTACCTTCCGAGTCAACCTCCGTTCGCGATCGCGCGTGTGGTTTGGTGAATCGCGAGTGATATATTTGATCGATTTTATTCTTTTAGTAAATTCAAATTCTATTTTCCTTGTGACGTTTCTACTCCACCATCATGACTGATGACTACGATCCTCAGACGTTGGCTTTTGAAGCCATGGCTAGCGCCATGGGCAAGTTACAGTTGTTCTTGGAGGGAAAGCCGAACGACAAGGTCGGTGAACCCACTATTGAACAAATTCCACGAACGATGTTGCTTGAGGTTGACAACTGGGACCCAGACGACCTTGATCATGTTCCGATCGGAACCTACTTCGACATCTTCGACGGTATCACCAGTGATCTGACCGATGAACTACGCATCCGACTGCTGCGGATTAAACTCCGAGGTTCCGCCAAGTCATTTTTGTATGAAAATCGACACCTATTGGAAGGACCACAGCCGTATAATGAAATACGGAAAGCTATGGTGCGTTGGTACAGCCGCGACGATCCGGAAAAGGCAGCTGCGCGTTTATGGACCATTCAGAAGAATGCGGGCGAATCCCTTCGTCAATTCGCCGACCGAGTACGTCATACCGCACTCCAGGCTTCCCGAGTCGATGGATTCGACTTGACTGCCGGACAGCTACGGACCTGGATAACAACTCGATCCGTGAAAGCATTCTTGAAGGGGCTCCCAACACAGTTCGCCGGTTATTTTGTAAATAACCCTCCCGCAAACCTGGAAGATGCTTTGAAGATGGCTGAGGAACTTGAGGAAACCCTCGAACCTCAACAGGTGGACCATTGGAATATTGCTCGGGTCCAGGCTCAGGACGGAATGAGGCGATGTTATCGATGTCGACAACAAGGACACTTCGTAGCCCGTTGTCCGAACCCGCCTCGACCTCCGACTCCACCCATGCAGCGACGAAACATCGTCGGAATTCCGCGGATTCCTTGTTCTTATTGCGGAGGAAAAGACCACTTCCCGGCCCATTGCGATTCGAACCCTCGACACTACCCTTGCGACTACTGTGGTTTGCCAGGCCACTCTGAATCGGATTGTCAGACCAAGAAGAACCAGATGAACGACGAGACGAACCCTATGTGCGACTACTGTGGGTACTACGGACACTTGGAAGCGGATTGTCCGCAAAAGACTGAATCCTATGTGAAGCCGGAGCCGCGCCAAGTGATGGCTATCACCAGCAAACCGCACGAAGCCCATCCCTATCAAGCCGTAGCCCTTGCGAATCCAGAACCGAAGTCATCAGCAGCAGCTGAAGCAGAGAAACCCGACGTGTGTTTGCCCGCAATCGACTCACCTTTCAGGCAGACGATGAGAATGAGCGTGGATCTCAGTGGTCATCCTCGAACTTTGATCGTGGATACCGGAGCGCAGATTTCGGTGCTGACAACTCCAGTACCGGGTGTTCCCATCACGCCGACTAAGACTCTCGCCTGGGGAGCCGACGGACAACCCTTGCCCTTTCTTGGCCAACAACAACTGGTGGTCACGATCGGCCCGATCAAGCTCACACACGTATTCCGGATCTTCTCGCGGGACCATTCAGGATTGGACCTGTTGGGTCTGGATTTGCTCCGACGAATTCCGGCATCCATACATATGGACACGTGCGAGGTACGGATGAGGCACCCCCAAACGGGCCTTTCTGTCGTGCTGAGCGAGTTGGTTGATGGATACCTCAGCCCTGCTCGCCCTGCTCCCAGACCAGATGTGCCGCAGCCAACAAGACCACAAGTAGCAGCCATTGGAACAAAACCCATATTTGACACCACAGCGATGACCCCCGACACAACGATGCCTGACGATTGCCCTATTCTCGACGCTTCGGAAGAGTTCCCTATCGAGGACCTGGACGCACCCCTCCCTGCGTTAGTCAGTGTTCTCCAGTCTCAACTGGGTCACCTTCCGAATGCCGACAAGGATTACGTCGTTGATGTTCTTTCCGGTTATCGAGATCTGTTTCAGCGTCCCGACGCTCGGGGATGTTCAATGGACATTGTCCACGACATCGAAACAGATCCGCATCCACCAACAGACAAGTGCCAGGTTGTCCGCCTAAGCCGACTGAAACCCGCACACGAACGTGGCGTACTAGACGACGCTTGCGTAACGCCCCCGATTGCACCAGTCCCAGATCGACCCCTTGAGCCGATACCGAATTCCGATGGAATGGAGGAGCACGCAGACATGGAAGACAGCGAACTGCCGGTTGCTAGAATCGTAACTCCAGTGGACCTGACGTCACCCCTGGATGAAGAGGAGCAATCCGATCGCTCTAGTAGCTGTACACCATCGTACTCCGCCGCCACAGAGGAAATGGAGACTGACGACATACCACCTTCGTCGCCAACAGCAACGGATGCACCAAGCACACCCGCCACCATACCGGTCGAAACTGAAACTGCAAACAACACCAATGGCAGTATACCGACGCGTAAACTTAGGAACTTACCGAGAGTAGACTACCAGCAGCTACACACCGGAGCAGCCAAGAAGTCCTGAGGCGCCGGATGAACGTGACCAATTGAAACCTGAAACAAAAACATACTAATTAAATAAATGGTTATGTATAGAAAAGTATTATGTTGAAAAAAAAAAAAAAAAAAAAAAAAAAAATCGTTTACACACTTACCTGTATTTCTGTCGAAGAATCCCTGTCACCCGATTCGTCCAATCGCCGTTGCGACCGAACGCGAGGTTGACACCTGTAGAGTCATTCCCGAAATTTAGTAAGTCATTCCCGAAATTTAGTAAAATCTTAGCATTATTTTAGTAAAATCCGAAATAGCCTGCACTTGGAATACTTATGGTCTAGTCGAATAGAGTCCCCTATCGCATTGAAACGAACAGAGCTTCACCATCAACGCTCAGTATAACACATAACACACTCACTAGCATCTTTGTAGATTGACGCCCTAATGTAACTGTACATATAGGAACTTACTTTGTCATTAGTCGTAACAACTAGACTAAGAAGTGCAGTGATGTGTTTTACAGACAATGCCGAAAGGGAAGGACTTAACTCACTTGGGCCGTGAGATGGAGAGAGCTTGGGATGAGAGGCGAAGCCGAAGCAGTAGTCCGGTGTCACGACCAGCTTTGCCGAGAGGAAGATCCAGATCCCCAGTAGCGACGCGATTCACGAGGGTGAGACAGAGCATAGACGTTGAATATGAGTGGAGTGTCTTGTGGAGTGGCGCAGAGAAAATGTACCATGCAACCAGCGCAACAAACAGAAACGCCGGATGGCAACGATTCGAAAGTGCAGCCGAGATCCTGCGACGACACATGGCGGATCTCACAACCGCAGCTCAAGCAGTGCCAAAGACCGAAGACATCGCAGCCGAACTGGTGAGGCAGCTGAACCAGTCCCAGTCACCACCATGCGACCCAGTGGAGATCGCAAGGACTGTCGCGGGCATGATGACAGCACGTCCACGGACACCACCAGTCGTCAATATGGCAGAATTGGCACGCTTGATATCGGAAAACTTGAAGATCGAGAGAGCACCACCATTCTCTCCCATCGTGGACGTCACCAGAATCACCAACCTGGTTGAAGAACGCCTGGAAGCAAAGCAAAAAGCAGCAGCGCAACACCCCACCAGCCTCAGCGAAACAGCAGATGTTTCGGAACTCACAGCCGACTTGCCACCATTGCGACTTAGCACATCATCCACATCTGGAGACGAATCAACAACAGTCGTCCAGCCAGCAACCGTGACTCCCATTGAGCAGACGGCAAGCACCTCAACCACCAGACCAGCAGCAACAGCCAAAGCCAGCCACAAGTCCGACAGGAGATGCTTAGCCTGTGGAAAAGCCAGAGCACACAACTCCAGACTTTGGTGCGAAGCCTGCAGGATGTTCCTGGTCAGAGCAAAGAAGGCAGCAGAAACCGACAAACCCTACACCTGCGTTGTCACAAGCCACAACAACAAGCCTGATACCACCAATTGCAGAGGTTGCCGACTACGTCAGTTGCAAGAGATTGAGGAGACATTGGAGGCGGCTGAAAATCCAGAAGTTGCCAATGAGGGCATTGGCCTCGTGAGAAAGGGGGAGTGTAACCGCCCTTCCCTGAAGCTGCGGTTTAAACTTCCCGCCGCCTCAAATGCACAACAACACACTCTGGCGGAAAAGCGCGCGCGACATCATGCAGAGATACCAACAGCTGATAACCCGAACGAGCCACAGCCACCTGCACCTACCGCGCATGCGCGCCGCTCCGCCCCACCACCGACTGGAGTGGGGGAGACTTCGAGATCGCCTCCCTCCGCATGACCCACCGGTCATTCTACGGTTGCCACTGCTGGTGGAGAGAGAGTGAGTCAAGGTGTATACGGCCCCCCCGATCCTGCAGTCGTACACCGTATTATCGCCCGTGAGCTGCCCTGCTGCCTGAGGATAACTCCGCAACTCTGCACCTCACACCGGACTCTTTGGATATCCGGCCCCTTCTTCTACACCGCCCTCGGGATCCACGGTAGGCTTTTGCCATTCCCTATAAACTTTCCTTCTTCGTGAAGACCTTTACTTCGAGCAATAGACAAGAGACTGAGAATTTAATGCTCATCATATAAACCATTTTTGCACTGTGCTTAATCATATTTAATATTGTAAATTGTAACTTTTATATTTGTAACTTGTAAAGAAACTTACCTTGTTTGAAGAACTCATGGTGTACGCCCTCAGCGTCCACCATCTAATATCGTACACCAAGTCGTAACGTAACACAAAGATAATAATCTATTTTCTATAAAAGTACACATATACTTACCATATACTTACCATTGCATTTCAAGAGTCCAATTGATATTATTTTCGTTGTTGAAGTAACTTGTACCTACTTGGCTAGAAATACATCTAAGAGTCGTGACGAAAAGCTGTCTTCTCAGTTAAAGCTTCCCTCAAATCTCACTGCAATTCAGTTCATTCTTTGGGTCATTTCACTTAAATTGCCTATTAGGATCATTTAGCATTCAGCTTCATAATTCACAATAATCTTTCAAATATTCATTTCACTTCATTATATTCATAAGTCTTCGAGACGTCCTACAAACGTAGGTGGTGGCAGCTATCAACAGAAGGAACTACAAAGGTAAGAGAGATATATTTATTTGAGTGTTTAACCGACTCGATGTCCCCCTCGGTTGCACCCTTCAGAAGTAACCGAGAGTGATAAAAACGGGTTACACTACTATGCATCGGATCATCTATATAATCGGGTTATGGATACGAGGAAGCTATGTGCCACACCCACTTGGCAGACGTTTTTTATGATCCCTGTTGTAAAGACGAGTAACTAGGCAACAACAATAACGTTGCTAAGAGCTTATCAATGAATGTGCGGAATACCGATGTGAATTTGCTTTAATCAATGAGATTACACGTTCTTAACTTTGAGTTATTCCAACTTATAATAATCATTACAATTATACATAAAACATGGTGGCAGCGGTGTTGTGAGTTGAACGCAGTTTGTGAAGTGAGTATTTTCATAACGGTGGTGTTCCTACTTCAAGTTGATTGAGTTGTTTCTCATGGCACTTCTCTGGGTAGTTTCCCACAGAAAGTTAGCTGATCATTAAATTGTAAGTACTACCTACTAATTTATAAAGCTCCGACTGACGACGAAATAGACTAAAGAATATGGCAGCGTCAAAACCAGTTGAACCACTAGTGTGGGAGGGTGATATGGCGCGAAACTGGGCCCGATTCAAGAGATCATTTGTTATTTTTTTGTCAGCCTACCACGAGACTGCGGCTGATACTAGGAAGATCGCCATGCTACTGCATGAAGGTGGGTCGTCTCTTCATGACATTTTTGATTCATTTACATTGACTGACAATGAGAGAAAGAAGTTTGACACCGTCATCGGAAAATTTGATGCTCACTTCATCCCGACAGTTAACGTAATTTATGAGCGATTCGTTTTTTTCACCCGTCGCCAGCTTGCTGAAGAATCATATGAAACTTTTGCTTCAGTTCTCAAAAACTTGAGCAACTCATGCGAGTTTGATACACTACGGGATTCTCTGATCCGGGATATGTTTGTATGTGGGATAAATGACAAAAACGTTCAAAGGGACTTGTTAGGAGTTAAAGACCTCACAATTGGGAAGGCCCTGGACTTGTGCCGTGCTCGCACAGTCGTGGCTCAACAAGTTCAAGGAATGTCTCAGGAAGTAAAAAAAGAACCTGTTGAGGAACTTCCTGTTGATTTCTTGAAGAAACAATTGGGACGCAAAAGTGGGGGTGCTACCCCATCAAACCACAGGATTAGTGGTAACTCGCACATCAAAAATGAGAAGCGACAAGGTCATGCAGATAGTGCTAAACAGATACAATGCAAATTTTGTGGGTATACCCACTACTATGGAAACTGCCCGGCATATGGAAAGAAATGTGCAAAATGCAACCAAAAAAATCATTTTGCAGCAGTATGCTCAAAGCGTCATGTAAATGAGCTGGTTGAACAGCAGGGAAATGACAGTGATTCGTCGGATTATGTGGTGGGCCTGGTTGAGGTTTTTACAGTTGATGAACAGAAGCCACTCAAGCCAGCCCGTCCAGGAGACTGGTATACAGCAACCTTGGAGCTGGAAGACAACCAGCAGCTGATGGTGAAAGTTGACACGGGTGCGCAGTGCAATGTGATGAGTCTTTGTCAATATCGGAGCCTTGGACACGATCCTCACAATTTGCTTCCTACCAGGTCAGTCATTTCTTCTTTTTCAAAAGATATTGTGCCAGTAGTTGGGAAATGCTTCTTGCCCTGCAAATTTCGAGCAAACCTGGAGATGTTAGAATTCCTTGTGGTTGAGAACGACAGTGCTAACCTTCTAGGGTTAGCTTCCTCCGAAAGGCTCGGTTTAGTCAGTCGCATTGATGAGGTTTCATCTAGCTCTACTTTGACTAGTGTAATTCCTCCGAGATTCCTAAATCTGTTCGACGGTGAAGTGGGTTGCATGCCGGATCCAGTCAATATCTCCATTGATCCCACTGTGAAACCAGTGGTTTTACCAGGTCGTAGGATACCACATGCATTGATGCCCAAGGTAAAAATTGAGCTGGACAAGATGGTTGAAAAGGGTATCATAACACCAGTTACTGAACCCACTGACTGGGTAAGTCAGATGGTAGTTGTGATTAAAAAAAATGGATCTCTCAGGATATGTATGGATCCTGGCCCATTAAATAAGGCCATAAGAAGGGCTCATTTTCAATTCCCTTTAGTTGAAGAAATTGCAGCAAACCTTCAGGGTGCTAGGTATTTTTGCAAGCTAGATGCACAATCAGGTTTCTGGATGTTACCACTGGACCAAGAGAGCTCGAAGCTTTGCACATTCCAGACACCATGGGGTCGTTATTCATTTCTGAGGGTACCCTTTGGGATTCGATCTGCTCCAGAAATATTTCATCGGATTTTAGCTGAAACGTTTGCAGGCATAGATAATGTAGAGTCGTTTCAGGATGATATTCTTCTGTGGGCCAAAACAGAAAAAGAGTTGTATACAACTTTGGTGCAGGTTCTTGATGTGGCCGCAAATAAAGGAATAAAATTTAATCCAGCTAAATGCTTGTTCAATGTCCAAAATGTTGAATTTCTCGGACATTCTTTTGGACCAACTGGAATGAAATGTGATCCAGAAAAAGTCAAGGCAATCTGTGCCCTCCAACCCCCAAAGAACAAAGAGGAATTACAAAAAGTATTGGGAGTATTCAATTATGTATCAAAATTTATCAAAAATTTTGCTGAAGTGGCTGCTCCGTTGAGAGCATTGCTCAAAAATGATGTGTGTTTTACCTGGAATCCTGCCCATGATGGAGCTCTCAATGCTCTGAAACAGGCTCTCGTCAAGGCTCCGGTGTTGCGCTACTATGACCCAGAAGAAGAAATAACTCTCAGCGTGGATTCCAGTTCGTATGCTCTGGGGGCTGCTCTCCTACCAGTTGCCTATGCATCTCGCACACTCAACACCACACTGAAGAGGTACAGCCAGATCGAAAAAGAATGTCTTGCTGTGTGTTTTGGTGCTGAAAAGTTCAGGAATTTCATTCTTGGAAGGGATTCAGTTAAGGTTCAGTAGCCATTGAATAAGCCTTTGCTCGGGGTATTCAAGAAGCCCTTGCATAAAGTTCCAGCCAGGCTGCAACGAATGTTGCTCATGTTGCAATCCTACACTTTCAACCTTGTTCATGTTCCAGGCAAAGAGTTGCTCCTTGCAGACCTATTAAGCCGACATGTTGCCTCTTCAGGCTGTGATTCGGAAATGGATTTTGACACAGAACTGGAGCTAAATGTTGCACTACTGATGGAGCATTTGCCGGTAACCAATCAATGTTATGACATGATTAAATCGGCTACTGGACATGACAAAACATTATCTGCTGTGGTGAACCAGATAGAAAAGGGGTGGGTTACTGAACACAAAAAGCTAGAAGAGACACTAAAGCCCTACTACCAAATGCATCAGTCCCTCACAGTTATTGATGGAGTGATTTTTTTTGGAGACAGAATTGTGGTTCCTTCAAGTTTGAAAGGGGTGATGCTTAAAAAATTACACACAGGCCATCCTGGTATTAGCAGGATGTTGAAAAGAGCTGACATGTCCTTGTTTTGGCTGGGGATCAACCAGGATGTTAAGAAATTCGTGACATCCTGCAATACTTGTCAGAAGTACCAACCTCAAAATGTGAGGCTACCATTGATGTACAAGGATGTACCCGACTTGCCATGGCAGGAGGTCAGTGGGGATGTCTGTGAAATTAAGAATCATCAATATTTAGTTCTGGTTGATGCCCTAAGCAACTACATCGAGATAGCCCACTTGAGCAGTTTGAAAAGCTCAGAAGTAATAAGGCACATGAAATCCATCTTTGCCAGACATGGAGTACCTTTTAAGTTCTTCTCAGATGGGGCCCTGTACTTTGACTCAGAACTTTTCCGGAACTTCTCTGGTGAGTGGGGTTTCATTCATATTATCTCCAGCCCCCACTACCCAAGGTCCAACGGCCTGGCAGAGTCAGCCGTCAAAACTGTGAAAAAACTGTTTATAAAATCTATGAACGCAAAAGAGGATCCTTGCTTGGCCTTACTTAACCATCGAAATACTCCTCGGGGTTCAGTCGCCTGCATCCAATCTGATGGGGGGAAACCTACGGACGAACATTCCTTGTGTGGTAGACCGCCTGGTTCCTAAGCTTGCTTACAAGCAGGATCGAGATCAATTGATTCGACAAAAAGAGAAAACGAAGGAGCAACATGATCGTGTTTCCCGTGAGCGCCCACGCTATAAAGATGGACAGCCAGTGTGGTTCAAGAAGTCTCCTAACTCAACCTGGTGACCTGCAGTCATAACAGGTCAGGCAGGATCCAATTCCTACAATGTGGAAGGAGAAGAGGGCGAGTATAGAAGAAATGAAAGCCACCTCAGACCCAGATTTGTGACAACCCCAGAAGGGACTGCCTTCAATACCACCTTGATGGTACAGAAGGACTTCTCTGAACCTGACTGCCTTCATCCAAGTCTTGCGTGTGCTTCACCTGCTATTTCACCCATAGTTCAAGAAGAAGCTACTACAAAGCAAACAACGCCACCTGATACCACCGAGTTGAAGACCAAGTCAGGAAGGATCATCAAGCTACCAAAGAGGTTTCATGACTACCACCTCTCAAGTGGATCAAGATAAAGTACCAGACACAATAATATTAATTCTTAAACTTAAACTTGAATATCATGAACTTTGAAAGGGAAGGTGTTGTAAAGACGAGTAACTAGGCAACAACAATAACGTTGCTAAGAGCTTATCAATGAATGTGCGGAATACCGATGTGAATTTGCTTTAATCAATGAGATTACACGTTCTTAACTTTGAGTTATTCCAACTTATAATAATCATTACAATTATACATAAAACAATCCCTTTCTCTCATTCTCTATCCTCCGGTTTCTTCTTGTAATACACCTTCTCCCCCTCGTTCAGATCTCTCCTCTTCACCGTCTTTCAGTCATAATACTTCTTGCTCTATCTTCTTCACTCTCCTATCCTCTTCTGGACTTCCTCCTGGTCAATCACTTTCGGTTGCTGCTCATACACTGGTAGATCGCATCTCAACCACCTACCGAAGATCCTCTGTGCTGGGCTGTATCCAGTTTTATTTGGTGTATTTCTCCATACCAACAGGTTCTTGTACACATCTTCCCCTGCCGCTACACTTTTCAATAGTAGTAGGGATGGGTATCGATACTCGATATTTCAAAATATCGTTACTTCCGTACCGATACTTGATATTTTTGTATCGATACTGCACTATCCGATATTTTTGGATATCGATACTTCGGATCCGATATTTCTAAATATCGAATATCGATACTGTTCTCGCGGAAAATTCAACATAATGACTAAAAAATGAAGAAGATAGAGAGGCATTTGGGTCATTACTCTTTGGTCACAAATAACGTTTATATCATGGACAAAATCACTCTACTTGGACTCTTAATAGTGAAAAATGGATAAAAGTTGTTGAAAAAATTATTTTTCTTGAGAAAATTGGATGATATTGATAGTTTGTGACAACACAAGACCAAGGAGATGCGCATCAATGCGCGATGCCAGGACCCACTTGTTCTGAGGGGTGTGCAGGTTGAGCGTATGGACTCCTTTGTCTACCTCGGAAGCACAGTTACGAGGGATGGAGGTGCAACTGAGGACGTGAAGAGTCGAATAAGAAAAGCAAACGGGGCATTTGTCCAGCTCTATCCTGTATGGAAGAATAGGAATCTTACCCGAAAGACCAAGCTAAGGCTCTTCAATACCAACGTCAAGACAGTACTGCTGTATGGCAGCGAAACCTGGAAGGTCACGGAGTCCATCACTCGTCAGCTGCAAACTTTTGTGAACCGTTGCCTAAGGAGAATCATGGGGATTTGGTGGCCAAATGTAATTTCGAATGCGGATCTTTGGAGAGCCACTGACCAGCTTCCTATCGGTGAAGAGGTGAAGATGAGGAAATGGAGTTGGGTAGGCCACACACTGCGAAAGCCCGATGAAGCTTTAGAAAAGATGGCTTTGCAGTGGAATCCTCAGGGAGAGGGGCGACGAAGAGGACGGCCCAGGGAGACCTGGAGGAGGTCTGCCGAGAGAGAATTGCGCCAGGTAGGGAAAAACTGGAGTGAAGTAAGAAGGATCGCTGCCAGCCGAGAGGATTGGAGAAATTTTGTTTCTGCCCTATGGTCCAACGGGAGTTAAAGGACATAAGAAGAAGAAGAAGAAGATAGTTTGTGACACGAAAGTATCGATACTCGATATTTTAAAATATCGATACTCATGCCCAACAATACTTGGGATATCGATACTCGGATACGATACAGTATCGATACAAAATATCGATACTTTAATAACGATACCCATCCCTAAATAGTAGGTTCTTGCCAAGAACTTCTTGGTTATCTTCACTTGACAACCATCGTTAACTTAGCAACATCATAACATACAATAATTGTAACAATTATTGTTACTGTAGTGTCTAACAGTTCGAGCCTCGAAACCCGGAGTGTTGAAAATGGCGTATGATCGGAGTGTTGGAAAAGGCGTTGGATCGGAGTGTTTAAAACGCGAGTGACCCTTTCGCGTAACGTTTTTCGGATAGTTACCCTCAGGCAATAACATATCCCATGTTAAATTTAGTTTTAGAAACGACTTCTTTACAGCATTTTGAGGAAGCAAATCGAAAGCAGAACTGCCGACAATATTACCAAATCGCGTTGTTTGTTTCCCCTCATTGTTGTGTTGCTGACTGTTGGGGACACGATGTATCGCGTAGGCTCAGCTCCATTGATCTCCCCTCGACGGTCTGCAGGCCGCTATTTTTAACTCCCCCCCCCCCCCCCCTCAACAACACTTGACGATTGTTTGCGCGTAGAAAGACTATCCTACTGAAATATGAACGTTATCCTTACATTTTCCAACGATTGTTGAGGAGTTGTTAGAGAAGCTCGACTATCCACCCCCCCTGGAGTGACAATTGTCCGGAAAAGACGTACGTCGCTCGTTTCCCTTTTTCGCAAACACAAGTGAAGGAGGAGTCCAATTATGGAGGAGCAATTAACAGAGCGTCGGGATGGATGCTATAAGATACACAGCCAGGAGGGAACTATGAAAGTCCCATGAGCCTCGAAGAGCCACCTTCAAAACATTCATGTTCATTTGAAATTTTGGAACTTGCTATTCATGAAATCTTGTTCACGATTGCCTTCACTGAATCTCATAATTTTAGGAAACAATAATGAAGCAGTAGTTCGACACCACTTTTCTTTGCATTTTAACCCCTAATAGCCCAATGTTGCACCCGTGCAACATGAACTTCCGCGATTTTTAGGACGTCCCACAGTAAGACTTGGGCGTCCTTATGCAATCGATCTGGGGTGAAGTTGGACAACACTCAACAGAAAAAAAATAACCACACAGTAATCCGTTTTAGACCATTCTGAATCCAAATCCGCGAAAAAAACCATAGGTGTATGTCTGTGTGTGTATGTGTGTGTGACAAAATCTTGTGTCGTCTGCACAGGCCTTAGTACTCAACCGATTTTCCTGGTTCTTTTTTTGTTCGACGCGGAAAACTATCTAGTTGTGCACTACGTCGCCGGAATTTCGAATTTTGCCTTTTAAGGGGGGGAAAGGGGGGGTTAATGCTCAAAAAACGTGCGTTTTTGGGCATAATCTTGTGTCGTCTGCCCATGCCTTAGTTCTCAACCGATTTTTGTGGTTCTTTTTTTGTTCGACGCGAAAAACTATCTAGTTGTGCACTACGGCGCCGGAATTTTGAATTTTTCCTTTTAAGGGGGGGAAAGGGGGGGTTAATGCTTAAAAAACGTGCGTTTGCGGGCGTAATCTTGTAAACTCTGTCCAGGCCTCAATTTCCAACCGATTTGTGTGTTTCTTTTTTTGTTTGACTAAAATAACTTCCGAGTTGTACATGATTTCACCAGAGTACCAAAATTTGCAAGAGGAGGGGCCGGGTGGGGGGATAATATTCACAAAATATCCAATTTTTCAACATTTCGGTTCCTTTACTGCTTACTAATAGTATTCAAGCTTTGAAATTGAGGAAAAATTCTCATTATACCTTAGGATTTGCATGAATTACTTCCTGTACCACCATGGAAATAAAAGTGGTGCCACCATGGTGCCAACGCACCATAAACCTCATATTTCTTGGGTTTTTTGGTGTTTCACGTTGAATACGGATGTGACATTCGTCGGACTGCCTACTAAACCTAGTAGATGAAAGTTCAATGTTACGAAGTATTTCCGCTTTGGTGCCAGACTGGCACCATTGGTGGTGGTGGGGGGGTGAACTCGAATTCGCATGTTGGGTGTCGTAGATCATGGATTTTAAAATGCTCTTCAGATTCGTGGCTATCATGCCGCTAGAAGTGTTATGGTTTATAATGGTGGAGGGGGGTCACTATTTCTTCCCTAAAGTAATAAATAAATTACATCGAGAGAAACAGTCTTATCGCTTAACAACTGGTTAAACTGATCCAATACTTATCCAATGGGACGTCCCCTGGAATGCATGCATTACTAAACAATATGTTTTGTACAAAGGCGGACTATTATTTCCGGCTGATGAAGGTTTTATTTTCATTAGACAACCTTCAAGAGCTTGTGTATTTTGCTTCCGAGTCTACCAAGGTAGCGGAAGCTTTGTTTTCACTTTTCAAGGTTGAAAAAAAAAGTTCTCCAAAATCAAAATTTTCACTCGTTTTTTTTTTTTTTTTTTTTTTTAAATGCATTTATTTGTAATAAAAAGAAAATAGTAGTTACAAGAGTGAAAAAAAGAATAATTTCATATGCTGCTATAAATGAAATACAAGAATAAATTTCAAACTGGACATCATAATACAAGGTAACCAATATATTATTTTCAATGCTACTAACCCCTAAGAGTAAAACTCGTGCTAGGGTTAGGAGTCTTAAATATAAGAATTGCCTAAGTGAATCATCACAAGTATAAATGTAAATAAATGACACATAATAATATAGAAGCATTACTTCGCATCATCATTAGTTATTAAATTATAATAATTGGAGTTTTCCTCCACATAGATTACCAAGTTTATACGCTATAAAACGTGATCTGAAGGTCGACCGATATTTAATGAGTTTTCCTTTCATTTTTCCTTAAAATTTCCTGAAATTTTTGGAGTTTTAATCTAAAAGTTTAATTTTTTTCTTAAAAATAGTTAGAGTGGGAGATAATTTTATATCTTCTGGAAGGTTATTGAATGTTTTTGAAAATGTTTTTTGCATGTTGAATGTTTTTTGCGTTTTAGAACTTTCTGAACAATTGTGGTTCCGTGTCTGTGTGTCTGTCTGTGTCATGAATTTCTTGTAACGGGCATAACTATACGAAGTTATGGTCCGATTTCGATGAAATTTTCAGGGATTGTGCGGGTTGGTGTGTAGACGGTCCCCTATGAAAATCATCATCCCCGGACTGATAGAAGCGACTGCGCATGCGCAAACGTGAATTCCTTGTAACGGCCATAACTTCCACATTTTCAACCCGATTTCAATGAAATTTTCAGGGATGTTACAGATTAGTATTTAGATGGTCCCCTATGAAAATTCCCACCTCCGGACGGTTAGTAGCCATTGCGCATGCGCAAACGTGAATTCCTTGTAGCGGCCATAACTTCTACATTTTCCATCCGATTTCAATGAAATTTTCAGGGATGTTACAGATTAGTATTTAGATGGTCCCCTATGAAAATCATCATCCCCGGACTGATAGAAGCGACTGCGCATTTTTTTGATCTAATCACATACACCTACTCACTTAATTTTTCATCCGAAGTTGATGAAATTTTCTAGGATTGTCCAGATTAGCGTGTAGATGGTCCCCTATGAGGGTAGTGGAAGGTACTTAGAGATTGGTGTTTTGAGATTAACTACTACCTATGCATCGGATCATCTATACAATCGGGTTATGGATACGAGGAAGCTATGTGCCACACCCACTTGGCAGACGTTTTTTGGTTAGGTTGTGTAATGAAAACGTGAACCTTTGCAAATATAAGGCTTTAATTCGCTAAACTTGGCGTAAGAACATGGTTTGAATTATGGCACGTAAGAACAAATGAGTATTTCAAAAGTGACACGTCAGCAGTTGCTAGCGGGAAGTGTTGATGGCAACCAGTGATAATAATCTCCGATTCACCACATTCTCCCCCTGTTATTTTAAAACGTACTCTGCCAGGTATGCAGGGGGCTTCCTGAACCTTTGCGATCGCCTAAGGTCTTGAGCTTCCTCATTATGAGAGGGTGATACAGGTGAGTTGCTGTCAGCCGTAGATTGATCGGGTGCTGGAGGTGTAGCAGGTGTTTCAGGCAGCGGAGACTGCGAAGGGGACTGATACTCAGGCGTGAGGGAAGGTCGAGAAACCTGCTGCTGTGATTCTGCTTGCGGAGCAAGGTGTTTCAAGGCGACAGTCGCTTCCCTACCGTCTGGTTTTCGTATGAGAGCATACTCGGGATTAGCTTCGACGAGTTCTACTTCCTCAACCAGCGGACTGTACTTGGAAGTCCGTCCGTGAGTTCTCATCAAGACCTTCCCTGGTCGAGTCAACCATGAGGGTATTGCAGTCCCATTGGTTGAACGCCGGTCATGTTGAAACATTCTTTCATGGGGTGTACAGTTGATGGAAGTACATAGGAGAGAACGGATCGCATGCAGGGATTCTGGTAGAACTTCTTCCCAATGAGACGTGTCGAGACCACGATTCTTCATTGCAAGAGACATTGTTTTCCATAGGATCCCGTTGTAACGCTCTACGAGCCCGTTCCCTTCGGGATTGTAGGGTGTGGTTGTACTTGTGGCGATCCCTTGTTGGTGAAGGAAAGATGTCAAGTCTTTAGAAAGAAATGTAGTTCCTCGGTCTGAATGAATATAAGCCGGTGTCCCAAAGATGGTAAAGAGATTGTAAAGACATGATTTTACAGTCCCAGCTAACATGTCCCGACATGGATATGCAAATGGAAACCGAGAAAACTCATCCACTATGGTCAAAATATAGTGATTACCAGTGCTCGACGGGATTGGACCTTTGAAATCCACGTTAAGTCTTTCAAAAGGGCGTGTTGCTTTGATGAGATGGGTGTTGTGGGGCTTGTGGAAACGAGGTTTTAGTTCTGAACAAACTTGACATGCAGAATTTATTTTCTTAACATCCTCCAAAGAGTATGGCAAGTTCTTTGACCTTACCCAATGGAAGAACCGAGTGACCCCTGGATGACAGAGTGCTCTGTGAAGGTCTAACAGGGAATTCTGGTTAGTAGAGCCGCATATTCTAGAGAGGGTATCGGCCACCGTATTGAACTTTCCAGGGCGATATGCTATCTCATAACTGTAACAAGACATTTCTAACCTCCATCGTAATATTTTGTCATTTTTAATTTTGCTAGAATGGTTTTTCTTGAACATAAACGATAAAGCTTCCTGATCTGTAGTCAGTTTGAAGTGGTGGTTGGTTAGGAAGTGCCTCCATTTCCTCAAACTCTCTATGATCGCTGTAGCTTCCTTCTCAATAGCTGGGTAACCTTGTTCTGTGGCATTTAGAGTTCGAGAGAAGAATGCAACTGGGCGTCCTTTCTGTGACAAAACTGCTGAGATAGCAGTGTCGGACGCATCAGTTTCTACATCAAGTTGAACATTCGAATCAAAACAGACCAGAAGAGATTTGGCAATTTCTCTTTTTAATAGCTCGAAAGCAGCAACTGCTTCGTCCGGTAGTGGAAAAGTTTTGGTTTTTGTCAGCGGGCGGATTTTGTCCGAAAATTTAGGGACCCACTTGGAATAGTAGGCAAACATTCCTACGATTCTTTGGAGCGAATTCTTGTCTTTTGGAGGTGGGAGTTCCATCAAAGGTTGCAATCGATCGGGATCTGGTTTTACTGAGCCTTTGCTAATCAAGTGTCCTAGAAGGTTAATGGATGTACAGGAGAATTTACATTTCTTTTCGTTTAGTTTGAGGTTGTATTTTCTTGCCACCTTGAGGAAGGCCTCCAAATTCCTGTCATGCTCTTCTTTTGTCCTGCCCCCAATCGTTATATCATCAATATAACACCTAACTCCCTGTAATTGTTCAACATAGCAAATTTTGTCAATGAACTTTTGGAAGGCAGGAACCCCGTTTGTCACACCAAACGGTAATCTGGTGAACTGGTACAGCCTACCACAAGCCTCAAATGCCGTGAATGGTCGTTCATCAGTGGAAATGGGCACTTGATGGTAGGCACTTTCCAAGTCGATTGTGCTGAAATGGCTGAACTGTGCAATATCCGAGACGACTTCCTCAACATTAGGAATTGGATATGCATCGAGTTGGGTGAATCGATTTATTGTATTGGAATAGTCAATAACCATTCTTCTTTTATGGCTGCTATTTTTAGTTACTAATACCTGAGCCCTCCAAGGAGAAGAGCTTTCTTCAATAATGCCGGCTTTCAAGAGCTTTGAAACTTCGTCCTGGATAAATTTTGAATCAATCACTGAGTGTCTTCGTGATTTTGTGGCTATGGGTTTGATGTTTCGAGAAAGATTGTTAAATATTTTAATAGGCTCCACTTTGGCCTGAGAAAATGTGGTGGAACTCGAAATGGACAGAGGTGGATTGATGCCACCAAATTCTACGTTAAGGCTTGAGTGCCGTTTTAGGATGTCATGGCCAATTATAACATCGGCGCATAGGTTTGGCAAGATGGAAAGCTTTGTCTTACAATATGAGTGTTTTTGTAGTTCGATGTCAACACTCACGTATCCTTTCAGGGCAGATGAAAGGGAAGTTGAGGCCATGGATACTAACCCCGATTCAGGGAAAACATTGAAATCATGATTGGACACAAATGCCTCACAAATGTAACTCGCAGAGCTTCCCGTATCGACAAGCCCTTGAGCGTGATATCCGTTAATTTTCATGGGAATGGTAGCTTTGGATAGTGATTGAGGAGTACTGGCGCCCAAAATGCTAGCTACAAAGGGGTCACTGCCAGATTCAGACGTTTCTGAATCAATTGGTTGGTCAAGAGCCGCCGAAACTGTGACTCGTTTGGTCGGGTTGGGTTTTCTGGAACGGCAGACTCGAGGGTAGTGACCAACCTTATTGCAGCTAGTACATGTTATATCACGTGCCGGGCAATGGGTCAACTTTTTGTGCCATGCACCCCCACAGAAGAAACATTTTCTTGACGATTCAGGACGGGTAGCATTACATTGAGAGTTGCTAGTGGGGCCTGGTGACACATCTGACGACAGAGAGTACTTTTCGGAATTTCTGACTGCAGTATCAATGGCTCGTGCTTGCGCAATAGCCTCGTCTAATTCTAGGGTCTTATTTTCTAAAAGTCTCTGGCGGATGGCCGTCGATTGTAGTCCTGCTATGAACGAGTCCCTTATGTGTTCGTCTTTATTTTGTTTAGCCGTGACTTGCTTGAACGCACAGTCATTGGCTAGCGTCTTGAGAACCCCAACATACTGGTCGATGGTCTCAGCGGACTTTTGTTTACGGGTAGCTAGTTCATGTCGGGCGTAAATCTCGTTTTTTCCTTTCACGTACAAAGCTTTGAGAGTAGCGATGGCTGTGGCGTAATCGTCACATTCGTTTATTAGCTCATAGACACGAGAAGATAAAAAATTTGTCAGTACCTTGAGGCGGTCAGCTTCTTCTACCTCGGCCGTTTCCAGGAAATTTTCGAACGTCCTCAACCAATGGGTCCATTCTCGTTGAGATGTTGGGCTGTCCGGGTCCGAGTTGAAGCGTTCAGGACGCAAGATTTTCTCCATAACGTTTAGCGAATTAAATTGTAATGAAAACGTGAACCTTTGCAAATATAAGGCTTTAATTCGCTAAACTTGGCGTAAGAACATGGTTTGAATTATGGCACGTAAGAACAAATGAGTATTTCAAAAGTGACACGTCAGCAGTTGCTAGCGGGAAGTGTTGATGGCAACCAGTGATAATAATCTCCGATTCACCACAGGTTGGTAGCATTATGATAGCTGATAAAGGGCTCTGATTCCGTGATACCGCTCTGAACATGGCGCTGTGACGCGCGAAGGTAAGTTTGCCACCGCATTTTACCTATTTGAATAAATCTATTTTCGATAACTTTCATCTTTCGTCGTTGGGATAGTTGTGAAGATCACGTAGCATCTACTTCTGGCAAGTTTTCTCCATTTTTAACTTTTGCTAGAAGTCAAAGTAGATTTGATGCACCCATGCAACATTGAGCAGCCAGCGCTGGTAGATTGCTGCTCCCGGCGAACAGTGGGCAGTCAGTAATTTCAAGCATACTAATTAGGTGAGTTGACTTAGCCTCATTAGTGCAAAAATCCCGTAAGATGGATAATTTCGCAATATTGGGGATATTTAGTCCATAGATTTGGACAGAAGTAGTTACCTACCTACTAGATACATTTATTTGAGCAATAATGTGTTTTTTCCTATTCCTATAGAAACTTTTGTTCACATCAAGATCAGACATGATGAAGTTCTGCAATTACACGATGATGACGAAAGTTACAAAAATGAAGAAGTGGAATGTCCTATTGTGCTTTATCGCCATCAGAAAAATTGTTTTAGAAGTCCTCATGAGGGAACCAATAATAATTTAATGTTTTTATTTACAAAGGTGGCCGTACTTGAGCCTTTTGTATTATCCACACTGTTCAATTTTTTCATGTTTCATTTTTCAATATGACATACATTTTTAGGAGAAGATGTTACATTTTGCACTTTGGGTTTCGCTGTAATACCTAATTTCTGAAAAGGGGGGTCTTAGTACCAATTGCCTTCTTTGTTGAGTTCAAATTGAAATTCCCATTTCTGACACTTTGTTTCATTATTCTCAGAATAAGAAACTAGTGGATTTTGTTCATTATTATTTGAATATCACATCTGTTCTATTTGTTAAAAACAATTCCTTATCTGGATTATCTTTTTTTTTTTAATTTCGCCAGGATTTCCTTTCAATTAGCTAGTTTTCAGTTAGCTAAGTATAATGTTGAAAGAGTTCCAAAGCACCTCATTTTAGAGGTCCAATCATATGAGCAATTTATGTATAAGTGATCGTTTGGGAACCAGGTAGGTATGAGATATTCGACAACGATGTAATAAAAATATTGTTATGAATTGGTCATAAGATTGATCATAATAAATGACCAACGCATTTGTCTAACTGAGTCAAGTTGCTTTTTCGAGTTCCATAGTCAGTCGGGGAATGAGAAAAAAATATTGTTTTCTAATACCAACCTACTGATTGTTGGTGAAGACGCCTGCAAATAATGATTTATGGAATCATTTCGTGGAATGAGTACCTCTGTGAGCTCTACTATTCCGAGTATTGTAAACCATTCTTGACTATCATAGCCCAATGATGCAGCCGAGCAACAAGAAATACTATCCGGCTGCCCAATGTTGCACTAGAGCGACTAAATTTTGAAATTTTATATATGAGCAAATTATTTTTTTTTCTTCACTTTCACGTAGCAAGAGCTGTTTTTAATGAAAAATCAAGAAAAAATCGGAAATTTTCGAATTATTTCATGTTTTAGGCTATTAGGGGTTAATGACAAAAATGTCAAAAAAAAAAAATTGTTCAATCTTGTCTTTAGGAGTTGTTGTCAACTCAAACGAGCTCCCATCCAAAAACGCTGCAAATTATTACACAATGGTTTATTATTTTCTATATAGATCACTCGTCTACAAAATCACCAACCATCCAATATGAAAGATCAAAAAAAAATCAAAAAAAAATTTAAAAAAAAAATCAAAATCACCAAATATCGACTACATTTCGATCAGCTCTAATTTGAACGGAGATTAGGCCTCTTTTGCGATTCACACTCGTGTTTTGATTTATATATATATATATTTCAAAATAAACACTTAAATTTTCGTAGGAAGCGAACGGTTTGTCCTGCAGAGCTCCGCGTGGTCTCAAAAAATTCTAAAAATTCGATAGAATCTTAAATTGAACGAAAAACAATACCTTTATATCGAAATTTTTTGAGTTAGGGCGTTTTCAAAATTTCAAAATTGATTTTGGAACCCTTAGAAGTGACCTACCTCAACCAAAAGCTTCGGGGCACAACTAGACCTCAAATGGAGCCTACATACCGAATTTCATCAAAATCGGTCAATGTCAAGTGGCAAAAGTGCCGCGTACGGCGGACGGCGGACGGACGGCCAAATTTTTATTCGATTTTTGGATTCTACGTACCTTGAAACGTAAACCATCAAATTTTGAGGGGGTGTTAAAATTTTTTTCTTCTTGGTCGATTCCAAAGGTTCATTATTGAAAATAATAAACCAAAACCTGCGGGTATTATTCTGCCAGGAAGTCGTAACGTGAAAATTTAACCAAATTGAGTTATTGGTACCCGGGGGTTTTGGGGGTCAATTTCTATCGATTTTCGGAGTTTTAGCCACCCGATTTTCGTGTTAAGGCGTTTTAACTTGATTCTTCTAAGAAACTAGTCGTATCAGAGCGATTCAGAAGAAGAAAACTCGTATCTTGACACTGATACGGGAATCGGGCTTAGTATTTCTAGTGGCATGGGAGCCTCGAATTTGAAGAGCATTTTGAAATCCATGATCTACGACACCCAACATGCGAACTCGAGTTTCAAAGCTTGGGTACAATTAGTAAGCTATAAAGGAACCGAAATATTGAAAAATCGGATATTTTCTCAATATTATCCCTCCACTCGCCCCCTCCACATGCTAATTTTGATACTCTGGTGGAATAGTGTGCAATTTGAAAGATTTCTGAGTCGAACAAAAGAAGAAACACTCAAATCGGTTGGAAATTGAGGCCTGGGCAGATTTTACAAGATTATGCCCGCAAACGCACGTTTTTGAGCATTAACCCCCCCCCCCCTTTCCCCCTTAAAAGGCCAAATTCGAAATTCCGGCGACGTAGTGCACAACTAGATGGTTTTTCGCGTCGAACAAAAAAAGAACCAGGAAAATCGGTTGGCAATTGAGGCGTGGGCAGACGACACAAGATTTTGTCACACACACACACACACACACACACACACACACACACAGACATACACCAATTGTTTTGGTTTATTATTTTCAATAATGAACCTTTGGAATCGACCAAGAAAAAAAATTTTTAACACCCCCTCAAAATTTGATGGTTTACGTTTCAAGGTACGTAGAATCCAAAAATCGAATAAAAATTTGGCCGTCCGTCCGCCGTACGCGGCACTTTCCCCACTTAGCATTGACAAATTTTGATGAAATTTGGTATGTAGGCTCCATTTGGGGTCTAGTTGTGCCCCGAAGATTTTGGTTGATGTAAGTCAATTTTAAGGGTTCAAAAATGAATTTTGAAATTTTGAAAACGCCCTAACTCAAACAATTTGGATATAAAGGTATTTTTTTCCTTCAATTTAAGATTCTATAGAATTTTTAGAATTTTTTGAGACCAAGCGGAGCTCTGCAGGACAAACCGTTCGCTCCCTACGAGAATTTGAGGGTTGGACGTACGATTAATCAGAAACACGAGTGTGAATCGCAAAAGAGGCCTAATCTCCGTTCAAATTTTAGCTGACTGAAATGCGATCGATGTTTTTCTTCGTGTTGGATGGTTGGTGGCTTTGCAGACGAGTGATCTATATAGAAAAATAATAAACCGTTGTGTAATAATTTGCAGCTTTTTTTTCGCGGATTCGTATTCACGGATTAGTGTGTGGTTATTTTTTTTTCTGTTAAGTGTTGTCCTCCTTCACCCCAGATCGATCGCATAAGGACGCCCAAGTCTGTGGGACGTCCTAAAAACGGGTTAAATTATTTCAAAACTCCACTCTTATCCAATCAAATAAGCATTTATTCTATCATATAGCCACAGATTCTTAGAAGATGGGGGGGGGGGGGAATAGGAAGATTTACTAAAATGCTGATTTTACAGTGAGAATTTTAGTGAGAAAGTCACCTTGAGGATTCCAACTATTGGGCCAGTTACCCAAATACTTTCCTTTTCAACGTTCAGGTGGGTCGAGAAAAGTATGAATTGGCCGTGTTTTCTATTTGAAACACATCAAAACCAGCTCGGACTTCCGTCTTCCCTGGAGGCGGGAACCGACACTCGAGGCCCCCGCTCGGGACACGTGCCAAGACCCCCCTCCCCCCTCCTCCACCCTCCGCCGCCCGTAGGATAATTAACGACTCGGGTCATCCGGGAGGGTCCGTCGTCGTTGGGGGACTCTCACGGAAATAGAACATTCCCGTCCACTCACCTGCAGCAACGACCCGATACTGAGGGAGGGGAGACCCCAATTGAGGAGCGCCACCAGGTACTCCAGGCCAGAGTTGTCAAGTAATGATTACTTTGAGTAAAGACTACTTTTCAAAATTACTTTTCTTATTAGCAATGAAATGAGTGAAGTGATTATGATTATGTACACATAAAACCAATAACAGGGGTTTTAAGAGACTCTTGAATCCAAAGTAATTGCCATTACCATTACCCATTCCTGTAATGGGAATGGAATTTTCAATGACTTTTTCCAATTCCTTATAATGGTAATGGTTTTTCCAATTCCCCATTACTCGTAGTTGGAAAAGTAATGGGTCCTTCCAATTACCCATAACAGGAAGAGTAATGGGTAGTGGGAACCCATCCTCATTACCACCATTCATCAGTAAGTTGACCATCCTCGAATTCATAGGGGACCATCCTCCAATTCATAGGGGACCGTTCCCAAATTCCTTGGGGACTAACCTCCCAATTCATAAGGGACCATCTCACCATCCATTTCGTTGGGGACCATCCTCAAATTCATAGGGGATCATTCATTGTAGGATGGTCCCCAACGAATTGGATGTTGGGACGGTCCCCTATGAATGGGGAGGGTAGTCCCCAAGGAATTTTGGAATGGTCCCCCTTGAATTGTAGGATGGTCCCCAACGAAATGGATGGTGGGACGGTCCTTTATGAATCGGGAGGGTGGTCCCCAAGGAATTTGGGAACGGTTCCCTATGAATTGGAGGATGCTCAACTTACTGATTGAATGGTGTTAATGGGGAATGGGTTCCCACTACCCATTACTCTTCCTGTTATGGGTAATTGGAAGGACCCATTACTTTTCCAACTACGAGTAATGGGGAATTGGAAAAAGTCATTGAAAATTCCATTCCCATTACAGGAAAAATTCCATTCCTATTTTAACAGCTCTGCTCCAGGCCTTGTGGTAGAAAACGATGCAAATTAATACACAAAGGTTTATTATTTCTATACAGGGTGTCGACACTCAATACGGGCGTAACTTCAGGGATCAATTCTACGAGATATTTCCAACAAAAAAAAGTCTCTTAGCAATCTTCTCTTAACCCACTCAAAATTCCTTTTTTTCACTTTAAAGTTTTTTTTCGCGTTTTCGACTTTACGGCACTGTTCTAATGAGGGGGAGGGGGTGCGCCTGATTTTTTTAAAATTTTTAATCGAAAATAGACCTCATCCTGAGAATTTTGACACCAACCGTTCTCTTTTTGGATGAGTATATCTTTTTCTATGATTTTTCAAAGTTTCCAATGGTTATGACGTCACGCGCCCCTCCCGCCAGGGCGGGACCCCCCAGCTCACTGTGACGTCATAAACATTCGAAACTTTGAAAAATCATAGAAAAAGGTCTTCTCACGCTAGAAGGTGAGAAAATTGGTGTCAAAATTCTCAGAATGAGGTCTAGTTTAGATAAAAAATAACAATAAACAGTTTTTCCGACCCATGCGCACCCCCCATTCGTCATTTCCTATGTCCTATGGTCATAACTCCCTTATTTCTCCTGCAAATTCAAATCTGACTATACCGATGGAAAGAGCGACAAATTCCTAAGCTACCTAGTGCAAAACAAAATTTTTTCAGCAATGAAATAGTTTCAAAAAATCAAGTTAAAAGCAAACTATAAAATTTTTTCGAAACTTGACTTTTTTTGACCAATATTGAACACTCTGAATCCCTGCTCATTTCGATGGGCGCTCTTCGGAAAAACATGCTCGAATTGTCAGCTTTCCAACGGTCTATCAATTTTTCTCTTTAAAATTCAAATTGAAAGAGTAAATCAAGTTTGAATCGTTTCCGTAGGTAGGTAGTAACTATGGTTGGTAATGGTACCTAATGGTTGACAATCGCAAAGCCGTGTTCTTTGCAGACGAGTGATCTATATAGCAAAATAATAAACCGAAAGCGGCAACTAAACAGACGTTTTTAACTTTCCTCCGAATGAGTTAGAAGTCTGCGTCCGAAAGAAGGTAGTCTGCTGACTGCAGCAGCTGCCCCAATCAGGCGACGGGACGAACTCGGTGGGGAGGAACCCAAGGCGGCAGAAGAAAGGGCAGAGGGTGATAGGGCCCTCCGGGGGCGGGAAGAGGCGGGTGGGCGGGGGCGGTGCGGGGCGGACGGGGGAGGAACTGGGTCCGCACAATGCTCGTCACTGCTGAATGGAGCCCTGATCTTAGAGGCGATAACCCCCCCCCCCCCGTCTTCACTCATCCTCCTTCGATTGATAGGCCTCTTACCCGCCTCCCCCCACCGCCACCCTTCAAAGAACCGCTTCGAGAGCCCGAGGTACTCCGAGGTAACCTCAGGGTTCCGTGTACTCGTAAGGTTACCTATCTGCCCATAAATCTGCTGGTTACTAAACCCACAACGTCTGAACGTTAATCGGTCTGTCTGAGGCAAAATCAAACCATGTCTATAAAATTGGGGTCCACACATCAACATTACTTTGAACTATCCCAAATTAAATTTATTTACATTTACATTTATTATCTACATTTATTAAATTATTTTCAAAAATGAACCTTTGGAATCGACCAGGATAAACAAATTGTTAACCTCCCCTCAAAATTTGTTTCAAGGTACATAGAATCCGAAAATCGAATAAATATTTTGCCGTCCGTCCGCCGTACGCGGCACTATCCTCACTTAGCATTGACCGATTTTGATGAAATTTGGTCCATTTGGGGTCTAGTTGTGCCCCGAAGCTTTTGGTTGATGTCAGTCACTTCTAAGGGGTGAAAATTGAGGATTGAAATTTTCAAGAGTGCCCTAGCTCGAAAACTCTCGAAATAAAGGTATTGTTTTTCACCAATTTTAAATAGTATTGAATTTTAAAAAAATTTTGAGACCACCAGGAGCTCTGTAGGACAAGCCGTACTTATTGGTTTTCCTACGATAAAACAGAATCACGAGTGTGAATAAAAAAAGAGGTCTAATCTCCGTTGAATTTTTGGCTAACCAAAATGCGATCGCTGCTCGTTTCTTCGAGTTGTATTCAGTTTTGCTTTCTGAGCAACCAGTAATCAAATTTCCATATGAAGCTCCCTATTTTTCGAATCGAGTGTGAAGCGTTCAGTTCTTTCTAATAAACTTGATTGTGAAGGTGTGAAGGCAGTATGGTGTGGTAGGTAGGTATAAAAGTTGGTAAAAAAAAGCTGCAAATTATTGCTTAAAAGTTTATTATTTTTTGTATCAATAGCGATCACTGGTTCTCCATCAATAGCACCTACCACCATCTGTATTCTCCCTTGACCCCGAATTTCAGCTTCCTGCGTTCAATAGGATTGAAAATGGCTTCGGAGCTCACTCAGCTGATCAGTGATCTGAAGAGTGAAGAAGATCTTCTCGAATGCTGAAGACGCCTGGAAGAGCACTTCCATTCAATAGGATTGAAAATGGCTTCGGAGCTCACTCAGCTGATCAGTGATCTGAAGAGTGAAGAAGATCTTCTCGAATGCTGGAGACGCCTGGAAGAGCACTTCCATTCAATAGGATTGAAAATGGCTTCGGAGCTCACTCAGCTGATCAGTGATCTGAAGAGTGAAGAAGATCTTCTCGAATGCTGAAGACGCCTGGAAGAGCACTTCCATTCAATAGGATTGAAAATGGCTTCGGAGCTCACTCAGCTGATCAGTGATCTGAAGAGTGAAGAAGATCTTCTCGAATGCTGGAGACGCCTGGAAGAGCACTTCCATTCAATAGGATTGAAAATGGCTTCGGAGCTCACTCAGCTGATCAGTGATCTGAAGAGTGAAGAAGATCTTCTCGAATGCTGAAGACGCCTGGAAGAGCACTTCCATTCAATAGGATTGAAAATGGCTTCGGAGCTCACTCAGCTGATCAGTGATCTGAAGAGTGAAGAAGATCTTCTCGAATGCTGAAGACGCCTGGAAGAGCACTTCCATTCAATAGGATTGAAAATGGCTTCGGAGCTCACTCAGCTGATCAGTGATCTGAAGAGTGAAGAAGATCTTCTCGAATGCTGGAGACGCCTGGAAGAGCACTTCCATTCAATAGGATTGAAAATGGCTTCGGAGCTCACTCAGCTGATCAGTGATCTGAAGAGTGAAGAAGATCTTCTCGAATGCTGGAGACGCCTGGAAGAGCACTTCCATTCAATAGGATTGAAAATGGCTTCGGAGCTCACTCAGCTGATCAGTGATCTGAAGAGTGAAGAAGATCTTCTCGAATGCTGAAGACGCCTGGAAGAGCACTTCCATTCAATAGGATTGAAAATGGCTTCGGAGCTCACTCAGCTGATCAGTGATCTGAAGAGTGAAGAAGATCTTCTCGAATGCTGGAGACGCCTGGAAGAGCACTTCCATTCAATAGGATTGAAAATGGCTTCGGAGCTCACTCAGCTGATCAGTGATCTGAAGAGTGAAGAAGATCTTCTCGAATGCTGGAGACGCTTGGGAGATCGCTGATCAGCTGAGTGAGCTCCAAAACCATTTTTACTCCTATTGAATGGAAGTGCTCCTCCAGGCGTCTCCAGCATTCGAGGAGATCTTCTTCACTCTTCAGATCACTGTTCAGCTGAGTGAGCTCCGAAGCCATTTTCAATCCTATTGAACGCAGGAAGCTGAAATTTGAGAGGGAAGGTCAAGGGAGAATAAAGATACGAATATTGCGGATATTTATATGGATCATCTTGAAAAACGAATCTTTGAAAAGTGTGAATCAAACAACCTTTTATATTGGTAGAGGTACGTTGATGATATAATAATTCTATGGACAGGAACTGAAAGGCAACTAAATTCTTTTCATGAAAAAATCAATACACTAGATCCTTTTGTTAAATTCACTCTTGAACTAGGTGGAAATAAGCTTAATTTTCTTCATCTGTCCATCTCATTGATTAACAGAAAACATGATTTCTCCATGTATAGAAAAGATACCTACAGTGATATCACTATTCATAGTACATCAAATCATCCCTTAGTTCATAAACATGCTGCTTTCCGTAGTATGATCAATAGAGCTTTGTCAATTCCAATGAGTGATCAAAATGTATCTAAAGAAAAAACTATTATCAAGAGTATAGCCGCAAGCAATGGATATGGGGTTGTCTCATTGATTCCATATGGAATAAGGTTCTTAGGAAAAAGTGTACAGACGGGGTTTCTAATTTGGTTAGAGAAGTTGTATTAGAAGAGAAAAAGTGGATCAGTATACCTTATTATGGAAAGATTTCTGACAAAATTGGCAAAATGTTATCATCTAGAGGTTTCAAAGTAGGGTTTAAAAATAAAAATAATCTTAAAGCTTCGTTGGGTTCTGTAAAAGATAAAATTAGCGTTCAAGATAAAAGTGGGGTTTATAAGCTGAGATGTTCTTGTGGGCTTGAGTATTGTGGTCAAACTGGTAGGAAATTTAGGGAAAGAATAAAAGAGCATGAGAAGGATTTCAGGGATAGCAAAGGTGATTCTGCTTTTGCGAATCACCTAAGAGAATCCAATCATAACTTTAGTTTTGATCTAACAAACGGACAGTATATAGAATTTCCTCATTTTTGCCCGAATGGAGGTATGTTGGATGTGCTTGAAAAGTTCGGGATTCTTAAGAGTGATAGGTCTGGTAAATGTCTGAATGAGGTGGTCCCTCAACATGATTCACCGTTGATAGGTTCCTTCCTACAGTAGCTTGGTCCCCCCTTCACAATGTTACCCTCACCAATGTTTGAGCTCCCTTTCACTTTGTCTGCCTTGATTGGCATTTGATGATCCTCCCAGGTCCCTTCACTTCTCTGAGCCAATAGGATTCTCCTTTCACTTATCTGATTGGGTATGACTTTCACTTCCTCGACCAAAGGGATTCAAGCTCCCTTTCACTTGTGTCTATATAAGCTATGCTCTTTGTGATGTACCTTCAGTTATTGTTTGTTACTGATGATGACCTAACCGTCGAAATCGATTTAACTTGTAAATCATTATTTTCGTGGAAATGGACAACGTTCTACTCAACTCCGTTTTTATGAGAATAAAGATGGTGGTAGGTGCTATTGATGGAGAACCAGTGCTCTGTAAAGAAGGGTGATCTATAAAGAATATAATAAACCTTTGGGCAATGATTTGCAGCATTTTGCTTTGTTATATTCCTGTCCAAACCGAAAACTATTATCACCTCGTGATTCAGTGACCGAAAATAGTGCAAATAGTGTCATAGGACCGATTTTGATGAAATTTGGTATATGGGCTCCACTTGTGCTTCGAAGCTTTTTGTTGTCAGTCACTTCTAACTGTTGAATAAGAAGGGCTGAAATGTTCAAAACGCCCTAGCTCAAAAAATGTCGATATGAAAGCATGGTTTTTTCATCAATTTAAAATAGTATTGAATTATTAGAATCGAATGAGACCACCCAGAGCTCTGTAGGACCAACCGTTCGCTTCCTACAAGAACTTACGCTTTGGACTTACGATAAATCAGAAACACGAGTGAGTTGCCAAAGAGGCCTAATCTCCGTTCAAATTTTAGCTGACCGAAATGCGATCGTTTCTTCGATTTGTACATAACTTTGCGTCCTTCGCAACCACTAATAAAATTTCCTAATGAAGGCGAGTCTACCAAGGTATCGGAAGCTTTGTTTTCACTTTTCTAGGTTCTCCAAAATCAAAATTTCCATTCGCGTTTTACGTTTCAGACCATCCTGAACAATTTTGGTTCCGTGCTGTCTGTCATGAAATCCTTGTCACAGCCATAACTTCTACATTTCTCATCCGATTTCGATGAAATTTTCAGGGAATTGTGCGGGTTGGCGTGTAGATGGTCCCCTATGAAAATCATTACCGCCGGACTGATAGTAGCCGCTGCGCATGCGCAAACGTGAAATCCTTGACACAGTCATATTTTTTACAATTCTTACCCGATTTCGATGAACTTCTCAAGGATTGTTTCGATGCTGAGGTTGATGTTATGCTTCTACATAACAATAACCAAACTATATTCCACATTCTACCCTAATCTACAACTCCGAATTCAAAACGCTGCAAATTATTACACAATGGTTTATTATTTTTTATTTTTCTATATAGATCACTCGTCTGTAAAGCCACCAACCATCCAACATGAAGAAAAACATCGATCGTATTTCGGTCATCTAAAATTTGAACGGAGATTAAGCCTCTTTAGCGATTCACACTCGTGTTTCTGATTTATCGTACGTCCAAACCTTAAATTCTCGTAGGGAGCAAACGATTTGTCCTACAGAGCTCCGCGTGGTCTCAAAAAATTCTAAAAATTCTATAGAATCTTAAATTGAAGGAAAAACAATACCTTTATATCAAAATTGTTTGAGTCAGGGCGTTTTCAAAATTTCAAAATTGATTTTGGAACCCTTAGACGTAACCTACATCAACCAAAATCTTCGGGTCACAACTAGACCCGAAATGGAGCCTACATACCAAATTTCATCAAAATCGGTCAATGCTAAGTGGCAAAAGTGCCGCGTACGGCGGACGGCGTACGGCGGACGGCGTACGGCGGACGGACGGCCTAATTTTTATTCGATTTTTGGATTCTACGTACCTTGAAACGTAAACCATCAAATTTTGAGGGGGTGTTAAAAATTTTTTTTCTTGGTCGATTCCAAAGGTTCATTATTGAAAATAATAAACCAAAATTGTGCAGGTTGACGTGTCGGTTCCCCTATGAGGGCAGTGGAAGGTACTTAGAGATTGTTGTTTTGAGGTTAACTCCTACGCATCGGATCATCTATACAATTATGGATACTAGGAAACTATGTGCCACACCCACTTGTTTTTAATTACATTTCCACTAAATTATTTTCTCACGATGATTTCGCTTTAGATAGGAGAGAAAGACTGCCCTCAAGCTGGTCATCAAGTTCAACCCGACCCAATCAGCATGGCGTACGGTACACGTTGAAACACCAAGTTGAGTGGATTGTACAAATCTAGTAATCGTACGCCAGTAATTGTACGCCTCAGTAATCGTAATCCAGGCATCGAGAAACTCGAGTCATAATAAGTTAGAGAGCCCCTCTATTCAGCCAATGGGGAATTTGCCTCACATTTTTTTTTTTTCGAATGAGGGTTTATTTTTATGGAATAAAACCATAGTGAGCTGCTCGAAAACGCATCCAAAAAATTTAGAGAATTTAAGGAAGATGGAAATTTCAAATGTGGTGGCAATGTGTAAGAGGCAGCCATGTTTGAAACGTAACGGATATTCTACCAATCTGACTTCAAAGGAGGTTCTGTGGCGCTTACCACAGAAGCGGAACTTACACGAACTTTTAGCTTACAAGTAGTGCGCACAAGAGTGCGCCGCGAACTGACAGGAAGAACCCAGACACAAAAGTGACCAAAAGCAACAATATTACACACTTTTTTACAATACGATTCTACCTACTAGTTTATCAAGCATTATTAGTCTTCATCTTCTCTTATTTAGTTTCAAGATTTGAATCACATTATTCGAGTAGCCATTTCACTGGATCGTTTTGTGTGGCGGTGCTAGAACTCTGTCTGTTGTCGGAGTTGTTTTCGCGTCATTTTTTTTTTTTCGTATGACGTCAACAATATTCCTCGATTTTCGCAGTGTTTTGTAACAGAGGTTCACTTGTTTAGCCATTTTCTCCTACGGTAATTTTTTCCCCTTGGTTATTCCTAGTGTTAAACGTTATTCTAGAGCCCTATTATAGGATTTGACTTGAAATTCCAGAATCTAAAATTGAGGCAAACTCCCCATTGTTAGGAAGGACTTTTATCTCCACTGTGAGTTCACTTGCCCTTCTTTTTACCCTTCAGTCTCCTTTAAAATTAGAAAGAACGAAAGAAGCATCATCCTTTAGGTACTGGAAGCGTGATTTTATTTTTGAATGAATGAATGTACATTCTCTTAATTTATAAGACTTTCCCAAGGGTAAGGCACCTGTTTTATCAGTGTTCTGTATTTGTTTTGTTTTGCCTGTAATAAATCAATCCATTCACTTCATCATCGGTCGGTAGTCAACAACCCTCCGTCTCATTTTCCCTGGCTTGAGTGGCAGGTAGAAGAAGGAACTTGTTTTTGGGTTTGCAATATACATGGACACCTCACAAAACCATCCGCATTCTTTCAATCTGCGGACAGCAGGTATAGCCGCTTCACACAGAAGAATTATTCTTATCACTTAACAATAAATTCATAAATTTGCATTTTCGTGCAAAATGGGGTATTTCGGTCAATTTTTTTAATTTTTTTAATCAAAAGAGTATGGCTCAGGAATAACGGTAATCGGGTCTGTTCGTCGAGAAAATGTTTTTAAAAAATCAGAGAAGCTAAGGAAAGTTGAAGATTTGAATGGTGTGACGTAGCTAGCCAATCGTGACGTAGCTAGCCAACTGTCTTTGAAAAAAGTATCCATGCACAGAAACCCTTGGGGGACCTCTTGGATACTACAAAACACCACTCACACAGGCGCGCGGCGTAGTCCGCGGCGTAGTCCTTGCCTAGTGTGTGTGCATTTATAGCGGCCCGCCTTTTTCAAACGTGTGATCTCTTTAATTAATTTTTCTACCACATGTTATAGTATCATTGGGCTAAAAGTTGGATTATATAGGTTTTCAAGGGTGCTGAATCCAAATTTGAGGTCAAAAGCCTGAATTTCCGACCCACCGAAATACCCCATTGTGAGGATCAAACTTCGAGCTCTCATATTGCTTTTAAGGGAAAACGTAGCATAATATTTAATATCTAATAACCAGGCTTCACTCAGTGGACATTTCTCTCGTATGAATTACTGAGCCGCTCGTATTGCCGCTTCAAACCAGGAAAAGGTGATTTGATGCGAGCTCGTAGGAGTGCTCGTCGTGTAAAATCGACCTGGTCGTTTACCTTCTTACATATTTGCACGCGTACACTGAAGAAGGGTTTAGGGCGTCAACAGGTCTATTAGCACCACTAAAGGCTTCTTCCATTCGCCATTCATTTGATGCAGGGGAAATACATGAAATACACGTTCAACACCGTGTACGTAAGACGACTCAATGACACTTCCATTTCCTCTTATGTACTGAGTTCAATATTATAATCACACGTACACGGCGTGGTGTGAGAGACTCATTCGTCTACTTTCTTCAGATAACGAGAAACAAACTGAATGCCAACAAAACTTTCAAAGTACGGTAAGTTAAGGTTTTCCAGAAAGAAATTCCAGATTGAGGAGTTTGATTCCAAAAGGTACTATATCCATATTGGTCAATCGTGAGAAAAATTCGAAAAACCATAGCGACCTGAAAAGTGCTATAAACCAATGATGTTACATCATTCTACATCATAATATGATGTAATATGATGTCCCCTTTATGCCAAAACCATGAATGTGCCAAAAATTGATTTTTGAGTTAGGCTTCACAAAGGATTGGTATAGACCTCCTTTACTTATTATAAATCGATTGAAATGGGTCAGATGTTCATTTTAGGCCATAAAAGATGGAACTTAATCCATGAATGTGTTCTGTACGTTTCCTTAGTTACGCCAAAACCATGAATGTGCACATGCATCACTTTTTCATTGCCATAACAATGAATTTATCCACATTCATCATTTTAGCATAAAGCCAATATGTCGCAAATTCACTTTCGGAGCATCAATTTGGTAGTTAGGCCGCCGTGTTTTCGGCCTCTCCAACCCAGCCGATAATGATTCAAGAAGATATTTTTCCTCCGTACCTGATAGGTACTACCTATCGTCTGTCGTGTTTTATCTTTCTTCTCGAACCCCGAGAAGAGGACGACCGGCAAGGAGGCAGTCAGCAAGAGGTACAGCAAGTGGGGAGCATTTAAGGGGGTCTCAGTCGGTCGACGTTCGTTCTTCGTTCCGGGTCAGTAATTCGCCAAATCGAAGGGGCAAACACTTAAAAAGTTGTAGTTAAATTGGAAATGTTAAAGGATTTTAGAATGAACTGATGAACGTCTAAAATCCTTTAAAATTTCCAATTTAAGTACAATTTTCTAAGTTTTTGCCCCTTCAATTTGGCGAAATACTGACGCGGAACGAAGAACGAACGTCGACCGACTGAGACCCCCTTAACCCTTAGTAGGTAACTGTACCCTCAATAAATAATGAAAAAAAAAATGTGGCAGTAGAATGGAAGATTTTATTGAGAAATCCGATTTGCCAAAACCATGAAAATGAAATGATCATCCTAAATCTGGTTTGCCAAAACTACGAATGTGGTATAAAGTGAAGGGGGGGCAGTCTACGGTCGTAAAACTATTTTTGCTTAGCTCATTGACAGGTCTGAGAGCAGAAAGTCAAAGAAAAGTATCTCGAACAATTAACTACCTTCTTTAGTTTCAAAACAAAATTTAAAAATCGTTTTTTCAATTTTGCTCGAAACTAAGAAATTGCACATTCACAGTTTTGGCATAAAGGGGACTTTAGATATTATCTAAAGCAAAATTAGTTCAAAGTTTAAAATAATTTTGAACGATATTTGAAATATCAGATTTATAGATATAGTACTTTTTGAAACAAAACGTGGCGTTTAGTACTTTTTGGCACATTGGCTCTTTTTTTGCTCATGCTGAGGCAAATGCTGCAAAGGTAGCAAAGAGAATTTTGACACCGACCGCGACCTTCTCTAGCTTGAGAGGATCTTTTTCTGTGATTTTTCAAAGTTTCGAATGTTTATGACGTCACAGTGGGCTGGGGGGTCCCGCCCAGGCGGGAGGGGCGCGTGACGTCATAAACATTCGAAACTTTGAAAAATCACAGAAAAAGATCTACTCGTCCAAAAAGAGATCGGTTGGTGTCAAAATTTTCAGTATGAAGTCTACTTTCATTTAAATTTAAAAAAACGCTGCAAATTATTACACAATGGTTTATTATATTTCTATATTGATCACTCGTCTGCAAAGCCACCAACCATCCAGCATGAAGGAAAAACATCGATCGCATTTCGGTCAGCTTTAATTTGAACGGAGATTAGGCCTCTTTTGCGATTCACACTCGTGTTTCTGATTTATCGAAAGTCCGACCCTTAAATTCTTGTAGCGAGCGAACGGTTTGTCCTACAGAGCTCCGCGTGGTCTCAAAAAATTTCGAAAATTCCATAGAATCTTAAATTGAAGGAAAAACAATACCTTTATATCCCAATTTTTTGAGTTAGGGCGTTTTCAAAATTTCAAAATTCATTTTGGGACCCTTAGAACTGACCTAAATCAACCAAAATCTTCGGGGCACAACTGGACCACAAATGGAGCCTACATACCTAATTTCATCAAAATCGGTCAATGCTAAGAGGGGAAATAGTCGCGTACGGCGGACGGACGGCCAAATTTTTATTCGATTTTCGGATTGCACGTACCTTGAAACGTAAAACATCAAATTTTGAGGAGGGTTAGAAAATTTTTTTTTTGGTCGATTCCAAAGGTACTTCCGGTAGGTGGATATTCCGATAAGAGATCGTCAGAACTACCAATTAACTTGCCAAGTTAGTTAGAAAATGGGACAATCACGTATTGAGAAAGTCGGTTAAGGACCAATTGATCAGAATTCTGGTTAAGGTTCATGAAACACCGTCCAATCCAAACATCTCTGTTTCTAGATGAAGTTAAATCCTAGTCTTTAGAATTTCTTCATCTCAATTTCAAAGAGCAACTCCACGTTGGTGCCTCATGAAAGTCTGTCTTCTACCAGAGCCACAATGAGTAGTTCGTCAAGGTTAACCCTAATTGGACCACGGTATCACAAGTGTCACCGAAAACATCTCAGTAAACCCACAAATCGACAGCCCCACTGCAAAACCCTGCATGTTCAATACCAAAAAGTTTCCAGGAGACGAAAAAAACTGTGACATTTCTAACCTATGAACCTGGCTTACAGGTTATTACATTTCACCACAGAAAAGAAATGAGAAGCCATAGCCCGATTTTGGCGACACTATGATGTGCGCAAGAGCACAATCTATTGGAAAGGCTCAAATCCTTATTTTTGGAAAAATTGGAACTTACAGGGTTTTGCAGTGGGGCTGTCAAAATATCCCTGAGTGTCGGAAGGAAATCGATGAAAAAATTTTAAAAACTTTTGTCATAACATCGTATTTTGACTATAGATAACTTACAAAAACGATGCAAATTATTACACAAAGGTTTATTATTTTTCTATATAAATCACTCGTCTACAAAGAACACGGCTTTGTCATTGTTACCACCAACCAACATGAAGAAAAACATCGATCGCATTTCGGTCAGTTAACATTTGAACGGAGATTAGGCCTCTTTTGCGATTCACACTCGTGTTTCCGATTTATCGTACGTCCAACCTTCAAATTCTCGTATCGAGCGAACGGTTTGTCCTACAGGGCTCCGCTTGGTCTCAAAAAAGTCAAAAAATTCAATACTATCTTAAATTAGTTAAAAAACAATACCTTATATACAAATTTTTGCTTTAGGGCGTTTTTCAAAATTTTAACCCTTATATTTCTACCCTTAGAAGTGACCTACATCAACCAAAATCTTCGGGGCACAACTAGACCCCAAATGGAGCCTACATACCAAATTTCATCAAAATCGGTCGATGCTAAGTGGGGAAAGTGCCGCGTACGGCGGACGGACAGAAAATATTTTATTCAATTTTCGGATTCCACGTACCTTGAAACGTAAAACATCAAATTTTGAGGGGAATTCAAAATTTTTTTTCTTGGTCGATTCCGAAGGTTTATTATTGAAAATAATAAACCAAAATGGTTTAAAACGCTGCAAATTATTACACAATGGTTTATTATTTTTCTATATAGATCACTCGTCTACAAAATCACCAACCATCCAATATGAAGAGAAGAAAAAAAAAATCAAAATCACCAACCATCGATCGCATTTTGGTCAGCTCTAATTTGAACGGAGATTAGGCCTCTTTTGCGATTAACACTCGTGTTTTGATTTATATATATATATATATTTCAATATAAACCCTTAAATTTTCGTAGGGAGCGAACGGTTTGTCCTACAGAGCTCCGCGTGGTCTCAAAAAATTCTAAAAATTCTATAGAATCTTAAATTGAAGGAAAAACAATACCTATATATCGAAATTTTTTGAGTTAGGGCGTTTTCAAAATTTCAAAATTGATTTTGGAACCCTTAGAAGTGACCTACATCAACCAAAAGCTTCGGGGCACAACTAGACCCCAAATAGAGCCAACATACCAAATTTCATCAAAATCGGTCAATGCTAAGTGGCAAAAGTGCCGCGTACGGCGGACGGCGGACGGCGTACGGCGTACGGCGGACGGCGGACGGCGGACGGACGGCGGACGGCGGACGGACGGCCAAATTTTTATTCAATTTTTGGATTCTACGTACCTTGAAACGTAAACCATCAAATTTTGAGGGGGTGTTAAAATTTTTTTTTTCTTGGTCGATTCCAAAGGTTCATTATTGAAAATAATAAACCAAAAATTCAGCTCTGACTAATTTAAATATAGTTGGTGACACCTTGGGACAGCTGTGGAATTCTCAAGGTATTTTCGGTGACAGTAGTGACACCATGGTCCAAATGGGGTTGAGGATCAATTGATCAGAATTCAAGTGTCTGCTTGAGGTTCATGAAATACCGTCCAATCCAATCATCTCTGTCTGTTTTTAGATGAACTGAAATCCTTAGAATTTCTACATCTCAATTTCAAAGAGTTGGTGTGCCTCAAACAGTCTATTTTTTACCAGAGCTGTGATAATGATGATAATGATTTGTCAAGGATTTTCGGTTAAGTATCAGTTAATCAGAATTGTGGAGATCGTCGTTCAGGTGTCTGGTTTAAGGGTGAACCCGTCCGTACAGGCATTCCCGTCGATAAGGGCGGGGGTACCGCCGGGCAGAAGCGGGACCAGGAGGGCAGACGGCAGTCGATATAATTATTACGGCCTCGCCGGGGTGTTGGCGGTATCTGAAGGAAATAGTGTAGACACTAGAAAGAGACAAAAGCGAAAGGCGTCAAAGTGGGTTCTACCGATAACTCTGGAAGGGGGTCGGCCCATTCTTATGTCACCCTCCTCCTATTGATTTGTGAGTCGCCCGTATGGGGGCGCTTGGGCGGGAGCGGAGCGATCGATGCGGGGAATGGTGTTATCTTTGTCCAGGGCCTTCCCTTCCACACCACGGGAAGGCAGTTGTTTCCTCTGTAATAACCCCTACGTACCTTTACCCCCTCCACCGACCCCCCTCTCCCACCAAGAATTTCGCCAATAAAAATCCAAAATAAATCACACAAAAACTCTTTTATCCCCTTTTTTTTCGAACCAGGAACTACAAAAACCTCCCTTATCACCCCTCCCCTGAAATTTTTTTTTCCCCTCCCTTCCCAAAAACTACTTCCCAAAAACTTCATCAACCTCAAAATCACCTTCACCAACGAAACGGCCCTCGCCCGTAGGACCTCAATTCGGGACAATCTTGCCTTCTACTTGTTGAACAGATATGGAGACTAATAGGGCCCTAACGCCATTGCAGAAGGGGCCACCTCCAGCCACCCCCAAGGTGCAACCGTCCCCGTCTGGGCGAACTACCGAGCTGCTAACCACATATTTACGTTTCAAAATCACCGAAAAAAAATACTAACCACATATATCCTCACAACTGCGTTAAAATTCGACTTCCTCGAAACTGCGAAACAAAATTTATTTCATGAAAATATCAACGTATTTTAGAACTGTGAATTCAAAATTTTTGGAACAAACGGGACGAAAACGAAATTAAATTATATATTGACAATTTTCATGATGATAAAAAGGCTTTTCTTGAAGATTTGGAGGCAAAAAAGTTGAGGGCTGCAAGAAAGTTCAAAGGCGTGGACGCAGAAAGAAGAATCCAGGGAGAATTGATGCTGTGGAGTATTCAACACAAACGAAGATTCAGTTCGAGATTTGGGAAGATTTCGGTTTTTTGATGGTTAATTATAGTTATTTACAGTTTGGGGTGGTTTGGGGCGCAGTTCACGTATTGCTCGGGATATCGGGAAAATGGGGTGGTCGGGAAACGTAGGGATTGGGGTGGTAGGGCGAAGGGGTGAGGCTGCTCCGAAGAGATTTTTCCCCGATTGTGTGGAAGTTTCGGGGTTTACGGGGGGGATTTTGGGGCGGTGGAGGTGATTTTGATGGTCGCCTGAAGAGGAAATGTGGGGAGAAAGGCCGGAAGAGGGAAGAATGCTGGGTACACGGGGTTAGCATCTGGGGTCTGCTGCTCCTAGACACTTACCTTCACAGATGCTTCCTTGCTGTAGGAGCCCCCAGAGAAGGTCCGTACAATGGTGGCAGTAGGTGGGTTTATGAAATGTCTTCTTTGTAAAGCTGTGTCCCGCCGCCATCAGCCCTTTTTTGCAGCGCGGGGAAGGATGGTGGGGGGAAGGGCTTTGGTCGGACTGGTCTCCTCAAGTCACGTCCCTAGATGCCATGTCGTGTTTCACGCATGACGCCCTGTTACCTCTCTCATCGCACCGCTTGCACTGAGCCCGTCCAGGCCGAGGCCGCCCCACTGCGCAGGCGCCGCCTTCCACCCTCGCCCGCCCCTGACGCCATTGTTATTGACTCTTCAAATTCACACCGAACGAAATTTTTAATAATAAAAAATCATAAACAGTAAACACATCGGCGTGTTTCACAACGTAAACACCACAACCATCAAACACTTCAACCTGCTTCCCAAGATATCATGAAACATCCCAAATTTTGAGATACCGTGGAAAACGGGGATATTGAGCCATCTGTCAGTCCAGACTCCACAGTTTTGATGTACAGTGAAATCCAAATCTCCAGACAGACGAACCTCTGACAAAAATATTTTAGTAATACGTCTGTCTGCCAAGTAGGAGTGGCACATAGCTTCCTCGAATCCATAACCCGATTATACGATTATAGATGATCCGATGCTAGTTAATCTCAAAACACCAATCTCTAAGTACCTTTCACTACCCTCATAGGGGACCATCTCCACGCTAATCTGGACAATTCTAGAAAACTTCATCAAATTCGGATGAAAAATGTAAGTGAGTAGATAAATGTGATTGGATCGAAAAAACGCTGCAAATTATTACACAATGGTTTATTATTTTTCTATAGATCACTCGTCTGCAAAGCTACCAACCATCCAACATAAAGACAAACATCGATCGTATTTCGGTATTTCGGATAATTTAAACGGAGATTAGGCCTCTTTTGCGATTCACACTCGTGTTTCTGATTTATCGTACGTCCAAACTTTAAATTCTCGTAGCGAGCGAACGGTTCGTCCTACAGAGCTCCGCGTGGTCTCAAAAAATTCTATAGAATCTTAAATTGAAGGAAAAACAATACCTTTATATCGAAATTTTTTGAGTTAGGGCGTTTTCAAGATTTCAACATTCAAATTTGAACCCTTAGAAGTGACCTACATCAACCAAAATCTTCGGGGCACAACTAGACCCCAAATGGGGCCTACATACCAAATTTCATCAAAATCGGTCAATGCTAAGTGGCAAAAGTGCCGCGTACGGCGGACGGACGGCCAAATTTTTATTCGATTTTTGGATTCTACGTACCTTGAAACGTAAACCATCAAATTTTGAGGGGTGTTAAAAAAAATTTTTTCTTGGTCGATTCCAAAGGTTCATTATTGAAAATAATAAACCAAAATACTTAGCCTTGGCTGGGATTCGAACCCGGGACCCCTGGGGGATATTCTAAGCGCTACTTCTGAGCTATTGAGGCCTAGTGATGTGATAAATAGGATTTGAGATTCTCACAGGGCACCACCCCTCTATGAATGAATCCCTCTATGAAGAACCATTCTCTATGATTTGCATAGGGGACCGTCTACACACCATCCCGCACAATCCCTGAAAATTTCGTAGAAATCGGACAATAACTTCGTATAGTTATGCCCGTTACAAGGATTTCATGACAGACACGGAACCAAAAAATTGTTCAGAAAGGTCTGAAACGTAAAACGCGAGAGGAAAGTTCGATTTTGGAGAATTTTTCTTTTCAACCTTGAAAAGTGAAAACAAAGCTTCCGCCACCTTGGTAGACTCGGAAGCAAAATTGTATTATAAAAAATCATAAACAGTGTATCAAAGCGTGTTCACAACGACAATCGTACAAATCAATCTGCTTCCTATAATATAGGAAGCAGATTGATTTGTACGATTGTCGTTGTGTATATGATAATATTATTGCATGATATTATTGTTATTGATATTGATATGTTGTTGTTATGCATGATATTATTGATATGTTATCAATATTTTTATTGATATTATAAACATTGTTGCATGATAATCTTATTATCATGAAACTTCCCAAATTTTGAAAAACCGTGGAAAACGGGGATATTGAGCCATCTGTCAGTCCAGACTCCACAGTTTTGATGTACAGTGAAATCCAAATCTCCAGACAGACGAACCTCTGACAAAAATATTTTAGTAATACGTCTGTCTGCCAAGTAGGAGTGGCACATAGCTTCCTCGAATCCATAACCCGATTATACGATTATAGATGATCCGATGCTAGTTAATCTCAAAACACCAATCTCTAAGTACCTTTCACTACCCTCATAGGGGACCATCTCCACGCTAATCTGGAAAATTCTAGAAAACTTCATCAAAGTCGGATAAATTATCTCACTTCTACCAGTATTATCAAAATTATTTGAAAAACGCTGCAAATCATTGCTCAAAGGTTTATTATTTTCTGTATAGATCACCCTTCTGTATAGATCACTGGTTCTCCATCAATAGCACCTACCACCATCTGTATTCTCCCTTGACCTTCCCTCTCAAATTTCAGCTTCCTGCGTTCAATAGGATTGAAAATGACTTCGGAGCTCACTCAGCTGATCAGTGATCTGAAGAGTGAAGAAGATCTCCTCGAATGCTGGAGACGCCTGGAAGAGCATTTCCATTCAATAGGAGTAAAAATGGCTTTGGAGCTCACTCAGCTGATCAGGGATCTGAAGAGTGAAGAAGATCTCCTCGAATGCTGGAGACGCCTGGAAGAGCACTTCCATTCAATAGGATTGAAAATGGCTTTGGAGCTCACTCAGCTGATCAGTGATCTGAGGAGTGAAGAAGATCTCCTCGAATGCTGGAGACGCCTGGAAGAGCACTTCCATTCAATAGGATTGAAAATGGCTTTGGAGCTCACTCAGCTGATCAGTGATCTGAGGAGTGAAGAAGATCTCCTCGAATGCTGGAGACGCCTGGAAGAGCAATTCCATTCAATAGGATTGAAAATGGCTTCGGAGCTCACTCAGCTGATCAGTGATCTGAGGAGTGAAGAAGATCTCCTCGAATGCTGGAGACGCCTGGAAGAGCACTTCCATTCAATAGGATTGAAAATGGCTTCGGAGCTCACTCAGCTGATCAGTGATCTGAAGAGTGAAGAAGCCTTTGAGCAATGATTTGCAGCGTTTTTTACCCACCAACATTTTTTTTACCTACCAACTTTTTTTTACCTACCAGCTAGGTACTACCTACCACACCATACTGGCTTCACACCTTCACAATCAAGTTTATTAGAAAGAACTAAACGCTTCACACTCGATTGGAAAAATAGAAAGCTTCATATGGAAATTTGATTACTGGTTGCGCAGAAGGCAAAACTGTATACAAATCGAAGAAATGAACAGCGATCGCATTTTAGTCCGATAAAATTTGAATGGAGATTAGACCTCTTTTGCGATTCACACTCATGATTCTGTTTTATCGAAGGAAAACCTTCAAGTACTCGTAGGGACCGAACGGTTAGTCCTACAGAGCTCCGGGTGGTCCCAAAAATTTTTAAAAATTCAATACTATTTAAAATTGGTGAAAAAACGATACCTTTATTTCGAGAGTTTTCGAGCTAGGGCACTCTTGAAAATTTCAACCCTTAATTTTCACCCCTTAGAAGTGACCTACATCAACCAAAAGCTTCGCGGCACAACTAGACCCCAAATGGAGCCCATATACCAAATTTGAACCAAATCGGTCCAGTGTTGCTAAGAAAAGTGCCGCGTACGGCGGACGGCGTACGGCGTACGGTGGACGGCCGGAAATTTTTTTATTCGATTTTCGTATTCTACGTACCTTGAAACGTAAAACATCAAATTTTGAGGGGGGGTTAAAATTTTTTTTTTCTTGCTCGATTCCGAAGGCTTATTATTGAAAATAATAAACCAAAACTAATCCACAAGCGACTAGTACCCATAATCGAAGAACGTAAGCTGTTTCCAAGCCACCAGTTTGGCTTTCGACAGAAAAATTCCACGATCGATCAAGTCCATAGAATAACACATATAATTGAACAAGCCCTTGAGGAAAAGAAAGTCTGCTCAGCCGTCTTCCTTGACGTCGCTCAGGCGTTTGACAAAGTTTGGCATGAGGGACTCAACTACAAGCTGCGCAAAAATCTACCAATAAAGTATGCTGAGCTGCTTCAGTCTTATCTCACCAATCGCTACTTCAGAATAAAGCAAGAAGACGCCTACTCAGAGCCAAAGCTAATCAATGCAGGAGTCTCACAAGGGAGTGTTCTTGGACCGCTCTTGTATGTTCTTTATACCAGTGATCTCCCAGAAATTGGAATGAACACCACAGCCACCTTCGCAGATGATACAGCGATTTTGGCAGTCGGAGAATGTAACACTGAATCCACCAACAAGTTAAATCAATCAATATCCAGCATACAAAAGTGGACAGCAAAATGGAGAATCAAAATAAATGAAACTAAGTCGGTACATGTCGATTTCACTAACAAGAGAATCGAGTATATTCCGGTACATTTTATGGGAAAAGTTATTCCGAATGCTAATGAAGCCAAATACCTAGGCATGACACTAGACGCCAAACTTAGATGGAAAGCCCATGTCAAAAAAAAAAGAAGGAAGAACTCCTTCTAAAATTCAGAAAAATGCATTGGCTAATGGGGAGACGGTCGAAGTTGTCAATCCAGAACAAGCTTACATTGTATAACCAAGTCCTTAAACCAGTCTGGTCATACGGAGCTCAGCTTTGGGGCTGTACGGCTCAGTCAAATCGAGACATCATCCAAAAATTCCAGAACAATGTGCTAAGAACGGTGGTCAATGCACCATGGCACTTTCGAAACGAACGTCTCCATCATGAGCTTCGGATCGAAACAATAAACGATGCTATAAAGCGACAAGCTCTGAGACACCTACAGCGGCTAAGATGTCACATCTACGAGGAAGCTGTCCAACTCCTTGATACAAGTGACATCATCAGAAGATTGAAGCGTACCAAACCACTTGACCTAGCTTACTTGTGAAGCAGTGAAGTGAAACATCCACCATAATCAACAAAACTCAGTGATGTATCTTAGTTTTGAATATTAGTCCATATTTTCAAAATAATATTGTTAATAAGTAATACATGGTGCAATAAAGAATATTGAAAAAGAAAAAAAAATTCGGATGAAAAATGTGAGTAGATGTATGTGATTGGATCGAAAAAATACTTAGCCTCGGCTGGGATTCGAACCCGGGACCCCTGGGGGATATTCTAAGCGCTACTTCTGAGCTATTGAGGCCTAGTGATGTGATAAATAGGATTTGAGATTCTCACAGGGGATCATCCCTCTATGAATGAATCGCTCTATGAAGAACCATTCTCTATGATTTTCATAGGGGACTGTCTACACACCAACCCGCACAATCCCTGAAAATTTCATAGAAATCGGACAATAACTTCGCATAGTTATGCCCGTTACAAGGATTTCATGACAGACACGGAACCAAGAAATTGTTCAGAAAGGTCTGAAACGTAAAACGCGAGAGGAAAGTTCGATTTTGGAGAATTTTTCTTTTCAACCTTGAAAAGTGAAAACAAAGCTTCCGCTGCCTTGGTAGACTCGGAAGCAAAATTGTATTATAAAAAATCATAAACAGTGTATCAAAGCGTGTTCACAACGACAATCGTACAAATCAATCTGCTTCCTATAATATAGGCAGCAGATTGATTTGTACGATTGTCGTTGTGTATATGATAATATTATTGCATGATATTATTGTTATTGATATTGATATGTTGTTGTTATGCATGATATTATTGAAATGTTATCAATATTGTTATTGATATTATTAATATTGTTGCATGATAATCCTATTATCATGAAACTTCTCAAATTTTGAAAAACCGTGGAAAACGGGGATATTGAGCCATCTGTCAGTCCAGACTCCGTAGTTTTGATGTACAGTGAAATCCAAATCTCCAGACAGACGAACCTCTGACAAAAATATTTTAGTAATACGTCTGTCTGCCAAGTAGGAGTGGCACATAGCTTCCTCGAATCCATAACCCGATTATACGATTATAGATGATCCGATGCTAGTTAATCTCAAAACACCAATCTCTAAGTACCTTTCACTACCCTCATAGGGGACCATCTCCACGCTAATCTGGAAAATTCTAGAAAACTTCATCAAATTCGGATAAATTATCTCACTTCTACCAGTATTATCAAAATTATTTGAAAAACTAATCCACAAGCGACTAGTACCCATAATCGAAGAACGTAAGCTGTTTCCAAGCCACCAGTTTGGCTTTCGACAGAAAAATTCCACGATCGATCAAGTCCATAGAATAACACATATAATTGAACAAGCCCTTGAGGAAAAGAAAGTCTGCTCAGCCGTCTTCCTTGACGTCGCTCAGGCGTTTGACAAAGTTTGGCATGAGGGACTCAACTACAAGCTGCGCAAAAATCTACCAATAAAGTATGCTGAGCTGCTTCAGTCTTATCTCACCAATCGCTACTTCAGAATAAAGCAAGAAGACGCCTACTCAGAGCCAAAGCTAATCAATGCAGGAGTCTCACAAGGGAGTGTTCTTGGACCGCTCTTGTATGTTCTTTATACCAGTGATCTCCCAGAAATTGGAATGAACACCACAGCCACCTTCGCAGATGATACAGCGATTTTGGCAGTCGGAGAATGTAACACTGAATCCACCAACAAGTTAAATCAATCAATATCCAGCATACAAAAGTGGACAGCATAATGGAGAATCAAAATAAATGAAACTAAGTCGGTACATGTCGATTTCACTAACAAGAGAATCGAGTATATTCCGGTACATTTTATGGGAAAAGTTATTCCGAATGCTAATGAAGCCAAATACCTAGGTATGACACTAGACACCAAACTTAGATGGAAAGCCCATGTCAAAAAAAAATAAGGAAGAACTCCTTCTAAAATTCAGAAAAATGCATTGGGTAATGGGGAGACGGTCGAAGTTGTCAATCCAGAACAAGCTTACATTGTATAACCAAGTCCTTAAACCAGTCTGGACATACGGAGCTCAGCTTTGGGGCTGTACGGCTCAGTCAAATCGAGACACCATCCAAAAATTCCAGAACAATGTGCTAAGAACGGTGGTCAATGCACCATGGCACTTTCGAAACGAACGTCTCCATCATGAGCTTCGGATCGAAACAATAAACGATGCTATAAAGCGACAAGCTGTGAGACACCTACAGCGGCTAAGATGTCACATCAACGAGGAAGCTGTCCAACTCCTTGATACAAGTGACATCATCAGAAGATTGAAGCGTACCAAACCACTTGACCTAGCTTACTTGTGAAGCAGTGAAGTGAAACATCCACCATAATCAACAAAACTCAGTGATGTATCTTAGTTTTGAATATTAGTCCATATTTTCAAAATAATATTGTTAATAAGTAATACATGGTGCAATAAAGAATATTGAAAAAGAAAAAAAAATTCGGATGAAAAATGTGAGTAGATGTATGTGATTGGATCGAAAAAATACTTAGCCTCGGCTGGGATTCGAACCCGGGACCCCTGGGGGATATTCTAAGCGCTACTTCTGAGCTATTGAGGCCTAGTGATGTGATAAATAGGATTTGAGATTCTCACAGGGGATCATCCCTCTATGAATGAATCGCTCTACGAAGAACCATTCTCTATGATTTTCATAGGGGACTGTCTACACACCAACCCGCACAATCCCTGAAAATTTCATAGAAATCGGACAATAACTTCGCATAGTTATGCCCGTTACAAGGATTTCATGACAGACACGGAACCAAAAAATTGTTCAGAAAGGTCTGAAACGTAAAACGCGAGAGGAAAGTTCGATTTTGGAGAATTTTTCTTTTCAACCTTGAAAAGTGAAAACAAAGCTTCCGCTACCTTGGTAGACTCGGAAGCAAAATTGTATTATAAAAAATCATAAACAGTGTATCAAAGCGTGTTCACAACGACAATCGTACAAATCAATCTGCTTCCTATAATATAGGAAGCAGATTGGTTTATACGATTGTCGTTGTGTATATGATAATATTATTGCATGATATTATTGTTATTGATATTGATACGTTGTTGTTATGCATGATGTTATTGATATTATTAATATTGTTGCATGATAATCCTATTATCATGAAACTTCCCAAATTTTGAAAAATCGTGGAAAACGGGGATATTGAGCCATCTGTCAGTCCAGACTCCGTAGTTTTGATGTACAGTGAAATCCAAATCTCCAGACAGACGAACCTCTGACAGAAGCACTTTAGTAATAAACGGATTGTTAAGTACGGCATGAGTGACGAAACTATTTTAAAATTGGAAACCGTCCCCAACATGTATACTCGATACCAGGACCTACCCCCCATGACATTTATATTCATTAAAAAAATTTATTATAACAAATCATAAACAGTGTATCACAGCGGATACAGGGTTTGGCACAAGTTGCCCCTCCCCCCCCCCCCCCCCAATTGTTAAAAACTTTTTTTTTTTTAATCTTCATGATTTTTCCAAGGACCTCAAATATGACCACGATGCGCAACGCACACCAACTTTGTTATCTCAAATGGAACCCCCCCCCCCCCCTTTTTTACTGCAGATTTGGATTCTACGTAAAATCATGAATTTTAGACCCCTCAAACGATTTTTTTGGTTGCGCACAACCCGTCCAGTGTGCGCGCAAACATGCGCAACCCATGGATTGGACCAAAATTGAGATGAAGGTAGACCCCAAGTGTGATACATGTTTTGGTTTATTATTTTCAATAATGAACCTTGGGAATCGACCAAGAAGAAAAATTTTTTAACCCCCTCAAAATTTGTTGGTTTACGTTTCAAGGTCCAAAAATCGAATAAAAACGCTGCAAATCATTGCCCAAAGGTTTATTATTTTCTGTATAGATCACCCTTCTGTATAGAATCCTCCCTACCAACCAAAGGTACCTACTACAAACTAGGGCATTTTTGAAAATTTCAACACTTCAATTTCCATTTGGTTGGTGGTTGGGTTTGAAATTTTCAAAAACGCCCTAGTAGGTAGTAGGTAGGTACCTTTGGTTGGTAGGGAGGGATCTATACAGAAGGGTGATCTATACAGAAAATAATAAACCTTTGGGCAATGATTTGCAGCGTTTTTACCTATTTTTTTACCTACCAGCTAGGTACTACCTACCTCACCATACTTGCTTCACACCTTCACAATCAAGTTTATTAGAAAGAACTAAACGCTTCACACTCGATTCGAAAAATAGAGAGCTTCATAATATTGCATATTATGCAAATTTGATTACTGGTTGCTCAGAAAGCAAAACTGAAGACAAATCGAGGAAATGAACAGCGATCGCATTTTAGTCAGATGAAATTTGAACTGAGATTAGACCTCTTTTGTGATTCACACTCGTGATTCTGTTTTATCGAAGGAAAACCCTTAAGTACTTGTAAGGAGCGAACGGGTTGTCCTGCAGAGCTTCGCGTGGTCTCGAAAAATTTTTTAAATTCAATACTATTCAAAATTGGTAAAAAAAGATACGTTTATTTCGAGAGTTTATTTTCTTTGAGTTTATTTAACTTTTTTATTGGATTTTCCGATTCTACGTACCTTGAAACGTAAAACATCAAATTTTGCGGAGGATTAAAATTTTTTTTCTTGCTCGATTCCAAAGGCTTATTATTGAAAATAATAAACCAAAAATCAAACAGAGTATCACAGCGTATACACAACGACAATCATATAAATCAACATGCTTCCTATATTATCACGAAACTTCCACATTTTGAAAAATCGTGGAAAATGGAGTGTTGAGCCAACTGTCAGACCAGATTCCATAGTTTTGGAATTTCCATTAGGTTGGTCCTATCTCCTCTAACTTGCTGTGATAATTACAATCTGATGGTACCGTTAGAAAGAGCATTAAATTTGCTGTCGGTTAGACGCCTAGTCAAGGTTTAAGACATGAAAAAGCCCTTTGAAAAAAGAATTTTACGTAAATTGGGAAACCTCGAATCTTTTCAATCGCAAATTGAACTACAAGGATCAACATTTTTTCAAGATGCAAGGACTGTAAAACTGTGCCAAAATCTCAGCTTTCTAATGGTATAATCATAAAATATGAATTTAGGGGAGAAATTTGTATTTGAACGAGGAAAAACGTTAAATTTTTTCAACGAAATCAGCTCTCTGGCCTCCTGTTTCTGGACGCTTCGCGGTCCGCCCTTGCACGTTTTTCCTCGTTCAAATACAAATTTCTCCCCTAAACTCTTTTGTGAAATATTGTTTGATTATGCCGTTGGAAAGCTAAGATTTTGGCGCAGTTTTTACCGTTCTTGCACCTTGAAAAAATATTGGTTCTCGTAGTTCAATTTGCGATTGAAACTATTCGAGGTTTCCCAATTTACGTGAAACTTTATTTTCAGAGGGCTTTTTCATGTCTTAAGCCTTGACTCAAAGAAGAGGTAAGGGTCCAATCCGATAGGGAATTTAATGCTCTTTCCAACGGTATCATCAAATTTGTATAGTCACAGCAAATTAAAGGAGTTATGACCAATTTAATGACGTAAGGTCAAAATCATGAAAAGAATCTTATTATTAAAATAACTCGGAAACGAAGCCTTTAAAAGACAATTACTTGAAGACATATGTTGTTGCAAATTAGTTGTAGAATCGACTCCTGCAGTAAGGCAGACCAGTTAGGCGTACACCCTGTTTACCCAGGCGTATACCCTCCTACCAAAATTGTTAAAATTAATTTTGTACAAATAGAAATGTCTCACTGGGGAAATGAAAGTTTCAGTATAATTAGAATAGTAGATCACTAAATGTTTTTAAGGATTTGCAGCAACACAGAATGGAAAAGTCGGAAATTACAGACATTTTCCAAATGGGTTTTTTTTTGTAAGGGCTGTTTAATTTTTCAAGTTTTGAAAAGGTGAGGGCGAGGCTTCTCTTTTACGCGGTTTCGACGAGGACGAAGGTTGAAGACGGGGCAAAACCTATCTTTCCTTCAAGACCGCTCGGTTGTGCGGGTCGTTGCATACTCAACGCCGTGTCGGGTCAAGACTACTTAAGAACATGAAACTTTCGCGAAGAACGCTCGACGCGTCGACAATAAATGATCGGATCCCTTTCCCATTGTGATAAGAAAACCGATAACTAAGTGACATTAGAGAGACAACATATATATAAGAGCAAACAGTGAGATGAGAGAGCATCCGTTGCCCGGCCCTTGTTCAAGTCGGGTTCTGGACGTACTCGGCCTGGATGTACTCGTATTAGTCCTGTTTGAACCACATAAAGACAGCTACAGTTCCCCTGTGATAATCTAAGGCTAACTAGTAAAAATACGGTTTAACAGGAAAGCAGACAAATTTTGTCGATTTGCCTCGGCTATCGAAGATGAAGCTACGTAATGGTGCGGAAAAGTAAAATAATGTGGGTCCTCCGAAATCAGAAAGAATTTCTACTTGTATTTTGGCTTCCAGGGTTTTTCAAAATCATCAGATTTTATTGAAATTTCCAAGGTTGATTAAACCTCGAAACGGTCCCATTTTAATTTCATCGATATCGGAACTCCCTTTAATGGTATAATTGAGGAGCATGATTCCAAAAGGTACTATAACCAATTTGGTCAAACGTGAGAAAAACGCGAAAAACCATGGTGACCTTAAAAACGTGCCATAAACCAAATATGTTATTGCTTCCAAGTCTACCAAGGTAGCGGAAGCTTTGTTTTCACTTTTCAAGGCTGAAAAAAAAGGTCCCCAAAATCGAAATTTCCACTCGCGTTTTACGTTTCAGATCTTTCTGAACAATTTCGGTTCCGTGTCTGTCTGTCTGTGTGTCTGTCATGAAATCCTTGCCACAGCCGTAACTTCCACAATTCTCATCCGATTTTGATGAAATTTTCAGGGATTGTGCGGGTAGGCGTGTAGATGGTCAGCCATGAAAATCATCACCCCCGGACTGATAGTAGCCGCTGCGCATGCGCAAACGTGAATTCCTTGTAACAGCCATAACTTCCACATTTTCAATTCGATTTCGATAAAATTTTCAGAGATTATGCAGATTAGATTGTCGACGGTCCCCTATGAAAATCATCACTCCCGGACTGATAGCAGCCGCTGCGCATGCGCAAACGTGAATTCCTTGTCACATCCATAACTTCTACATTTTCCATCCGATTTCAACGAAATTTCTCAGGATTGCTCAGATTAGCGTGTAGATGGTCCTCTATGAGGGTAGTGGAAGGTACTTAGAGATTGATGTTTTGAGATTAACACCCCACTTGACACACCCACTTGGCAGACGCTTTTTATATATTTCTAAAATATAATAAATATTTTTGGAAAAAAGGGTAAATAATTAAAAGTTTAAAATAATTTTGAACGAGATTTAAAGAAAAATCAGATTTATGGATATACAGGGTGTCCTATATGTTATCCACCAAACTTTGGGAGTCGATTCTACAACTAATTTGCAACAAAAAATGTATCCTAGCAATTTTTTTTAACCCCCTTAAAATCCGACTTCATGATTTTTAAGATTTTGTTCTTGTTTTCGACCTTACACCTTTAAAACGGTCATAACTCCCTTAAATTGCACTCAAAACTTAAAAATAACGATACCGTTGGAAAGAGCGTGAAATTTATCAATAGATGAGCTGTTGACAAATTGAGAAAAACTGAACGCTAGAGTAGTTTTTTTACCTCAAACTTTAAAATTTGTCTATTTCTGTTTTTTTCAAAAATTTTGATGATGTTTTCCTATGGAAACAAGATATTTGACAGAGAGGCTCAAAAGGTTAAAAACTTCTCTATTTCATCATCTTTTCAACGGTTAACCAATTTTTAGTTTCACTGTGGAATCAGAGGGGGAAAATGGTATTTTATTGCGAAAAAACGTGCATTTTGGTTTATTATTTTCAATAATGAACCTTTGGAATCGACGAAGAAATTGTTTTTTAACACCCCCTCAAAATTTTATGGTTCACGTTTCAAGGTACGTAGAATCCAAAAATCGAATGAAAATTAGGCAGTCCATCCTCCGTATGCCGTACGCGGCACTTTTGCCAGTTATGTTTTGCCAGTAAATTTGGTATGTAGGCTCCATTTGGGGTAAAGTTGTGCCTCGAAGTTTTTGGTTGATGTAGGTCACTTCTAAGGGTTCCAAAATGAATTTTGAAATTTTGAAAACGCCCTAACTCAAAAAATTTTGATATAAAGGTATTGTTTTTCCTTCAATTTAAGATTCTATAGAACTTTTAGAATTTTTTGAGACCACGCGGAGCTCTGTAGGACAAACTGTTCGCTCCCTACGAGAATTTAAGGGTTGGACGTACGATAAATCAGCACCACGAGTGTGAATCGCAAAAGAGGCCTAATCTTCGTTCAAATTTTAGCTGACCGAAATGCGATCGATGTTTTTCTTCATGTTGGATGGTTGGTGGCTTTTGAGACGAGTGATCTATATAGAAAAATAATAAACCAAACCATTGTGTAATTATTTGAATCGTTTTTTTCAACGAAATTGACGGTTGGACGGGAGGAATCAGGGGTTTGCTCCGCCGTCCCTCCTCCCAAGCACCACGTCCCCACGTCAAACCGTCGATTTCGTTGAAAAAATACACGTTTTTTCGCATTAAAACACCATTTTCTCCCTCAAATTCCACAGTAAAACTAAAAATTGGGTGACCGTTGGAAAGCTGATGAAATGGAGCAGTTTTTAAGCTTTTGAGCCCCTCTGGCCTTGTTTCAATGAGGAAAAATCATCAACATTTTCACCAAAAACAGAAATTGACTATTTTTCAAGTTTGAGGTAAAAATACTAGGTACTCTAGCGTTTTGTTTTTTTCGACTGATCAACAGCTCATCTATTGAGAAATTTTACGCTATTTCCAACGGTATCCTTATTTTTAATTTTCGAGCAATTTAAGGGAGTTTTGGCCGTTTTAAAGGTGTAAGGTCGAAAACACGAAAAAAATCTTAAAAGTAAAAAAAGTCGGATTTTAAGGGGGTTAAAAGAAAATTGCTAAGAGACACTTTTTGTTGCAAATTAGCTGTAGAAACTACTCCCGAAGTTTGGTGGATAACATATGGGACACCCTGTATAGTACTTTCTGGAATGAAACGAAGTGGATAAAGTACTTTTTGACCGCCATTGTTCTGGATATAGTACTACCTTTCGAAATTAAATGGAATATTCACCCTCGGTTTTCAAGGGAATATATTATCTTTTGCTCCAAAACGATCGTATTTTTGACGGACTTCAACAGAGTTGACATCAGTTTTCTTGCGATTGCAAGACTACCTACTTTCCTTTTCATCGTATGTTGGTTCAGGACAAACCACCATTTGTAATTCAAATTACGAAAGTAGTGTTAAAAACTCAAGGATTCCTCGGAGGATTAGGATTAGGAAGTGGAAAACAGCAATTAATTGGAGCGCCGTAGTTTTGCTGACTGAAGCCGCAGAGCGCAGGCGCGGCGCCGCCACCTCGCGAGCCGCGGATCCCCCGCGAAGTTCTCGCGCTCCTCCCACTTCCTGCTCTCCTGATAGGAGCGATCCCCGGAGTCGGACCGCGAGTTCCCTCAGGTGGCCAACCGTGCCGCGAGTACCAGCCGTACCCATCCGACCCAGCGCTTCTACTCCACCTAGTGACGATTCGATACTTTCGATATTTATTGATATCGATATTTTGTTTCGATATTTCCGATATTTGTATCGATATTTTTCTTGCGATATTATCGAATATCGAAAGGAAAATATTGATATCGAAAGAAAAAAATTATCGGTTGTGATGGTTATATTCCTTCCCACTGTAATTTATTAATTTCTCCTAATCGATAAAAACGATGCATAAATATCAATCAATCGATATCAGTGAAATCAATGTTCTTCTTTCGATCATTTATGGTGATCACTGATATTGATAAAAAAAAAAGATGAAAAAACATATTCGATATCAGTGAAATCAGTATTTTTCTTCCGATATTTTATCGATATCACTGATATTGATTTAAAACAAAGATGCAAAAACATGGGTATTCAATATCAGTGAAATCAGTATTTTTCTTTCGATATTCTATCGATATCACTGATATTGATGTAAAAAAAGATGCAAAACATTCGATGTCAACGACAATGTCACATCGATATTTTTCTAAATAAAAAAAGAAATGCAAAAAACATATTCGATATCAGTGAAATCAGAATTTTTCTTTCGATATTCTATCGATATCACTGATATTGATGATAAAAAAAAGATTTTAAAAAAATTCACATCAATTTTTTGTTTCGATTGCTATCGATATTAGTGATATCGATTTTTTTTCCGATATTTTATCGATATCAATACTGTCTTCCGATGTTATTTTGATGTTAAATATCGCATCGAAAGGTACATCGACGAATCGTCACTAAGTCCAGCCCCCCCCCCCCCACCATTCCTCAAAACTTGGAAAGACGGGAGGGGAATAAAGATAACAAAGACGAAAAAACGCTGCAATATTATTACACAAAGGTTTATTTTTGTACATACAGATCACTCGTACGCAAAGAACACGGCTTTGCCACTGTCACCACCATTACAACTTACCTATCACATATCTATTTCACAATCAAGTTTATTTGAAAGAAATAAACGCTTCACGTTCAATTCGAAGAAACAAGGAGTAGCGGGTGCCTTCATTAGGAAATTTGAATACTGGTTGCTAAGGACGCAAAACTGAGTACAACTCGAACAAACGAACAGCGATCGCATAATCGCATTTTGGTCGGCTAAAATATGAAAGGAGATAAGGCCACTTATGCGATTCACACTCGTGTTTCTGATTTATCGTAAGTCCTACCCTTAAGTTTTTAGAGGGAGCGAACGGGTTGTCATACTGAGCTCCGGGTGGTCGCATTCGATTCTAAAAATTCAATACTATCTTAAATTGATGGAAAAACAATACCTTTAAACCAAAATTATTTGAGCTAGGGCGTTTTCAAAATTTTAATCCTTATCTTTCAACCCTTACAAGTGACCTACATCAACCAAAAGCTTCGGGGAAGACCCCAAATGGAGCCCATATACCAAATTTCATCAAAATCGGTCCATGGGAACTAAGGAAAGTGCCGCGTACGGCGGACGGCAAAATTTTTATTCGATTTTCGGTTTTTACTTACCTTGAAACGTAAATCATCAAATTTTGAGGGGGGGGGGGGGACATTTCTTTTCTTTGTCGATTCCAAAGGTTCGTTATCGAAAATAATAAACCAAAAGTGGAGGAAGAATAATGCCTGCGAAATGGTGCAAGTAGTACTTTCCGCTCTACTGGAATTGCAAGATTTTACAGGGGAATGACACATTGACAATGTTAAACACACTATTCTTGATGCATAAGTTCACAAACTATGACAAAGACATCCATACCACACCACTTGAAGAGTACGTGAACCTTCGTAGTTCTATGGAATCTCAAAATGAACGACTGTGGTTACTTGGAGAAGTAGTACACCTGGGGAAGTGGACATGCCAGGGGAATGACATTTTGGTATGCTAATTTTTTTCCTAAATCGTTTAATATGAAAATTAAAACAAAAATAGTCCGGGAAACATGGTTCTCTACTCAATGTTTTTTTCCCGTTGCAATACTACTAATAATCTCCAAGAAAGATAAAAAACGCTGCAAATTATTACACAGAGGTTTATTATTTTTCTGTACAGATCACTCGCACGCAAACAACACAGCTTCCCACCTGACTACCTACCAACTAAGTTTTCGCTTCATAATCGAGTTTATTTAAATTAAATAAAAAACATTTAAATTATTAAATATTAAATAAAACATTTGAATAAAAGCTTCACACTCCATTCGAAGAAATATGAAGAATTCCATGATTTAGAAATATGATTACTGGTTGCTAAGGACGCAAAACTGAGTGCATGTCTCATCAGCTAAAATTTGAACGGAGATTAGGCCTTTTTTGCGATTCACACTCGTGTTTCTGATTTATCGTAACTCCTACCCTCTCGTAACTCCTACCCCTACGTTCTCGTAAGGAGCGAACGGTTTGACCTACAGAGCTCCGCGTCGTCTCTAAAAATCCAATATTATCTATTTAATATTGGTGGAAAAACGCTGAAAATTATTACACAATGGTTTATTATTTTTCTATATAGATCACTCGTCTACAAAATCACCAACCATCCAATATGAAGAGAAGAAAAAAAAAATCAAAATCACCAACCATTGATTGCATTTTGGTCAGCTCTAATTTGAACGGAGATTAGGCCTCTTTTGCGATATATACATATATTTCAAAATAAACCCTTAAATTTTCGTAGGGAGCCAACGGTTTGTCCTACAGAGCTCCGCGAGGTCTCAAAAAATTCTAAAAATTCTATAGAATCTTAAATTGAAGGAAAGAGAATACCTTTATATCAAAACTTTTTGAAATAGGGCGTTTTCAAAATTTCAAAATTGATTTTGGAACCCTTAGAAGTGACCTACATCAACCAAAAGCTTCGGGGCACAACTAGACCCCAAATGGAGCCTACATACCAAATTTCATCAAAATCGGTCAATGCTAAGTGGCAAAAGAGCCGCGTACGGCGGACGGTGGACGGACGGCCACATTTTTATTCGATTTTTGGATTCTACGTACCTTGAAACGTAAACCATCAAATTTTGAGGGGGTGTTAAAAATTTTTTTTTCTTGGTCGATTCCAAAGGTTCATTATTGAAAATAATAAACCAAAACGATACTTTTATTTCGAGAGTTTTCGAGCTAGGGCACTTTTGAAAATTTCAACCATTAATTTTCATCCCTTAGAAGTGACTCACAGCAACCAAAAGCTTCGGAGAAGACCCCAAACAGACCCCAAATGAAGCCCATATACCAAATTTCATCAAAATCGGTCCACGGGAATTAAGGAAAGTGCTGCGGACGGCGGACGGACGGAAAAATTGTTGTTCGATTTTCGGATTCTAGGTACCTTGAAACGTAAACCAACAAATTTTGAGGCGGGGGGGGGGGGGGGGTTAAACATGTTATTGTTCTTCCTCGATTCCAATGGTTCATTATTGAAAATAATAAACCAAAAGACACGATTTCGCCATTTTTAGTGGAATCACCCGATTATGATTTTAATCATGCTTTTAGTGTTTGAATACGAATTTAATCTTATACGTAATCACAGAAACATATTCATGTGTATAATTTTGCCCAACTGTGCTTAGACCCATCTTCCATCCATCGGTAGGCAATTAGACTCATTTTCCGTCTACCTATACGCACATAACCATACCGGGAGAAGATGGATGGAGGTCCCCCCTCGGTCGAAGTGGACTGTCAAAAGCCGGTGTGCCGTCTGGGCGGGCGCGGCCGATGACGTCATTGAAGAGAGAAAAACAACCATCGGGATCCTCAGAAGGACCCCGCGAATCGGGTGCTCATGAGATGGCAGGAGGTCGAGCACAGCCCGGAGAAAGTCAACCGCGGCCCCCACACCAGCATCTCCAAGCTCACAACACGGTTTGCTCAGTTATTTTATTCGAAATACCAAGTTAATCGCAACACACCACTTTTCACGTTCTTCCTCTTCTTCTAGTTCCATAACTAACTTGAAGTCTTCATAAATTCATGAATGCCTGTGAACCCAAGCCTTCCCATATTGAACTTAAAGGAACCAAACAATCAACTCCTGACAATTCTTCTACCACGCTTTCAGGAGCAACAGTGGTTTCCAATCCTCTCTTCCCTTTTCCAAACCACTATTTCCTTCAAAATTTCCTTCTGTCATCACAGCCACTACATCTTTCAAATCGCGTCTTTCAAAGACCACTTTTTGAGGGGGCTAAAATTTTGCTTCAGAGTCTACGAAGGTAGCGGAAGCTTTGTTTTCACTTTTCAAGGACGAAAAAAAAAGTTCTCCAAAATCTAAATTTTCACTCACGTTTTACGTTTTAGACCTTTCTGAACAATTTTGGTTCCGTGTCTTTCATGAATTCCTTGTAAAGGGCATAACTATACGAAGTTATTGCCCGATTTCTATGAAATTTTCAGGGATTGTGCGGGTTGGTGTGTAGACGTCCCCTATGAAAATCATTACCCCCGGACTGATAGATGCTGCTGCGCATGCGCAAACATGAATTACTTGTAACAGCCATAATTTCCACATTTTCTACCCGATTTCGATGAAATTTTCCGGGATGTTACAAATCAGTATTTAGATGGTCCCCTATGAAAATCACCACCTTCGGACTGATAATAGCCACTGCGCATGCGCATCCATAAAATCCTTGTAACAGCCATAACACTTACATTAATCATCCGAATTTGATGAAATTTTCTAGGATTGTCCAGATTAGCGTATAGATGGTCCCCTATGAGGGTAGTGAAAGGTACTTGGAGATTCGTGTTTTGAGATTAACTACTATACATCGGATCATCTATATAATCGGGTTATGGATACGAGGAAGCTATGTGCCACACCCACTTGGCAGACTTTTTTTCTTCGTCGATTCCAAAGGTTCATTATTGAAAATAATAAACCAAAATCGGATAAAAATGTGACCGTCCGTCCGTCGTACGCGCCACTTTCTTTAGTTCCCAAGGACCGATTTTGATGACATTTGGTATGTTGGCTCCATTTGGGGTCTTGTGCACCGAAGCTTTTGGTTGATGTAGGTCACTTCTAAGGGTTGAAAAATAAGAGTTGAAATTTTGAAAACGCCCTAGCTCGAACAATTTCGATTTAAAGGTATTGTTTTTTCATCAATTTAAAACATAATTGAATTTTTAGAATCGATTGAGACCACTCGGAGCTCTTTAGGACCAACCGTTCGCTCCCTACGAGAACTTGAAGGTTGGACTTACGATAAATCAGAAACACGAGTGTGAATCGTAAAAGAGGCTTAATCTCCGTTCAACTTTTAGCTGTCCAAAATGCGAACGCTATAGGTATGTAGTTGGTAGGTGCTAGGGGCAATGGCAAAGCCGAGTGATCTATATAGAAAAATAATAAACTCTTGTGTAATAATTTGCAGCGTTTTTTTCTTTTTCTAAAACATCTGTACGCAAAAAACACGACTTTTTTCAAATTTACTTTTACAGAAAGTCTGTATGTGCTACTTATAAACCATCTTTATAACGCAATTTGCTCAGCTGGAAATTATTATTATATTAAACGAAGATTGGGCCTCCTTCCATTAGTTAATATTCATTTGCGATTCACACTCGAGTTTCTGATTTAACCCTCAAGTTCTCATGGAGAGAGAACTCTCCTTCAGAGCTATGGTTGGTCTCATTCAATTCCAAAAATTCATTGTTTTCAAACTACAATTCACTATTTTAAGCTGATGAAAACTATACAAATTATTACACAACGATGTATTATTTCCTGTCAAGATCACCCGGCTAAGAAGAATTTCTGACACTTCTGGGGACTATTGGTAGGTGGGGGGGTTCAAAGATATCCTAACACATAGCTGGTATTCTGATAAATTTCAGAATAATTGCCCATTTAACGATAGTTGACCGTCTGGGTGGTTTCATTTGTTTCTAAAAATTAAACATTATCTTAAACTGATGAAAATAAGGCATGAAACATTAGCAAAAGGTTGGGCCTACTGAGCTCTACATGGAGTCAATCGACTCTAAAAATTCTTGGAAATTTAAACTAAAAGAAAAACATCACCAGTACATCAAAAGTTTTTCTGTTTTGAACCCCCCCCCCCCCCCCATCATTTTTTCTCTCTCGCGGACAGGACAAGTTCAGGACGTGACTTCTCTTTCAGTCAACCTGTTAAATATACCGAAATTGCTAACGTTATTTGTTGAGCCAACTGGGAGAAAACCTCCCCCACGGTTTCAGGGTTTTTCGTGACTAGCAGCCTAATGTTAATGTAGTTTCATTATTTACGCTATTTCATTACTCTCGGTTGATCTCTCAAAGGTGATACTTTTGAAGCTATTTTCAGTTCAATTTATATGCTAAATGAGTGAATGTGACTGACTGATTTGAGAAAACCGGGTGTCCTAAGTTCTAAATGAACTGATATAGGTATAAATAAATGTGATCATAATTTCTCAAAATTCACGGGTTTAAGGACATTTAGAATGAAAAAGCACTAAAAATTAAAAATCCAAGTGGGTGTCATAAAGTTTCTTCGTTTCCGTATAGATGATCCAAAGCATTGTAGTCAATCTCAAAATATCAGACCGGGGCGATGATTTTCACCTTCGATTGTTTCAAAAAGGCGAGAATGAACGTTAAAATCATCGAAACTTGGTTTACAAGAGGGAAACGACCTCTTCAAAGGCTTGTTTTCACCTTCGACTATTCAAAGTGAAAAATTCCCTGAGTTTTAAGGTCAATTTTCAACTTTTTCCAGGGTTCTAAATAATTTAAAATATAAATAAAAGTGATTATAATTTCTCAAAATTCAGTTTTGAAGGACTATTTTGAAATGAAAATGCATTAGAAATATAGTAGCCTATCTCGAAACATCAATCTATAAGAACCTATCAGTCCGGGGCGATGATTTTCAACTACATTTCAATCCGCACAATCCCTAAAAATTTAATCGAAATTGGATGAAAACTATGGAAGTGGCTTTCAGTCAGAGGGTGATTATTTTCATAGGGGAACATCTGCAACCCTATTCACTCAATTCCTGAACATTCATCATTCCTGAACAAAATCGAAGAATAAATTCGAATAGTTTTGCCCGTTACAAAGATTTCAAGACAGACACAACAGAGACTTCGACTCTTAGATGAAGTAGAGAATTAACGTTGATTTCCTCCAATTCTTCAAAAAAGTCGTGATAGAAGGTTGAAAACACCGAAACTGGTTGGTTTAGTCGAGAGAAACAACCACTTCGAAGGCTCATTTCTACCTCCAATTCTTAAAAAAAGTCGTGATAGAAGGTTGAAAACACCGAAACTGGTTGGTTTACTAGAGAGAAACAACCACTTCAACAAACATTCAACAGAATGTACTCGTTGAGTAGAATAGGAATCTTAGATAATGAAAGGAAATAATAACAGATACTCAAATAGGTAAATTAAAATCTAAATGAGATTTGTGTAGTTTCCACTTAAAAATGCAATGTAAAAATCTCACTTGAAAATAAATTAGGTAGGTGACCAGAGTCAGACTAGTCGGGGAGAAATTTACGCGGTGTGGGTTAACATCAATTTATTAGTAACAGGTGTTTCCTTATGAACACTTCCAGCTAATTTCCGAAGAAAATTAAGCAATTTCAGGAGTATTATATATTTTAATTACAAAATTTCAGAAAGCGTTTTTCTAAAATAGAAATCTATATTTTATATACCTATTTTAGTTAACCAAATTTTACTTCATTTCGGACATCCATATTTGAAAAAACGCTGCAAATCATTGCTCAAAGGTTTATTATTTTCTGTATAGATCACCCTTCTGTATAGATCACTGGTACTCCATCAATAGCACCTACCACCATCTGTATTCTCCCTTGACCTTCCCTCTCAAATTTCAGCTTCCTGCGTTCAATAGGATTGAAAATGGCTTTGGAGCTCACTCAGCTGATCAGTGATCTGAAGATGAAGAAGCCTTTGAGCAATGATTTGCAGCGTTTTTTACCCACCAACATTTTTTTTACCTACCAACTTTTTTTTACCTACCAGCTAGGTACTACCTACCACACCATACTGGCTTCACACCTTCACAATCAAGTTTATTAGAAAGAACTAAACGCTTCACACTCGATTCGAAAAATAGAAGCTTCATATGGAAATTTGATTACTGGTTACGCAGAAGGCAAAACTGTATACAAATCGAAGAAATGAACAGCGATCGCATTTTAGTCCGATAAAATTTGAATGGAGATTAGACCTCTTTTGCGATTCACACTCATGATTCTGTTTTATCGAAGGAAAACCTTCAAGTACTCGTAGGAACCGAACGGTTTGTCCTACAGAGCTCAGGGTGGTCTCAAAATTTTTTTAAATTCAGTACTATTTAAAATTGGTGAAAAAACGATACCTTTATTTCGAGAGTTTTCGAGCTAGGGCACTCTTGAAAATTTCAACCCTTAATTTTCACCCCTTAGAAGTGACCTATATCAACCAAAAGCTTCGCGGCACAACTAGACCCCAAATGCAGCCCAAATACCACATTTGAACCAAATCGGTCCAGTGTTGCTAAGAAAAGTGCCGCGTACGGCGTACGGACGGAAATTTTTTTATTCGATTTTCGTATTCTGCGTACCTTGAAACGTAAAACATCAAATTTTGAGGGGGGGTTAAAATTTTTTTTTTCTTGCTCGATTCCAAAGGCTTATTATTGAAAATAATAAACCAAAATCTTCCGTCCGTCCGCCGCTCGCGGCTGTTTCTTTAGTTCCCATGGTTTTGCTTCCGAGTCTACCAAGGTAGCGGAAGCTTTGTTTTCACTTTTCAAGGACGAAAAAAGAAGTTCTCCAAAATCAAAATTTTCACTCGCGTTTCGCGTTTTAGACCTTTCTGAACCATTTTGGTTCCGTGTCTGTCTGTCTGTGATGAATTCCTTGTAACGCGCATAACTATACGAAGTTATGGAATTTTCAGGGATTGTGCGGGTTGGTGTGTAGACGGTCCCCTATGAAAATCATCATCCCCGGACTGATAGAAGCGACTGCGCATGCGCAAACGTGAATTCCTTGTAACAGCCATAACTTCCACATTTTCCATCCGATTTTGATGAAAATTTCAGGGATGTTACAGATCAGTATTTAGATGGTCCCCTATGAAAATCACCACTTTCGAACGGACAGTAGCCACTGCGCATGCGCAAACGTAAAATCCTTGTAACAGCCGTAACACTTACATTTTTCATCCGAATTTGATGAAATTTTCTAGGATTGTCAAGATTAGCGTGTAGATGGTCCCCTATGAAGGTAGTGAAAGGTACTTAGAGATTGGTGTTTCGAGATTAACTACGATGCATCGGATCATCTATATAATCGGGTTATTGATACGAGGAAGCTATGTGCCTCACCCATTTGGCAGACTTTTTTTGTGACTGGCCGTCCTGTATGATAACTTGAAACGTGAAACATTAAAATAGGGTGGGAAACATCGAAATAAAGTCCGAAGGTATATTCAAAGAAATTCACCAAAAAACAGCCAGTTGGGTGGGTTTGCATAAAACTCTCATATTGGGCACTTCCCCGCGTTTTGGAAACAGCCTACATTTTGTTTATAGTAGGAGGACGCATCCAATCTATTATAGCTAGTTCCACGGAATAAAATTACTAGGTAGGTACCTACTAAGTCAAACTTTCAAGTGTGAGTATTTTTCCGGACTAAAACTTTTTCCTCTCTGACTGCCGGAACTTCCCACTAAACGGTTTGGCGCTAGAGCTTTTTCCAGGGTTTTTCGGGAAAAAAAATCCCCGAGTTTTACAGCACACTAAAATTCCCTGAGTATTCGCGGTTTTCCAGGTCGCTGGACACCCTGGAAAAAAAAAGATAGGTGTTTGTTGTGTGGATGAGCACAAACGCAATGTACAGAAGAAAGCTCGTCTCAGTGGGGAATCAGTACCTAGTGGCTGATGAAAAACCTGAAAAACTGAGGAAAACCTAATAAGTTTCAAAACATACTGTTAAGTATTGGATAAGCATTAGGTGAATTAAAACCAGTTGGTAAGCGATAGAACTGTCACTCGATGTAATTTATTTAGTAGGTACTTAAGGCAAGAAATAGTGCCCCCCCCCCTCCCTTATTCACCATAACATTTCTAGAGCTAAGGGAGCCTGGAATCTAAACAGCATTTTAAAATCCACGATCTACGATACCCAACATGGGAATTCAAAGTCACCCCCAATATTGCCAGTCTAGCACCAAAGCAGTACTACATACGTCGTAACGTTGAATTTTCATCTGTTTAGGCAGTCAGTAGAAGTTCACATCCGAATATATCAAGGTGAAACACAACAAAAAAAACCCACGAAATATGCGGTTTATGGTGCCCTGGCACCATGGTGGCACCACTATTAGTTCCATGGTGGGACAGAGAATAATTCATGAAAATCCGGATGTATGCAGAGTAATGAAAAAATTGCAAAGCTTGGGCACAATTAGTAAGCTATAAAGGAACCAAAATATTGAAAAATCGGATATTTTGTAAATAATACCCTCTCACTTACCTCCTGTCATTGCTAATTTAACCAAACTGAATAAACGAGTTTCACCGTATTTCTCTGGCAATGGGGGGTGCGCCTGATTTTTTGACATTTTCATGTCTTTGCTTTGGCACATAAACTGAAAAATCGTCACGAAAACTTGCTCACGCGACCAGTAAATAAAATAGACTCTCTGTGTTACGTAGAGAACAATCAACTGTTTTCTTATTTTGATGCTTGGGTTCATGAACTAACAACCTTACTTCACTACCTTGCTGTGTAGTGGTTGACATGAAAATGTCCCAATGTGTTGCAAACTCGTATGCAAGCATTTGTTTTAATGAAGTCAACAACTTTCAAATTCTATAGATTTTGAACTGGAATATGAAGAATTTAAATTTGTATCTACCCTTGAGGCCCTACAAGATCACATCAAAATTACTAGAATAGTTCTTAGCATGATTGTACGAAATTGCATAAACATAGAAAAGTATACTCTCACACATTTAATGTAGGTAGTCTATTTTTTTAATTTTTAATCAAAAGTAGACCTCATCCTGAGAATTTTGACTGTTGAGATTGATTGTGTCCACATGGATGGATCGGGTCATTTAATCATTCGCTGTTGTTCAGTACTTGTTTTAGATAGAATGAGTAGGCTACCCTGGACGAGTTCGAGAGAAAGTTTCTTCCTAATAAAAAGTCGTTATTGAATCGAAATACGAAATTTATCTGTTTTAACCCAAGATATTACATTGACATCAACCGTTCTCTTTTTGGGTAAGTAGCTCTTTTTCTATGATTTTTCCAAATTTCGAATATTTATGACGTCACGCCTCCTCCCTGCCTGGGCGGGACCCCCAGCGCACTGTGACGTCATAATCATTAGAAGTTTTGCTAAATCATAGAAAAAGGTCTTCTCACGCTAGATGGTCGCGGTTGGTGTCAAAATTCTCAGAATGAGGTCTAGCTTAGATTAAAAATAACAGTTTTTGTGACCCATGCGCACACCCCATTAATGTTCGATTTTGATGATTCCAGCAGCAATCTTTTAGTTTTTCTATGCCCTTCACCCATGTACTAATGCATTTCGAAAATCCTTGATTATTTCAAATTTAGGCACAACTTTCAAAGTTCGAGCCCCTGCAATTTAGGGAAATACTGACCCGGAACGAGGAAAAAACGGCGACTGACTGAGACCCAACTTTCAACCTGATCGTTACCCCATTTCTTGGGGTATCGTTGGGTCGGAAATTCAGGTTTTTGACCTCAAATTCGGATTCAGCACCCTTGAAAACTTACATACTCCAACTTTAAGCCCAATGATACTATGACATGTGGTAGAAAAATTAATTAACCCTTATTAACCCACGGTATCTTTTTGGAAGACCAACTTTAGAACGTTTTCTTGGCGGTACAAGGTGGTTTTCACCCCTACTTAATGTCCCAATGGCTACTCTGACATCTCTAGAATAGAAAAGAAGAAGAAGAAGTGTCAAAACAACAACAACGTTGATATAATAATTATAAGTTACAAGGCGGCTCAAAATTGACATCAACACTCCAAAGGACAGTTTCACAAATCATTTTAGACCAGTTTTTCACCGTTTTGAGTGATATTACTTAAAGAATCTTGGGTAAAAAGTATCTAAGATCAAGTAGAAATTGTAATATCTACATATTATTAGTTGCTAAGTGGGTAAAAGTTAGTTTTTGTGATGGTATCTTTTTGGATACCGTGAGCAAGGGGGTACCCAGTAGAGCCAGGTCCATGATGGGGTTTATGCTCACTTTTATTGATTTTTCTCTATAACTCTCTTATAACTGATTTTCTTTCCCTTTTCTGATTCTGAATGAAGATTAGAGTAATAAGGAGCATAGGAATGTGCACTGCCTCCTTATTTTACAAGGTAAGCATTGGTTCTGAAGGGGAGGACTCGAATAGCAACGCCAACAAGACCCCGATGGACGAAAATAAATTTGAAAGAGAATTGGCTGAATTTTTTGAAGGATTGGAAGAATTGACATTTGAGGATGTCAACGAGGAGAGAATTGGAGAGTTCAATGACCACCTGGAACGAGCCTATTCAAATGGGTTTGGCAGGGAATGGAATAGTGTTTGAAAGATTCGCATGCGCCAAATTGTGAAAGAGACAAATTTGAAACTGACGAGCCTCATTTGCCTTCTAATTCGAAACGAAATCGAACGAGGCGACTTCTTCTCATCGCCGAGGCAAAGAAAAATCCGAAGCAAAATAAAGTGCAAATTATTGAAAATAAAAAACCAAAACTTGCCAAGAAAGGATCTGGGTTCCGGTAAGTTTCTTTATCAAATCATGTCAGAAGTGAAATGATTTACAGTAGAAAGATGATTAATTTTGTAATCTAAATATACATCCTTATTCACAGTTCGAACAAAAATTTACAAAAGAAGTCGCTTTACCTGAAAACAAGCCCCTCCAACCAAGCAGGAATCATCAAGATGAACCAAGCACCTACTTTATGATTATTTATATGGGACTTGGAATGATAATTCCTTTAGGATTTGGATTGGTGCAACGATTTGTGCTGGGGAAAAGTCAAAAATGTTATACCTCAATGAATTTTGACTAATTCGTGCAAATTTGAAGCCTGTTTTTTTACAAGTTTTTTGATTTTCTAGCGAATAAAAATTGATTGAGGAAAAATTCTAGCAGAAATACTATGTTTGAGCTCACAAAAACTTATTACTCCTCTTTTCTAATGATTTTTTTTCTCATTCCATTTTTTTTTAAATGTTTTTCCGCGTACCTATGTATTTTTTTACATCGAGTACCTTTTTTACATAAGGATGTTCGTTGTTCTAAAGACTATTCTTACTAAGATTGAAGGCCATAATTTTTTTTCTTTTTCATTTAGTCGATTGACAGACCGATTATGGTATTTTTGCTAGCGAAGTAAAAGACTCTGATGACTTAGGTAGTCATTAGTTTAGTATATTGCGAAAATGATCGCGATGGTTTTAGTACACAGTGATGGGTTGTGATCAATTCGAGTGAACCAAGGTCTCTCAATGAGTTTATATATTCAATAATACAATAAATTTACTATTTTTTCAATTTTTGTATTCACGTTTTATAATAAACTGTTCAAATGTTACAATGTTTCTTGCTATAAGGTGAACCCACCGTATCTCAAGGTGTCTTTTTGGAATCAATCAAGGGACAATTCCGTCCCCCACATGCTCACGGTATTCAAAAAGATACCTACCGTTTTGTTTTTCAAGATTACGGGCCCTGTATGGGTCTTCTCTGATTTTTTACAAACATTTTCTCGACGAACAGACCCGATTACCGTTATTCCTGAGCCTTACTCTTTTGAAAAAAAAATTAAAAAATTGACTGAAATACCCCATTGAAGAAATAGAGCGCAAAACATTGCAATTTGGCAGGCTGAGTGGAAGAAAAGGACACGTCCATCACTCAAAAGAGACTGCCAAGGCCATAGTAGATGGCTGGCCATATTAGACGAAATTGTGTAAAATAAGGGTACCTCGGGAGACATCATTTGGTAAATTTGCCAAATTTGTAAATTCAATTCTCCTTTGTGTAGGTACCTACCTAATTTTTTGCATTTCCTGTAAAATTAGGTTTTTCGGACTTGATGAACCGAACTTCTAAGTGTCAACTAATGGCGTCTGCTATCCGCATCCTATCTTCAATAATTATTCATATACCTAGTTGTATAATATTATTCAAATCTAATACAAGTGCGAGTGGAAGTTGTGGCATGAATTTTCCTCTTCAAAATAATTCATTTCCGCCACTACGAACTGGTGCCTACCTGAAGCGCTCGGAGCTGACCAAATCCGCCTGTTTCTGATGCACTGGTCACTCACTTAAACAAAACTCACGTATCGTAGGCGAAATGACCATAATCCCGCACTGCCTCCACGGTTTGGGCCCGAAAAAGGGGTTGTACGGCACTTCATTCGGAATGTACACTGAAACCTATAAACAACACCCTGGAGAGCAAAGAAGAATGAAAAACCCTGAACTTGGGCGTAAATAATCGCAGAAAACTGGTACTATAATCAAAAATCAAGTAAAGTAAAACCTACAGGGATCTAATTACTCTAATTTGCAACGGATAAATTAATGATGATGACGCGACGTACCTACGAGGGAATGAAATAGGCAAAATGATACCAGAGAATTTTCGAGGAAAATCTTTCCTTTGTTGACATTGAGAAGAGATTCTAGGCCGAAAGCCGAAACCAAAGACGTGCGATCATGGTTACCAGTAGGAACTAAGCCCGCTAGATGTCGCACAGGGCGTTTCAGGGACTGAACATTCTCTTTCGGTCCTTGACTACCTAGTAGAATAATAGCAATAAAAATAAATGATAACGAAAAGGGGATTTGGTAACCGAATGAACCGTGTATTTGGTACTTTATTACTTACTTTCATTCCAAAATTAAATAAATTCGACCTTTTTAGGCTAAATTATTTTGGTTCTGAGTCTTCTTAGAGGAATCATTGTTTTCACTTTCCAAGTTTAAAACGTCTGCCAAGTGGGTGTGGCACATAGCTTCCTCGTATCCATAACCCGATTATATAGATGATCAGATGCATAGTAGTTAATCTCAAAACACCAATCTCTAAGTATCTTTCACTACCCTCATAGGGGACCATCTGCATGCTAATCTGAACAATCCTAGAAAATTTCATCAAATTCGGATGAAAAATTAAGTGAGTAGATGTATGTGATTGGATCAAAAAAATACTTAGCCTCGGCTGGGATTCGAACCCGCGACCCCTGGGGGACAGTTGAAGCTACGGCTGTTACAAGGAATTTACTTTTGCGCATGCGCAGTCGCTTCTATCAGTCCGAGGATGATGATTTTCATAGGGGACCGTCTACACACTAATCCACATGATCCCTGAAAATTTCATTGAAATCGGGTGGAAAATGTGGAAATTATGGCCGTTTTTTTTTTTTTTTTTTTTTTTCCGAACTCCCCTCAAGACAAATTGTCTTTGGTGACGGAGGGGGCACGCCATTAAAGAAAATAAATAAATAAATCAAATATAATGGGGAGGACGCCCAGGACTCACCCGACGCCGGCCCTAGGGATAAGGGAAGATGAGGAAGGTGGGGGTGGGAGAGAAGGATGAAGGGAAGTGCCTCTATAAAACGACCACCAGTTCAAATATGAGCCGAGCAGGAGACGGGTGGTGATACCACGGAGTACGCCTACTGAGATGCCCAACTCGCGCAACTCCGTGGCACTTTTCCCGCACCACACACCGCGCCATGACAAGGTTGCAGCCATCACCCTGATGTTGTTGGGTGCCACTCCTTTTAGCTCCGACACTGCTTGCCGTAAATCATTTGTGTCATATTTCCTTATCTTGGCCCGCCAAGTCTGCTCCATGTCCAAGCTGCCATTGACAACTTGGACATCCAGGATAATGCAAGACTGGTCGGGCTTGACAGCAACAATGTCGGGCTTCTTACCCTGGTCACTTGGCATGTGATACAATCTCTCTCTCTCAACATCCCAGCCGCTAGATGACAAAGCACCTGCTATCTGCTTGGCGACCGCATCATGACGTAGGATGCGGCCCCCATGAGTTCGTGGACACTGCTGCACCACATGATACAGGTGTTCATTTCCACTCCGACAGGCACGGCAAAGGGGTAGCGTTGTCCCGCGACTACCTCTCGAACACCGCACCGCAGTTGGCAAAGATGCCACGCGGATGGCGTGGAAGTGTCGGTAGTCACGGGCCCCAATGCCCTCCGAAGCCCAATCAACCCATTGGGATGAAATGGGGCTTTCGGAGCACTGTCAAAAGGAAATTCACGTTTGCGCATGCGCAGTGGCTACTAGCAGTCCGAAGGTGATGATTTTCATAGGGGACCATCTAAATACCAGTCCGTAACATCCCTGAAAGTTTCATTGAAATCGGATTGAAAATGTAGAAGTTATGGCTGTTACAAGGAATTCACGTTTGCGCATGCGCAGTCGCTTGTATCAGTCCGGGGATGATGATTTTCATAGGGGACCGTCTACACACCAACCCACACAATCCCTGAAAATTTCTTAGAAATCGGACAATAACTTCGTATAGTTATGCCCTTTACAAGGATTTCATGACAGACACACAGACAAACACGGAACCAAAATTGTCCAGAAAGGTCTGAAACGCAAAACGCGAGTGGAAATTTTGATTTTGGAGAACTTTTTTTTTTCGTCCTTGAAAAGTGAAAACCTTGGTAGACTCGGAAGCAAAAAATGTTCTCCAAAATCAAAATTTCATTCGCGTTTTTGACCTTGAAAAATTTTGGTTTCACATTGGTATGTGTCCGCAAATCCTTATAATAGCCAGAACATTTTCATTTTCCATCCAAATTCTTGAAATTTTTAGGGGTTGTGGCCTAGATGGTCCCCTATGAAAATCGAATACCCCCGTATAGGTACATAGTAGTGTAATCCCTGGGTCCCACCCCTGAGGATTACGGTTAGCCATTCTTCAATTGAAAGAGCGCGGGCTAGGTCCGCGGCTTCCCCACCAGCAGCGCCACCAGTGCGGGGACCGAGCTTCGCCCAGCCAGCATCAGTAGCGCCACCAGTACCAAGATCAAGCTTCGCCCAGTCAACACCAGCGGCGCCACCAGTAGCTCTCCCACTCTGCGCGCAGGCGCAGAAGCACCCCCTCGCCCCTCCCAAACCGAAGGACCCCCATGCTCATCCCTGAGGCCTTCATTCTATGAGTAACCTTCAAGTGGCCGAGAGTACAAGCCCGCCGAGACTGGGGCCCCCCAACATTTGCTGTGTTCACTCTAGTTTCACCCTGACAAGACTGCAGTATCTACAAGACTCCAAGACAGCACCTGCCCATCACTGACTTCAAGACTGGTAGGAAGAACTATTTCCTTGTACATAGACTTTTCGAACGGATAGTTATTAAGTGATTTCTCCTTTTCAAAAACTGGCGAACAGGCGCAAGATTAACCTGCAAATAGCAAAGACTGAGAATGGCCCGATCCTAAATATTCCCCCAATATATTAAAACTTGTAATTCTTTTAAAATTTAAACTGTAAAACTTAAATCATAAACGTGGTGTACACCTTCCGTGTCCACCACCTTGTTCACCTTGTTCACATTGTTCACATTGTCCATATTGTCTATAATTGTTCACCTATATTGAGAGAGAGAGAGAATGTTCCTTTTTGCGTGATAGTAGGTAGGTAAAGTAAGCGTTGTTGTAACATATATTTTATTTTGCTTTTCGTTTAATACAACAACCATACGGAAGTACCATCTGCTTTCATTGACTACTCCCACTGAACCAGGTATTACTTCACAATTAACTTCATAGTAGATTCTTTCAGTAAATTCACTTGCTTTTCAATCCAAACTTAACGTAACTTCACTTGCAATTAACTTCATTTCATTTCATATTTATCATACTTAATCAAAGGATTAAGTCCTACATTCGTAGGTGGTGGCAGCATACATATCTTCAGGGAAGACAACAGACAGCTAAGGTAAGTTCTTTATTTCCGCACATTAGTTTACCTTAGAGCCAAAACATAAGATTCCTAAAGTAGGGTTTTCTATTAGTTAACACATTTTAACTTTGAGAACTTTACTTTGCTCCCTTCCGAGGGTTCCCTAGTGAAAAAGGGGTTACAGTAGTCTCAGCGCAAATGTAAAACCCTAGTAACAGCCTTATCCATCCGAGTTCGATGAAATTCTCCGTGATATTGTCCAGGTTGGATGTAGATGGTCCCTGATGAGGCTAGTGCAAAGTAGGTACTAGGGATTGATTTTTTGAGACTAGCTTCAGCTACAATGCAAAGGACCATCTTACACAATCAAGTTATGGATACGAGGAAGCTATATGAGACACTTGGCAGATCTTTTCTCGTGTTTTCGACCTTAATGTCATAAGAATCGCCATAACTAGCGTTATTTACCAAGTATATTAAAATTTGAGGATATCGTTGAAAAGAACGCTAAATTTCCAAGCTACCTAGTGCAAAGCCAAAATCGTTTAGAAATGAAACATTTTTAGAAAATCAAGTTAAAAACAAAGTTTCAAAATGGGACTTTTTAATCGAAGTTTTTATTTACTCTGAATCCCTGCACATTTTCATGGGCGCTTACTTGGTAAATAATGGGAGTTTTGGCAGTTCTAAGAAAGTGTCTAAGAGACATTGTTAGTTGGAATTACCTTGTGGAATCGGACCATGACGTTTTGACCAACTCAAGTGTAGACACCCTGTAAAGTAGTAATCTAAAATAATGTTAGGTAACCTCTACGAGAAATAGGTACCTGCTTATAAATTAGAGACGATGAAAACCTACACCTCGAAAAACAGAAGCTCGAGTAACTTGATTTTATTAGATCTACAGAAATAGTTATGAGATTTTGAATTCAGTATAAGTAAGTAAACTCATTCAAATACCTGTCTCATTTTTATTCAAAAGATTTAGGGTGATATCTTCTAGTACTTACTTACTTTCCAAACTACTCACCCAACCCACTACAAGAATCATAAATTTTGGCAACCTTTAATAATAAAATCAACTTCAATCAACAATATTTTATTGTTTATTTGAACATTAAATTTGACTCCAAGTATCATCAGCCAGACTTCTACGAAGTAGATGGACAGGTAAAATTAGTCGACGAATTTCTCGGTGGCACAAATCAGGATAATATTCATCATGATATTGATGATTCAATCAGCTTGTTCCTAATCGAAAGAAGAAATCGCCATTTCGATTACACACAAAAGAAACAGAGAATGGTGGGGACCTGATCGAATTATTACGTAAGATGGAGAAGGTCCTAACTGCAAAACCCCAAAAATCCATAAAATTTGTGATAGGTGCGGCCTTTTTGCTTAGGACTGCAGTACAGTAAATTTTAATGCACTGGTGCTTCACTTCATGAATGATTGTCATTACGAGGGGTACAATGGATTACCATTAGAGTTACCTACAATCTGGGAGTTTGTAACGATTCCCTTTACCTTCGGTAATAATGGAGATCGAAGCGTTCGAAATAATTCTATAACCGCAATACCAATAAATTATTATTTCTGTAGTGGTTAATCAAAATGGCAATTCCTTCATTCAGTATATCATTCAAAAAAGAAGAAAAACATGACAGTAATGTCAGTAATTGGAAGAAAGTAATTGCGCCGGACCATACCCATTACAGTAAGTAAAGGTAATTGCATTTACCTTTGAAATGTCAGGAAAAAAGTAGGTACAAGACCAATTACTCAAGTAATAGATCTTAACATCTCTGGGAGTTAGAATGGGGTACCTCCTTTGTTACTAACCTGATGTAGCTTTTGCTGATGTTATAAATTCAACGGTCAATCTATCTAATTGACTATATACATCAAGTTAAAATTCTTCTCACGAATAAAGAGAATTAAATTTAAAATCGTTCATTACAAAATTCCAAGTTAATAAGTAAATCCCGTTTTAAACTACGGTGATTATTTGATAATTTTTAAAACAGGTATTTAACAAAACTAAACTACAAATTGAATGAGAGATTAAAAACTAATATAATTATTTTATAACACATCAATAAAATTACCACATCTAGATCGGGAAAAACCTAGTAAATCTGCCAGTTTCCACTCGGCAAGAAGTACACTGTTCCACAACAGCCAAAACTACTCACACACCCACATTTAAACAAATTACCGACCGGAAGGTTCCAATAAATAGAATTCCATTGTGATTTCTATCAGACAATAACATCGACTATAGCCTTTGAAGACCAACAATAATATTCTAAATCTATATAAAAAATATGTAATCTTTAAAGTTTATTTCACTTTTTATCTTTAAATATTTCCTTCTTTTTAGGAATTGGGGGTTTTAGAAATCGTCACAGATGACTTGGAGGACGCTTGACAGTATTAGTAAGAAGTTTCTTGAAAAATGAAAAGTAGGAAAGTGTGAATATTTGTGAAGGCGTGAACTATTAATTATTTTAAGGAAGGAATAATTCTAATGAACTTTGGACAACTACCTACAAATAGATGTAATTAATTTACAAGTTACGATAAATAAATCGCCAAACATTTGCAGGACATGTAGAGTTCCACGGAATGGGGAATTTGCCTCAATTTTAGATTCTGGAATTTCAAGTCAAATTCTATATTAGGGCCCTAGAATAACGTTCAACAGCAGGAGTAGTACCCAAGGAAAAAAATTTACCGAAGAAGAAAATGCCAAAAAACACCGCAAAAATCGAGGGATATCGTTAACGTGACACAAAAAAAACGACGCAAAAAGTGACCGGATTCACATGCTGTGTGCTCTGGCTTATAACTCCCAGATAGTACCGCAGAACAACAACAGGTAGCGTTCTAAACGCCCTTCTAAGTTGTAAGCGCAACCACACAAAACGATCCAGTCAAATGACCACTCAAATAATATGATTCTGTGATATGATCCTGCTCACTGGAGACCTCTTCCCAGTGACGGAGCTGGATTAAGCAATTAATTCCCTTCCAGCTCAGCTCGTAGGTGACGTCACCACCACCCAGCGCGTCCTCCCCTCAGGCTTGGGAAGCCAATCAGACAAGCCATCTACCACCAACACCACACTCGCCATAAGGATACCTCAGGGCCCTGAATGTGAGTGCACAAACTATATACAATACATTGGCCAATAGTATTTGACTGTGTAGAAGTAAGAGTGAGCATTAAGAACAGTAGAAACATTGAGAACATAGATCGACACATATATGCAAAGACCAAAATTAACCAGAAAATTTCCATTGAATGCTTGATATGATTTTGGATTTCGACACTGCTTTGTTAACTGAATTTACAACTGGATATTGATTTGTACAATTATAATTGAGATTCAACACGTTTATTGTTGTGCCATACTAGTCTTCTATTCCGCCTTCAGCGAATCGCCACACATTTGGTGTGCTTAAAATCCTTGTTCCTATATTAGTTGTACTTTGTAGTTCTCTTTCGAGTTATACCTGGTTCAGAAATACTAGTACAAGACACGTGCATCGCCACACCTCAGGTTTACTTTTCAAGTCCCTTCAGGAACCAACTTATGCCCCTCAGGCACAAACACACTTGTGATCTGTTGAACTATTTCGCCCTTCAGGCTTTCACATTTCAGCTTCACGTCGCCACAAGCCTCCTGAAGTCGCCACACAATCGCCACAGGTAATTTTACCTTTTGCTACCCTAACTTTAACGTAGATTTAGTGTTTTTCTATATTTACATTGCACCCCCCTCCCCCTTAGAACTCGTGCGAAGTTTGGAGTTTACCATTGGTGACCTCATCATTGACACGTAACCCCCAAGCTCCGCAAACTCACTCGCAGCGGCATACTTTCAGCTGCCATAAACGAGTGGGGCCTAAACTTACAATTGGTGGCAGCAGTGGGATCACACTCTCTTCACTGTTCTTAGGTGGGTTCAAAACTTACAATTTGAATAACGAAACTCACGTAATATAGAAACTAAATAAGAGAGGATAAGGATTGGGGGCTATATGTCGACACATAAACTGGTCGACAAACGGGCAAGAAGCCTTGTCGACATCTTTCAACACCAAGGGTTGACCAAAGTCGACTTCACAGGCATTGGAAATATGTCGACACAAAAATACAGCGACTAGTCGACAACTTTCAACACCCTTGTTGAAAAAGGTCGCCCAAGTCAACCATGGGGATACGACGACATATTTACGTCGACATCCTTCGTATACCTGTGAAATCTCGAAGATAAACGGCATACACTCTTCCTGGCTTTCCATTCACCTTCAGGTGGGCTGAGGAAAGAAAAAATAAAAAAATTTGGGCAGGAATCTGAATCCAGGCCTACATTTCTTGAATCGTCCTAGGTAATTGTTTTCTGTTTGGTTGAGGCCTGCAGTTGGCAAGGCAGTGTCAAGGACCCACTTCACAATAGTGAAAGTGAACCCAGACAGTAATTACTAGGGCTCGGCATTTTACATATTTGCATATTTTTTTGCGATATGCCCAAGCTGTAAGGAGCCCAAATATGCCATATTCAAGCCATTTTCTCGCTCCAAATTTAAATTTATCGTGCATGTATTTGCATATATTCGCAGTTGTTGATATAAGTGCATATAATGGGCATTTCTTGACAAAAGCCATATTTTCCACTTTTGTCAGCTATTTCCTCCAATGAGGAGGCGTTATCATGGCCCGGAAAAACAGGTGAAACCGTTAGAGAAAAATTAGAGTGTGTACTCAAACGAAATCCTGGCTGGAAAACTGTCGTGTTGGAAGGCGACTCACCCAACACCAGCAATTGGTCATACACTCCTCAAGAAGTGGCGTCTTTCAAATACCTACCAATGGGGTATTTCAGTCAATTTTTTTTATTTTTTATTTTTCAAGAGAGCTTGGCTCAGCAATAACGGAAATCGGGTCTGTTCGTCGAGAAAATGTTTTTAAAAATCAGAGAAGCTTAGGAAAGTTGAAGATTTGAATGGTGTGACGTAGCTAGCCAATCGTGACGTAGCTAGCCAACTGTCTTTGAAAAAAGTATCCATGCACAGAAACCCTTCAAAGACCTCTTGGATACTACAAAATAGTACTCACACACGCGCGTGGCGTAGTCCTTGCCTAGTGTGGGTGCATTTATAGCGGCCCGCCTTTTTCAAACGTGTGATCTCTTTAATTAATTTTTCTACCTCATGTTATAGCATCATTGGGCTTAAAGTTGTAGTATATCGGTTTTCAAGGGTGCTGAATCCAAATTTGAGGTCAAAAACCTGAATTTCCGACCCACCGAAATACCCCATTGTCTCAGCAGATGTGGAGCGGTCATTCTCCCGTTTGAAACTATTATTGCAAGATTTGAGAAAATCTTTTACAACTGAAAATTTGGAAAAGCACTTGGTAGTACAAGCTAACATATTTTAACAATTAAATGTTTTGTCTAAAAACTGAGTAAAACTATTGTAAAAATTGTATAAAATGATTTTGTATAAAAATGTACATACAAAAAAAAAAGAATAAATACAAGTAACTATGTACTGAAAAGACTTTGTTTCCCACTTATTATTTAATTGTTCAACTATCTTGCGTATATTTTGAAGGCATATTTTCGGATTTTTTCGCGCATATGTACAAATGCATATATTGGGCATCTACGTGCATATTTTGAGGTTTTATTTCGCATGTATTGCCGAGCTCTAGTAATTACGAATAATCCTCGGATTGAAAGACCCCATGGGACCAAGGTTGAGGACAGGTAGTGGCCCAACAACCCTTTTGTCGTCGTTTAGCAGTCGACCAGTTTTAAGAGGGGTGTTTTTAGCTCATGTTGTTGAAATACGTCGAAAAACGGATCTCACATTTTTCGACAGAAATCCGTCGACCAGTTTTAAAGATGTGCGTTATCAACGTTCTTCAACACCTGGTGTGGAAATATGTCGACAGGACGTGTCGACCAGTTTATGTGTCGACATACTGCCAAGTGCCCGAGGATAAGACTAATAATGCTTGATGAACATAAGTAGAATCGTATTAAAAAAAAGAGTGAGTAAAATTGCTTCTTTTGGTCACTTGCACGTCTGGGTTTTCTCTTCCCCCAATCGCGCGCTCCTGTGTTCGATCACGTAAGCTAGTTTCATTTGCACTTCTAGAATTAGCGCTACCTCAGAGGGGCACAGCTCCTCCTATGAAGTCAAATTGGTTAGAAAATCCGTTACGTTGCAACCCATGAACAGATTGCTGCTACTTTTAAAATTTCCATCTTCCTTAAATTCTCTAAATTTTTTGGATACTTTTTCGAGCAGCACGCTATAATTTCTTCCATATCAGTGAATTCTCTTTTGAAAAAAAAAATAAATAAATAAAAAAATGTGAGGCAAATTCTCCATTATGCAAAAGAACCATCAAGTCTTATTACTAATCAACACAACTTTAAAATTTACTGAAGTCTAAATAAAAAAGAAAGAACTTGCAATCACGTAGTGATCTAGACCGTGCAGGTCTAGATGTGACTTAAGTACGCGGAAATGCCGCTAAGCAAATAACACTACCTTCATTCTCTTTATAAATCTGAAACTACTCCACATTACCCAGATCTCACGTAATTAACTATCAAAGACACATTAATATCAGCAAATATGAAAAACGTCACTACACATCTAAAACCTAGAAATGTATTAAATTTGACCCGGTGGTAGCCTACCAGGTCGTATATCTTAAAGGCAACAGCTTAGATACCTACAAAGAAAGACCACTTTCTACCATTTTCGTCTCAAACTTACGGACTACACATCGAGTTCATGATTGCAATTCGAGGAGACAACATCACAATAAAAACTCCTAACTCCTAATATGGACAGACGTAATTAATCAGTCACGATACCGTTTCCCGTTTTGTACGATACAGCATTACAAATCAATTCTCCACATGTACGCCTCAACGTACCTAAGAGGTTGAGACGTTTGACTAGAATGTTACTACCTAAGAGGAATCCTATAATTTAACACCGTAAGATATAATTGTTTTGCTTTTTCAATATCAAGTTGATAAGGAATTCAACAATATTCAAGCGTGAAATTCGATCATCCGCCTAAGCTCCTCTCCCTTATTACAAGCTCAATTCAAGGATTGAGCTGTAATTAGTTAACTTTTCGTTGAACATGTAGATTCCTAATGACACTGAAAAATTCCAACGATTTTCTATATACATATACACACCAAATACTTCAAATTATGTGTAGGTGAGGCAGTGAGTTCCAAATTCTCATCAGAAAATGTAAGATAGAAGCCGAGATGGCAGTGATTCTCAGTAGGTTTTTCAACTGACTTCAAAACAGCCGAAGTCACTGATATCAAAACTTTTTCAACTGATATCAAAACTTCCTAATTTCAGCGAGTCACAGGACATGTTTGACATTTTTGTCAGTGAAGGAATAAAGATATATTCCATTAATAGTTTTGCTCCTCAATGCCTACTGAGTAAGAATTGGTAAATAATTTCCAAGACTTTGAACCTCAAAGAAAGACAAAGAAACTGACAGGATGAGGGAGAGTGAAGAATTTTTACAGCCAAGGAGTGACAGGCTCGCTGTGTAATCGTCCAGGATTCACTCCCATAGGACAAAACCGGGGTTGCCATCACTTTGTAAAATTTGCGTTCGGTTTCTTTCCTTACTTTTTTACCGAGAGTACTGAGAATGGTGCCGCACATACGCAGGTATCTTCCAATCTTATTGGCAATACCATTCTCGCGTTCAAAGCTCAGGTCACATCCCAAAAACGTAGAATGAGTTACTTGGTTACTCGATTACGCAGTGACACAAGCAGAAAATTCAGACTGCAGAGATGAAGTTTCTCCGGTGAGTGAAGGGTTGCACTCTGTGAAACCAAATATGCAATGAACATATTAGGGAGGAGCTGGGAATCTATTTGGTGAATGAAAATATGGCGGAAGGCAGGGAAAAGTGGTTACAACACATCGACCGGATGGATGACTCCCCGTAGGTCAAACAGGTGTTCCAGTATAGACCACGAGGGTACCGGGATAGAGGCTGACCAAGACAAAGATGGGTATAGGTTTGGTTTGTTATTTATTGTGAAGACGGAACAGGCTGCAAGCTTACTCCTTGAAGTGAAGAAGAAGAGTGACAGGCCTTATTAGGAGGAGACTACTAGTGCAAGCAACCACGATGCTATCCAGCTGAAGGTACAGGCCAGTTTAGCTATGAATCACAAGAAAGGGAGGGGGGGGGGGGGCGCTCAAGCCGGGAGACTATCAGGAGAATCCTGTGTTGCGTCATCAAAAATTAACTTCCCTCGACCAGGGATCGATCTCCTATCGTTCCGATCCTGAATCGGAGCTCCTTCCACTGAGCTAAGGAAGCGAATGGACAGGAGCTCTGATTCAGAATCTTCAGAATTCAGAATCTCCGACTCAGATCATCCCCTCACTGTTGACAACAGGCAAGCTTTTCCTTCTTCCTTAGAACAACATAGAGAGATCAGATTAGGTTGGTGTAAAAGTGCTTGATTATTACATCACTGATAACTGAAAAATTTCCTTATTATAAACTTGATTTTTACGGTCATGTTACAAAAAGCAACTTGATGATTGAAGGTTTTTCACTTTCTCGCTCCTACTGATCACGTCACAATGAGGTCAATGGGTGTTCTTCAGTCTTCAAATCACTATCCAAAGTTGAGCGAAATCTACAACTCAGCTCGTGTTCAAGAGAAATCACGTTTGTGTTTAAGAGAAAGCTACGTTGCTGTTTTTCCTTGTCAAAATTCATTGGGGACCGTCTTAATGCTAACAGCATTAACCATCCAAAATTCGTCAGAATCGGACCAAGATTCCGAGAAGTTACGCACAAGGATTAACCAGTAAAGTAGTTCAACAAGCTCTGAAACACAAATGTGGAAGTTTTGATTTTGAAAGAACCAATTTTTTTCGAGTTATGATCATGGCTAACGAACTCATAGCTATGCCTATAAAAGACGTCATAATACTCGTTAACAGTATTATCTGCTGTTAACAGTATTATCTGATGTTAACGGGTCTGTTAACAGGTCACTGCCCATTTCGATATCAACAAAAGAAAATAGGCAAACTAACAACGGACATCTGTCACTTCTGCGATACCTATGGAAGATGCCGAACATATGTGCTATCGTGAAGCACTGGGTCGGGCTAGGTACACATACACCATCCTCAGAAGTGATATCCTAGCCTTTGACACCATCTCTAAGGTGATCACCGATCTTCTTTGCTTTGCTAAAAAGTGGGAAGAAGGAGTTTTTAGTAAACCCTTCTTAGTAGGGTCTTCTTAGGGCCTGGAGGCACTCCATGATAGACCTCGTTATGTCACAGTGGAAGGAGTTTGCAGATCAACCCATTGAAAACCTCCTACTTTACAAAAAAAAGCGCAAATGTGAATTTCTGAAAACTATGACTTCTAGGTTCTCAACAGATTGTATACAAAAATTGCATTGGATTTGAATCAAAGAGCTCGGGAAAATACAGAGACATCCACATTCCTTGTCCTGGGCAAAAATAATCAGAAAATTGTCTGATTTAGAACAAGGCAGTATCCGCCAAGGAGGCTACAAGTCCTGCTAGGGGCGCTGGTGGTAAAGCAGTTTCTCGTAGGTCCAATAGAGTGCTCTGATGAATGAATTACCACAGCAAGTAATCTTACGGTGTGATTGATAAAATTCAAAATTTAATATGTAGTTGAGTCAGAATGATATGTCTTCTGTCTGATATGATATAATGTCAAAAAGACCCCTTTTTAATTACAAAAAAGACCTAAAAAAACCCAGAGTCGTTTTGCCCACCAACTGAAGAAAATTTAAAATGTTGGCACTCGTAAAAAGTTGATGCAATCTCTCCTAGGTAATTTTAATCAGAGCACTCTATTGGACATTATGAGAAACTACTTTTACCACCAGCGCCCCTAGCAAGAGTTGTGGCCTCGACAGATACTGCCTAGTGATTTTGATGAAATTTATCATTTCACGTGTGACAGTCCTTAGATGGCTCCCTTTGAATTTAATCGCCTTTGCACCTGTTGTATGCCGAAAAACATCGATGTCTCACGATCTACTATGGACTTTGGTCTTCTTTGAGGGGATCTTTTAAACTGTAGATCTCTTTTCAGCCAGTAGATGAAAAAAACTGCATCTTAACGAATCCTCAAATCCTTCTGTATTTATACTCTAAACAGATTTTTTTTTTTTTTTTTTTTACAACTTGGTACAGATTTCAACAAATAACGTAGTGTATGATGTCAAACGAAGACAAATACAAAAGAAGAGAGACTTGGTTGACCAGGTGTTCTACAGATTTCTGAACGTAGATGCATAAAGAAAAGATTTTTGAAACTCACTGCCATCACGAATGTAACCAAACGAAGAAAACGAACAAGTTTCGCCCAATTGAGCGCAAAGACCCTCCAGCAAGAGAGGTGGGTTTTCGTAAATTTCCGAAAAATTGGGTCGACGAAATTGTGAAGGCAAATTTCGTAATTTAATACTTACATTAATCATTCTGTTAATTTTACGATACCCTGAGTTTCGACATTCGTACTCGGCACCAAAATATCCACAATTATTATTGTCACCATTGGAAACATCTAAAAGGTCTGACAATAATAATTCAAAAACAAATCTTCGTTTTAAACACATTTTCCGCATTTATACATACGAATAAAAGTGCATACAATTATATTTAATAAATTGGATTACAATCTATTATTTATTATTCTCAATGACAATTCAAAAGACGTCCATAGATTCTAAGCTTGGATTTTTGATCCTGATTTTTGAAAGTACTGAAAAAGACAACCAGATCAATCAATATGATTGATAGGTAGAAGTTGAGTAGGTCAGTAACATAGTACATACCAATGAAAACTATTTTAATGGGACTCTGTGAGGTTGGGGACAAAGTATGCTTAAGAACACTAAAAAATACAATATTTACGTAGGTACGTAATACATTCAATTCAGATGAATTTGGATAAACACTCTCAGCGCGGGCGTTGCCGTTTGGCAACACACTCAGCTCTTGCCTCTGACGGCCGTATGGCAACACAATGATAGGAAGCTCTCCCCAAGTTATTTTTGACCGTGATTGGATTCGGTAGCCCTAAAAGGGTTCCATTAGGGTTCACTAGCTTCAGCATGTACTGACCAACCAAAGGGTGCCACTCGTTTTCAGTAGTGCATAGTAACCTATTTATGTAGGTATTCTTTCTTTCAAAAAGTTAGAACATGAACATTAGAGAGTTTTTGCAGCCAACGGGCCACGTTTATCTAGAGCGCGCAATCACGTTGCTAACCAACCCCAGCGAGTGAAGCCAGCAGGAAAAGATGTTGGTTCGTTGTCATTGGAAAGTTTCTGGCAACTACTAATGGGCCTGTGGGACCTCTTCACAAAGCTCGGAGTTCGCAGGTGACGATGAATTTGCCTCCCGACAACAGCGGGTGATGACAAAAGGGTTCCCTAGACAGTCACCCGTCTCTAGAGCCCCCCCCCCCTCCCCTTAGTAAATGGGCCTCTTCCTTCAACTGGGTAGCATCCTCTGTTGCTCGTGCTAGTCTCCACCTAATGGGGCCCGTAAGATTTTGGCAGCAAAAACTCTATTGGCGTCCCAAGTGACGCAAAGTGCTGGAGGCACGCTTTGTTTTAGTTTTGTTTCCTTGGTAATTGATGGCAAATGATGACGATTGGCAATGTAAAAATGTATTGCTTTAAATAGATAGGTTAGGCACAGGCCAGCCACAATCAGGGATTCTAAACAGACTTCGCCAAAATTGGCAGCTGGATCGTCACCAATTGTCAATTTTTCAACAACTTCATGGGTGTTGTGGATACTGCGCTTTGTGAACAGGTTCCACAGGGTCGTTGGTGGCCTGAAAAGTCAATAATCAACCAATAATGACGTGCATAACAATTTATGCACAATATAGTACCAAGTTATTTACCCTTTAAAACGAGTAAAATCTCCATAAATCTCGGAACAGGTCAACAGAAAGTGTTGTTGCTGGTTAGCCTACCTACGTTTTATGCCCTGGCGGATGAACATTCTTGGAAATTCATCAAATTTAGCTTTTCTCTAGTCTTCACGGATCTCAATATCTACCTCGTTGACTATAATTAGGAGGCTAATGTTTAATTTCAAGTTATTAAAAATCCCGTCAGAGGCGGTACTTTATGAACATGTTTCTGCGCTGAAAGTGTTAACATGTTAACACTAAGAGTTGTCTAGATAATGTTTCCACCACACAAACCACGAATCAGACTAACAGAAATGAAGAAAAAAGTCTGAATCACACTGGCAGCATTAGTTCATGTATCCTCCGCTAGGGATAGTAAAGCTTTTTCCCCTTGAATCAGCTGCTTCACAATATCTCGAGCTGTATCTATCCCTATCAAAGGATACATGAACTAAAGCTGCCAGTGTTGTTTAGACATTCGTGAAATGAAAACGAATCAAACAATTCTGCGGCAGCAATAAACTCATTCAAATAGTTTCAACAAGTGGACGTAGTTTACTTGGATGCCGCCAAACCGACGAAACAAATCAATTATGGCACTTTTCTGGTGAATTATCTCAAAATTACTATTTTTCAAATCCGTGGTTTTGGCAATACTATCCAGCATCTATTAGGGATCTAAATATTTAGGTATGTGGAAACAAAAATACGAGCTGTTGAACGGGAAAGGAGCCAATTTCGGTCTCATTCCCTGATTTTAAAAGTTTTCTTCCATTTCAATATGTTCGACGAGCTTTCTAGAGTGGTCTTCTTATCCATTAAATACTTTATGAATACTTTAACTGCAATATCCTCCGCTTTTTTTTTTAATTTTAAATCGAAGTTGTTCCCTTTTCCATCCAACTGTCTAATGCAATTATGTAAATACATCAATAATTTTAAGGGGTTAATATCATATTAACTGAAGCACATATATCTCAAAGTCTCCTAAAGTAGAACTTTTATATAAGAAATTTAGGAAGGATGATCCATTATAGCTGATTTTAAAGTGCAAAAAGTTCTTTATAGGAATGTATCACTTGAACAGCGAACTAGGTTTAACAGAGCACAAAATTTGTGCCAAAACAACATTTAATGTTGTTTGGAGTGCCAAAACATCATTTAATGTTGTTTGGAACCAAATACTGGGAGATCGTTTAATCGCTCTTAGGACTAGGTGGATGCGATGAGAAATGAGCCCAAATTTACGTAAGTACTCACCGGACGGCCCTTATCCGTGAACTAGTCTCCCGTCCTGTAGCAAGGAACTGCAGTCAAACAAGTCAACAGAGAGAATCTTGAAAATTCCATCAAATTTTTGCCTCTAAACGGTCGAACGGGACCCACCAAGTAGGTATTGTTCCTACTATTGCAACTCATCAGATGAATGCGGAGATTAGCGAACATGGAGTAAGTTCGGAAAGAGGTATCACCCGAAGTTTAGAAGAATTTGAAGTTCATCATATCACTTCCAGAATCAATATTTGAAGAGGTGAAAGCACCAATACGAGATTGTGCTAGGAAATGTTTATCAAATTGAGAAACTTCAGAATTCACCGCGGTGGTAGATGAAATTTTGCATGTTTTTAATCGTATGAGAGGACTAAAAACATACTTAGTCAAGGGATGAATGAAAAATGGTAACTTGCTTGTGCAAACATCAGTGAGTACGTCGAACAGAGCCCAAGGTAAGACCACAAGATATTTCAAAATACATAAAGCCAGGAGGCAAAAAACGCTAAAAGCGCCAACCTGTATAACTTAGCATTGTTTTGATTGGAAAAAAGCATGCCTTAGTAAATGAATGAAGCATAGATATGCTATTGATTAAAGACGTAAGAGTGTATCCTCTCGAATGAAAGTACAGTTCGACACTTAAACGTCATGAATGACAAAATTCAAATAAATTTACATTTTTTCCATCTGGACGACGAGCTGCTCTTCCCTGTAGGATTCCCGGGAGTCCCAGCAGGATTTGGAGCAGGAGAAAAGGAAGACGGAGCCGAACTCGAGGTGAGAGCCACCAACAGAAGCGTTCGTGCCGACGAGGCGGAGGCAGCGGATGAGCGTAGGGAGGACCTGGAGCTCGAAGAGGGCTTCTCCTCCACAGTGCCTGCATGAACGTGGCTTGTCCTGCATCTGGTGTAGGGGCAAAGGGTGTCCACCATACCTGAAATACAATAAAGCGAATTCAAAGAATGTTACTGTGAGCAAGTGGAAAGTAGGGGTTGCAAAAACCTTCAAAACAAACGACCAAAATCAACTACAGCTCCAACCATTTTTTTTTCTTTTCTTTATTGGCTTCTATTTAACCTTTTCGTGCCCGGATTCTCGAGAGCCTACTGTCCCTCACAGCCCGCCCGCCGGCAGCCCCTTCTGTCCCATCAGTACCGCATTATTTTGGTGACTCGGTGGTTCGTCCGAAGTTGTTTCCTTGCATGCATTATTTTATTGTATTGCTTCCGAGTCTACCAAGGTAGCGGAAGCTTTGTTTTCACTTTTCAAGGACGAAAAAAAAAAGTTCTCCAAAATCAAAATTTCCACTCGCGTTTTGCGTTTTAGACCTTTCTGAACAATTTTGGTTCCGTGTCTGTGTGTCTGTCTGTCTGTCTGTCTGTCTGTCTGTCTGTCATGAATTCCTTGTAACGCGCATAACTGTACGAAGTTATTGTCCGATTTCGATGAAATTTTCAGGGATTGTGCGGGTTGGTGTGTAGACGGTCCCCTATGAAAATCATCATCCCCGGACTGATAGAAGCGACTGCGCATGCGCAAACGTGAATTCCTTGTAACGGCCATAACATCTACATTTTCCATCCGATTTCAATGAAATTTTCAGGGATGTTACAGACTTGTATTTAGGAGGTCTCCTATGAAAATCATCACCTTCGGAGTGATAGAAGCCACTGCGCATGCGCAAACGTGAATTCCTTGTAACGGCCATAACTTCTACATTTTCCATCCGATTTCAATGAAATTTTCAGGCATTATGTGGATTAGGTTGTAGATAGTCCCCTATGAAAATCATTACCTTCAGACTGATAGAAGCGAATGCGCATGCGCAAACGTGGATTCCTTGTAACGGCCATAACTTCCACATTTTCCATCCGATTTCAATGAAATTTTCAGGGATTATGTGGATTAGGTTGTAGATAGTGCCCTATGAAAATCATCATCCCCGGACTGATAGAAGCGACTGCGCATGCGCAAACGTAAATTCCTTGTAACAGCCGTAACTTCAAATGTCCCCCAGGGGTCGCGGGTTCGAATCCCAGCCGAGGCTAAGTATTTTTTTGACCAATCACATAATATGTGATATATTATATCTACTCAGTAGATATATTATATCTACTCACTTAATTTTTCATCCGAATTTGATGAAATTTTCTAGGATTGTCCAGATTAGCGTGTAGATGGTCCCCTATGAGGGTAGTGAAAGGTACTTGGAGATTGATGTTTTAAGATTAACAACTATGCATCTGATCATCTATATAATCGGGTTATGGATACGAGGAAGCTATGTGCCACACCCACTTGGCAGACTTTTTTTTTTTCGCGTGATACTTTCTGTTATGAATTCATGAGAATTATTGAGATTATTTACATTAGGTATTTATTCATTTACTGGCCAGTTAAACATAATGGAAATAATGAAATTAATCTAGAATAATTATGACACCTCATGACTCGCTCCAATTTCTATCAAATTCATTCAGTAGAATTTATTATAATTTCAATATTATTTTTGGTTTTCACTTTCATTCTGTTTAGAAAAATTCCTATAATTTGATAACTTTTCATAGTGGGGAAAACCAAAAGTTGGAAGAGGGACATAACATTTTTGCGAATATTCCCGAGCAGAGTTCAAATAGGCGGTGAAATATCTGAAAAGCGGCAATATCTTTGACAGGCCTACCGCCAAAAATACCAAAATAGAATTAGAAGGGTTGAAAAAAAAAAAAAAAACAAGACAGTGACCAAATTGGCGAAGATCAAAGAGAACCAACTGTTTGAGGTGCCGCTGCATCAGAACTTACCTACTGGATCAAGGATAAACTACCGACCAAAAAACGCCGACAAACAATGATATTAGAGAAAGAAAAAAAAATAAACTGTTCAAGGTACACATACACTGTTTTGTGAATGGAATATCATGAGGTTTGTAATGGACATTACACCCTGGAAGTTCGTAGTTACTCGGCGAAAGAGCTCAAGTGCCAGAACGGCTATTATCGGCGGCGGGCAGCAACGGAAAGGCCGAGCCGCCCGATATTTGACGTTGGCGGGCAGCTACGGAAAGTACAGCCGCCCGATATATGCCGTTGGCGGGCAGGAAAGGGTTAAATTACAGCCCTTCTGTACAATGAATCATTTTCCTTAGGGATTAGTTGGCAATTCACACTGATAGATACTGAGATACAATCACTTCATTAAATATATATTTCGATCTTAATTAGAAAGTTGAAAGTAGCTGTCTGGACTATGGTGTGTGGTGAAGAAGCGAGGGTGTCTACGTTGAATGGATGGGGGATATGAGCGCCAATCACGTGGAATAGAAGGATTCGTGCTGCTGAATAGTTAGGGCATTCCAAGAGGATGTGAGATATTGTTTCCAAAGTTCCTGGGCAATGTGGGCAGTCCGGAGATTCAATCAAGCCTTTCAGGAACTTTGAGTGTCCTGTGTTGCTGTGTCCTGTCCGTAATCGCGTAATAGTGGTGAAGAAACTATTTGGCTTTGGATCTGTCGATGGATCGAGTTTGTGGAGCTTTAGGTTAGGGAAGAGTGATTTGTACCTGTTTCCGCCGTTGTACGAGGCAAATTCTTCCTTCCATATTTTGGGGGCATTAATCGTGATTTTCCTCTTGAGGTCAGTTGGGGGGTAGCATGCGTTTGGGGTGGGTTCGGGTAGCTGTAAAGCATTTTTTGCTTCGGTGTCAGCCCTCTCATTTCCTGGAATTCGGTTATGTCCTTTCAACCAGCAGAAAATCGCTCTTTTACCCTGGCTTGTCAGAAGGTGTGTAGTTTTGAGGATTTCGTATTCGAAAAATGTCAGGCGTTTGGTAAGGTTGAACTGACTTAATTTTTGGGTGATACTCTTGGAATCAGTCAGGATCACTACCTGCTGGTGGTCCGTGCAGTGCTCCATAAAGTGGTTTAGAGCTATCATGATCGCTTGAGCTTCTGAGGAATAGATTGAGCCATGATTCCAAGATCGACGCTTGCTGATTTTCCATCATGTAGGGATCCATCCGTATATATGACATGGCTGTTTGGCCATCTTTCTTCAATTTCTATTTCGTGAATTCTTTCTATTTCACGAGGTGGTGCGTTTATTCGTCTCAGGGCTGTAGTTGAAGGTGGGCGTAGGATCATTTGGTATGGTAGGATGAATTTTAGTGGTTGAGGAGATGTAGATATCCATCTTGTGTCTAGGAGTGGATCTCTGAAGCTTTTGGCTAGGAGAGGAGATGGTTTTTTTTTTACCAATAAGGTGAGATTAGGTCGCTTATGGCGAGTTCTTGGATTTTTGAGAAGCCAGGGGGGTCGTGGTTGTAGGAATTCACTGTATATCGATCTGAAAGGACTTTTCTTCTCAGGTGTAAGGGGGGTTCTCCTGCTTCCATTAAGAGAGCGTTCATTGGAGTGGACTGCAGAGCTCCAAGAGTTGTTCGAAGTGCTTTATACTGGGCTTTATCGAGCTTCGCAAGATGGGATCGCGCTGCTGCTCCATAGAAAATTGATCCATAGTCCATTATACTGCGGATAGTGGACCTGTAAAACAGCATTCCTATCGTAGGGTCAGCACCCCATCTAGTGTTGGTGAAGCATCTCAGGGCGTTTAGGTATGGTTCAACTCTTGATGCTACGTATTCCACATGCTGCGACCAGTTTAGTTTGGCAGTTAGTTGTATTCCAAAAATTTGACTGTTCTGGAACATGTGAATAGATTGTTTCCAATTTCGACTTCTGGTTCTAGCGGGAGCCGTCTGTTTCTTGAAAGTGGACAGAGTGTGGATTTTTTAACGGAGATAGACAGATTTAGGTTATCCAAATGGGATTCTAAGATCTCCATTGTTTCTGTTAAATTTCCAACCATAACATGCTTTTTTTAATGATGCAGAGTCGATGCGACAATTTCAGCCACCCGATATCCGGCATCCCAATATAAATTTGCAGTTATAAACTACAATCATCAACAATGGATGTTTTAACATCTTGAAGACCTCTGCAAAGCTCCAAGTGGTCCCCATCCATTTCTCCTACCTCAGAGAGCTCACATATTGGGGACCGCATACTGGAGACAGCATAATATGCTGTGTTACAAGGCAGTATTCGGTACAGAGGCGATTAAGCAGGAGTAGCTTGCAGATTTCAACAAACCAGAGCTCCAACCATAATAGGCTGTGGTCCCAAAATTAGAGATATATTTGTTCAACAGTCCTATAATTGAAGTATCTATCAAGCGAAGAGAAAAGAAATTCTAACAAAATACAAACCTCAATATTTGTCCCGGGTTTGCAGAAATTCTAGAGACAAACTGGTGGAAGAGTTTGTCTCCATGAGCTGGAAGGGTCTTCTCGTAGTGTTCGTCTCCAACTGGAGTTATGGAGGAGGATGCCGCACCAGGCATTGCATCATCACCAGAGATCTGTACCTGGTCCATCAACTCCCTGATATGCTGTTCATTAGTGGGACTCAAAGCTGCCCTCATCCTTTCTTCCTCACCCACAGACAAGAAAATCGGCATGAAATAGAGGCTCGTGATTGGTACCTGAGAAGAAACATTTTCGTATAAGTCAGATCAACTACTAGGTGGCTCAGAACTCAAGGAGTAGAAGTGGTGCTAGTAACAATTCGTCATACAAACCTGAGGTATCGGCGCAGCTTCCTCCAACATGGCAATGAGATTAATCTGAGGCGAAGTTGGAGTGTCTATGCAAACGACTTCACCCTCGTCACCGTCGATAGTAGCAGTAGCCATGGCCACACTGCCGATTGCACCTTCTCCCGAACTACCACTGTTTGCATTCTTCTCATCCACGTTCATATCACTGATGCCTAAGAGGGGGAAAAAGTTCATGACTACGTTCATTAAGATTCTTTACAAGTATTGCATTTCCGAGTCAAATTTAAGGTTTTCCATTTCAAAAACAGGATTCTTCAAAAACTTGTTGTGTCAGTGTTTTTGTAGGCGTTGGAAAAGTTCATATCTATCAGCTTTGATTGGTTGGTACTTACTGACGATGGCAATGGTCAATACGAACAGATGCAAGGGAGAGGTTTGTATCACTTGAGTAAAATACCCAACAGATTACCTTCAGATACCAACTTCTACCGCTGTGAAAGGCGAGGTTCAGCAAGCAGAAGTTATGGATGAGTATTCCTTCATTATGCAAATTTATTCGTTGTAGATCTTCTGTTTGGCTCTCCAACTCCGAACAAGTTCACATGTATATTATTTGTTACCGTTCAACCCACGAGCACATTTTACTGTCGAGTGAACACATATTTGATTAACCACTTGCTCCAAAATCCAACAATCAGATAACAACTCTTTTTTTCACATAAATAAAACTATTTATTTATAGGAGTTGCGAGATATTCTAGCCCTATTTCGAGGAATCTGAACGTTGTCCTTATATTACGCTCTTCTGAGATATATTTATTTCGTTATGCAGAACCCCCTCATACGAATAGTGCGATAGGCGGGTATTCCTTCGTTATGCATATTAATTCGTTGTGTACCTTCTATCTGTGTTTTGGCAGCAATTAAAGTGGGCCTCTGAATATGGGTACTTGAACCAGCGGGAAACGACTGTTTACTGGTGTTTACAAAGTCAAAACTCCGCCTTGAATCTGTTTAAATTTGAATAGGGAATCCTTATTATCTACCTACCAAACAAGGCAGGGAGTCATGAATTTTTCCAACACCTACGTTTTAATACAAAAAGTCTGACAGATCATTTAAGAAAACGTCGATTTTGAAATGGAAAACGTTGAATTTGTTTTGGAAAGCCTTAAACTTGAGTTGCAGAAGTTTAACGGTACTGGTGCGCGGAGGAGTGAGGAAGAGCAGGTCATTGGAACATTGCGTCCACAGACACATACACATACATACAGAGAGAACATACATACACACACATGAGATACATGAGATGATTAGGAACAAATCGAGTTGGGACGCAATAGCAGTATTTGTCACAGCAGTCCTCAAAGCAAAAAAGCTGGATGGAAGATGGGAGGAAGTAGATGAGGAATAGAATTGATGGAGAGATCGGACAGAAGAGCAGAAGTAGAAGCAGCCTTTTGGCACACAAAAGTCTGCCAAGTGGGTGTGGCACATAGCTTCCTCGTATCCATAACCCGATTGTATAGATGATGCACAGTAGTTTATCTCAAAACATCAATCTTTACCTACCACTACTATCACAACAATCAATCAGCACAATCTCTGAATATTGTTGGAAAATTCAGAAGTGATGGTTGTTACGAGGATTCCACGTTTACGCATGAGCACAAAATACTTTCAATTTGGGGGCCATGATATTCATAGGGGACCATCTCCACCCCAACCCGCACAATTCCTGAAAATTTCATCGAAATCGAATGGGAAATGTGGAAGTTATGGCTGTGGCAAGGATTTCATAGGGGACCATCTGCACGCCAACCCGCACAATCCCTGAAAATGTCATCTAAATCGGACGAGAATTGTAGAAGTTATGGCTGTGGCAAGAGTTTTATGACAGAACACGGAACCAAAATTGTTCAGGAAGGTCTAAAACGTAAAACGCAAGTGAAAATTTTGATTTTGGAGAACTTCTTTTTCAACCTTGAAAAGTGAAAACAAAGCTTCCGCTACCTTGGTAGACTCGGAAGCAAAAGGGATCACCCTGAAGTGTACAAGTGGTTCTGTGGTGAGTTCTTGGCAGGGGGAGTGGGGTTTTTGTTGGCAAGTATGGGCAAGCCGGTGAGTCCAACACTGTTGGGGTGAAACTTCCCCTTCGCTCCTAAAGAGTACTCCCGAAAAACAAAACGCTGCAAATTATTACACAATGGTTTATTATTTTTCTATATAGATCACTCGTCTGCAAAAACACGGCTTTGCCATTGTTACCACCAACCAACATGAAGAAAAACATCGATCGCATTCTTCCAATTCTTGGTAGTAATGCTAAATTTCAATTCAAAATAAATTTCGATTGTGTTTCGTCATGGCGTTTTTTAAATGATACCATTTAATAAAACCGTCTAATCATGGTTGTGTGTAGTGCACAAAAAACTGCCAATTGGAAATGATACATAGAGTGCTTCCTTATATACATAATAAGGAATCGACATAAACTCTTTTTTGTTCATTTTTTGATTAACTTGATTTTAAATACAATGTCCTTATCGAAAAATGTAAATTATACTACGGAAGGACGGGATTTGGTATTTGACATTGGCAGCAGGCTCTGCTGTCTCTGAACACAACAACTTTCGCAGAAAAAAGGAAGTTTTAGGGTAAAAACCCTAGAACGACTGAGATTTTTCGTCCTAGTATGTTGGCAACCCTGCTAGCAGGTCCCCTTTGCCCGCCCGACGGCCATTTTCCTCATTACGTTTTGTTGTTCTGAACCGACTCTTTCGCTCTCGAAAAAATCATTCCGCGTTCCTTATTTTCGGAGTTTTTTCGAGTGTTTTTATTGTGTATTGCCGATCTTTTTGTTCCGTTTTATTTTTTTCTTTCGTTTTCGCGCATTTTCAATGCAGTCCGCGGGTGATAATCCTTTCGCGGATGTTTTGCGATCAACTCGGGTAGGACGCTACGGTCCGCCGAGTTCTCGCGCGTTCGGAATGAAGCGCCCGGCATCGACTTCGGAAGCTGTGTCATCGTCGAAGTTTCTTCGGAGTGGGGTTCAGCCACAGGCATGTGGAATTGCTCACAAAAAGCCTACCGACCGTGTGCCTGTTGGCCGGGTTGGATCTCCTTCAAGAATCGGGGATGCCCGACATGGAGAAACTTGCGTTGTAACCGCAGTGGCCAGTACTTCGGTACATACGGGTTCAATGGAGTGCCTTTCTGCCTCCAACAATAATACTTCTCGACACAAATTGCGTGCGGAAGTGCCAAAACGGGCTACGTCGACTCAAAAGAGTGCCGGACTGGAAGCATCGGCTCCTCGGAGTGACGGGTATGTTGCGTCGGCCCTTCGGGGTGTCGGACAAGAAGTCGCTAATTTTACTAGCGCCCCGTTTGAACCCCCTCCTGATTACGCGGTGAGCGATGATGAATTTCTTGGCTGGGAATCCGAAAATTTGTCGGATGTGAATTTATCGGATGATGAAACGAGGCCTCACGACTTCTTGTTGCCGCCGCATGAGGCGCTCGAATCGGGAGAGAGTTCCCGCCAAGTTGAGGTTGATGAACATGAAAAGGGTTTGCCGCTGAGAGCGCTGGCGTCGGCTAGTGGTTCTCGAACAGAAACTGCCCGCCAAGATTCGAGTTCGACTTTGCAGCCCGATTGGCTTGTACGACATGTTCGGGAGGCCTCTGCCCCGGAGGAAGAAGGGACGTTGGTCCACGAATCAGTGGTTGGTCATTTTTCCAGATTTTCACGTAGTGGTCTGGAAGGCGAGTACTTTCGTACTTTGATGGAAAAATATTCCCCGAAGGGTAGATTGTCACCAATGGTACCTCCAGTGTTGGATAACGTTTTGATCGGAGCTATTCCCAAAACGATCCAATTGAGGGATGAGCAAATGTTACGAGGCCAAAATATTCAAGCTGCTGCCTTGGTTGCCGCGGGGGCGGCTTTGTCCGTTTTGGGCGAATCGGATTTTGTGGATGAGGCCACGAAGGAGATGGTACTGGATTTTGTGTGGCAGTCGGCGGCGCTGCAGTGTGCGGCTATTTATAATGTTTCGAATACTCGAAAGAAAGCAGCTTTGACCCCCTTTCAGGCCGAGTTTAGGGACTTAGCTTTAAATGCTCAGATTGGCGAGTCTTATCTATTCGATAATAAAGTAACAGCCTGGCTTCAACAAGTTAAAGAAAGTAGGCAATTTGCCTCTCAACTAAAACCCACGATTGGGCTGTCAAGAGGAGGCCAAAGGGCCCCAACTGCCTCGACTCAAGCCAACCAGGGAAACTTCTCACGCCCCGCGCCTCGGGATTCTCGTCCGAAGGTGGCACAGAGGGGCGCTCGAGTTCAGACCCAGTACACTCGTCGCCAGGACTACGTCCCACAGGCTCGTCCCCAAGTACGTCGCAGGGGTTACCAGAGGTCCAGGCGATTTTAATGCCAGTGGAGGTAAGTTATGCTGGCCGGCTGGGTCGCTTTGTGTCAGTTTGGCGTAAATTAAATGTACAAGAGCCCGTTTTAAGTTGGATAAGAGGTTATGAAATCCCCTTTTTAGACATTCCACCTACCACAAATATACCAAGACACGATCAGGTCATTCCGCCAGAGCAAAGGATGGTAATGAAGGAAAAGATTAACAATTTGTTGACGATTGGGGCGATCTCTCCGTTTGAGGAGAAGGAGAGTTTCTTTCAGTCGCCAATTTTTTTGGTACCAAAGCCAGATGGGTCGTTTCGGTTCATTTTGAACCTCAAATGTTTAAACAAATGGGTACGTTTAGAGCATTTTAAGCTAGATGACTATCGATCAGTGGCTAGAGTTCTGAGACCGAACATGTATGCAGGAGTAGTGGATTTTACAGACGCTTATTATATGATCCCAGTGTGTGAGTCTCATAAGCGGTTTTTGGTGTTCAGTTGGGAAAACCGTTTGTATAACATGAATTGTTTACCTATGGGGTTGGCGTCAGCGCCATGGGTGTTTCATAAGCTCCTTAGACCAGTAGTGGGGGAACTTCGGAGAAAGGGTATGCTGTTGGTGAATTATTTGGACGACTCGCTGGTCCTGGGGACATCTTTACAATCGTGTACTCAGGCGGTGACTGAGGTGGTAACGTTCTTCCAATCATTAGGTTTTGTTATTAATGAACAAAAGAGTAGGTTGCAACCTTCACAGGTGTTCTTATTTTTGGGTTTTGAATTTGATTCTAGAGCTATGACTCTGGCTGTGCCAGGGGTTAAAAAAGATGAAGCTACGGTGCTAATAAAATCGATTGTTCAGAAAGGCATGTTTTCAGTGCGACAGGTGTCTAAGGTAATAGGTACACTGGTCTCTCTCGTGCCAGCGATACCATACAGTAAATTACATGTACGCAGGCTTGAACGGGATAGGGTTTTGGCCTTGCAGGATGGTAACAATGATCATCAGGCTTGTTGTAGGGTGTCGTTTGAGGCACAGCAAGATCTAGAGTGGTGGTTACGGGCCTTGACAGGCCCGCCGTCGCCCATTCGGGCTGACTATTATGATAGAGTGCTCTATACGGATGCGAGTGATGAAGGTTGGGGAGGTTTTTCCCCTCCTCATAGAACCAATGGTTGGTGGTCGGAACCTCTGTGTCAGGCTCATATAAATGAGAAAGAATTGTGGGCGGTATTGTTGTCTCTACAGGCTTTGGGCCAAGAGTGGAGAAATGAAGCTATCTTATTGAGAGTGGATAATACTACTGCTTTAGCGATCATTAACAAAGCGGGGAGCGTGCGTTTTCCTCACTTTCACAGTCTAGCGCGCAAAATTTGGGGATTTTGCGAGGAGAGAAATTTATGGTTGATGGCTTCATACATTGCCTCAGCCGATAATGTAGTGGCTGATGCGGAATCTAGACGGGATCACAGGCATACTGAGTGGGGCTTGACTCAGACAGTATTTAGAAGAATTGTATCAGCGTTTGGGGCGCCTGAGGTGGATTTATTTGCGTCAGGTGACCTACATCTGTGTTCTCGTTTCTTTTCGTGGCTCCCCCACCCTTTGGCGGAGGGAGTCGATGCATTTACGGTACCTTGGACGAAAATGTTTTTCTACGCTTTTCCTCCATTCGCACTCATGTCCAGGGTTCTCCAGAAGATCCAAAATAAAGGGGCCATAGGTATTGTTGTAGCACCTAACTGGAGAACACAGGTGTGGTTCCCTGTTTTTCAGTCGCTGATTATTTCAGAAGTTATATGGATTTCTCCTAAATTAGATTCTCTTTTTTCTCCTTATAGTTCGGAACCGCACCCCCTGGAGCAGTCCATGACCTTGATGGCCGCAGTCTTATCAGGGAGGCATTTATCAGACGGGGATACGATGGTAGAGTGGCCGATACCATGTGCCAGTCCCTGGCGGCAACGACTATAAAGCAATATTCATCTTCATATCGCTTGTGGAGCGAATTTTGTCACATATCATCCATTGACGTGTTCCAGGTGACCCCCTTGCATGTAATTAAGTTTTTTCAATATTTATTGGACACTAGGTCCCAATCGTACAGCTCGTTTAATACTCACCGAGCAGCCTTGGCCTTGCTGACAGATTCCGGGGTTGGAACGAACCCGGATGTGTGTAGATTCATTAAATCAGTTTTCAAGTTGAGACCATTGGGGCCCCGATATCAATCTACTTGGGATCCAGCTCAAGTGTTGGATTTTTTCAGGGGGTCTGAGGAGGGGTCACTAGAGTTTGTGGCACGAAAACTCGTAGTGTTGTTATTATTGGCCACAGGCCAGCGCATGCAGACTCTCAGAGTAATTACTAGAGATCAGATTCTCTTTGAGGACCATCAAGTGGTGATTAGAGTGCCTCAAATGCTTAAGACCTCGAGGCCAGGGGCCTTCGCTCAGTCATTGATTTTACCCTTTTTGCCAGAGGATCAGTTAATATGTGTGCCCTCATGTCTTAGGCGTTACTTGGACCTCACGGCCTCCTGGGAGGGACCGGGCGTTCCATTGTTCTTGACTACCAGAGGGCGTCACGGGCCGGCGTCGGGCCCAACACTGGCTAGATGGGTCCGTGATGTGTTAACTTGGGCAAAAGTGGATATTTCAAGGTTTAAACCGCATTCAACGCGACATGCGGCGGTGTCAAAGGCGGCCAGGGAACACGTCCCTGTTGATGTAATTTTTTCTGCAGCTGGTTGGTCTTCTCGCTCACATATGTTCCAAAAATTCTATAATCGTCCTCTCTCTTTGCAGGGCGAGTTTGCTCGAGCGGTACTGTCATGAGGGACGTCACTACAATACATACCTATTTCTATAGGTTTACATACATGTTTATATGATTTTCAGTTTTTAAATGATTGTATATGCTTAATTCAAGATATACCTAATGTGATGTTTGCTGTTCTATCTGAGGTTGAATCCTTGTTTGAGGTACTTTGGTTTACCTGTGTTGGGCTGTCCTGTGATCAGGTCAGCTTACGAACTGTGGGGGTGATGTGCTGCAGAGGAACCTGGTTAAGAGGATACACAGTCTCAGTCCCTGAGAGGAGGCTGAGCGGGGCTACAATGCAAAATTTTTCTTATGTTTTGCGAGGTAGCACCCTGGAGCAGACTGGCGGATACTTGGTATCTGCTAACAGCTGCCAATGTCAAATACCAAATCCCGTCCTTCCGTAGTATAATTAATAAATCAACCTACCCCCGGGGACAGGTTGATTGTAATTATAATAGGAAGGTAAGGGATTTGGTATTTGCAGTCCCACCCTCAGTCGCGGGGCTTGGAATGAGTTTGCTCAGTTCCTGAAGTGCGACTGTTTTTTTCGTCGGGGATTTTTTCTCCCTTATTGGGAACCCCTCCTGGTTGGTTTTTGTTGGTTTGCTTAGTCCCGGCCCTCAGTATCCGTCAGTCTAGCAGGTTTTGTCTTAAAACTGTAATGAGGAAAATGGCCGTCGGGCGGGCAAAGGGGACCTGCTAGCAGGGTTGCCAACATATTAGGACGAAAAATCTCAGTCGTTCTAGGGTTTTTACCCTAAAACTTCCTTTTTTCTGCGAAAGTTGTTGTGTTCAGAGACAGCAGAGCCTGCTGCCAATGTCAAATACCAAATCCCTTACCTTCCTATTATAATTACAATCAACCTGTCCCCGGGGGTAGGTTGATTTATTAATTATAGAACTCTTACAATAAGTTGTATGTTATAATTTAGCGCTTTGCGGGAGTAAGCTTAATGAGAAAATAAACATGAATGTGATATTGGAAACAGGTGGTAACACGAGTGGTTCACGACCTTTCTCCCACATGTTCTACAACTAATTTCCGACAACAAATGCCTCCTGACATTTTTTGTTATCCCCACACAAAATGCCTTTTTTTGACGTGACAACGTCTTATAAATTGGTTTGCCGGGTGACACTTCAAGAAACCGGGTGACCTTCAAGAGACCTTCGCTCACGTTATGCGCTCACAATGAGAGCGAGTGAGAGGCACGCGTCCCTTTCACTTCTCTCGCTCTTTCTCTCTTCCGCCTAAGAGTGAGAGAGATAGGCATACACACCGGTTCATGTCTTGCGCTTCTATTTAGGCGCCTGCATACAATTTTTATTATAATAAAAAAATTTATTATAATAATAATACTATCCTTCTTCCTACTATACGAATGAATATTAACATTAAAATTATTTTACCACTCAAAGTCGTTGTCACGTAATAAAACTTTCGCCCGTATACCGACTTTACAGGCAACCAATTAATTTTTTTCACTTTGAAATTTTGCTTCCGAGTCTACCAAGGTAGCGGAAGCTTTGTTTTCACTTTTCAAGGACGAAAAAAAAAGTTCTCCAAAATCAAAATTTTCACTCGCGTTTTGCGTTTTAGACCTTTCTGAACAATTTTGGTTCCGTGTCTGTCTGTCTGTGTGTCTGTCATCAATTCCTTGTAACGCGCATAACTATACGAAGTTATTGTCCGATTTTGATGAAATTTTCAGGGATTGTGCGGGTTGGTGTGTAGACGGTCCCCTATGAAAATCATCATCCTCGGACTGATACAAGCGACTGCGCATGCGCAAACGTGAATTCCTTGTAACGGCCATAACTTCTACATTTTCCATCCGATTTCAATGAAATTTTCAGGGATGTTACAGATTAGTATTTAGATGGTCCCCTATGAAAATCACCACCTTCGGATTGATAGTAGCTACTGCGCATGCGCAAACGTGAATTTCCATGTAACGGCCATAACTTCTACATTTTCCATTCGATTTCAATGAAATTTTCAGGGATGTCACAGAGTAGTGTTTAGATGGTCCCCTATGAAAATCATAGAGAATTGTTTTTCATAGAGGGATTCATTCATAGAGGGACGGTCTCCTGTGAGAGAGACGAGGCTTCAATAGCTCAGAGGATTGAGTCTTGATTTGTGCTCCAGGGATCGCGGGTTCGAATCCCAGTCGAGGCTCAGAATATTTTTGATCCAATCACATACATCTACTCACTTAATTTTTCATCCGAATTTGTGAAATTTTCTAGGATTGTTCAGATTAGCGTGTAGATGGTCCCCTATGAGGGTAGTGAAAGGTACTTAAAGATTGGTGTTTTGAGATTAACTACTATGTTTTTCGTGTTTTTGATCTTTGCTCAATAAATTTACCATAACCCCCTCAATTCAAGAGTTAGCTCAAATCTAAAAAATCCGCTGGAAAGAGCGTTAAATTCGAAATCTTTTTGGGAGAAATTTCTGTTTGAACGCGGAAAAACTTGCATTTTTCTCAACGAAATTGACGGTTAGACTGGAGGATTCCGGGATCTTTCATCGCCGCGGATCCTCCGAAGCACAGAGTCCTCCGGTTTACTCGTCGATTTCGTTGAAAAAATGCACGTTTTTCCGCGTTCAAACAGAAGAATTCATTTTTCGACCCTTAGAAGTGACCTACATCAATCAAAATCTTCGGAGCACAACTAGACCCCAAATGGAGCCCATAATATGGACTCCATTTGGGGTCTAGTTGTGCTCCATATTATACCATATTTCATCCAAATCGGTCAATGCTAATTGAGGAAAATGCCGCGTACGGCGGACGGCCAAATTTTTATTCGATTAGTGGATTCTACGTACCTTGAAACGTTAATCAAGAAATTTTGAGAGGGGGGGTTGAAATTTTGTTTTCCTTGTTCGATTCCAAAGGTTGATTATTAAAAATGATAATAAAAATAAAAAAAAAAACAATATTGGAGCATTCACCTTTAGTAACATTAGACATTTCGGTCGTCATCCCAAAATCGATTACGTTTCCGTTCTCTTCATCTCCCCAGTTGTCACCGCCTGCGACGCCCCAGTCGTTGCGACAGGCCTCATTCTCGTACGAATTGTAGCTCACCTTCATCTCAGTGTTGGAATCGGCGAGGATCTGACTTCTCAAACAAACCCAGCTGGAACCCATTGAAATGTTGAATTATTCGGAATAAATCAAGATCAACTAGAAGAAGGGCACGTTTGAAAGAATCGATGGTCCAATATGGACCAAAGGCGAGGTGGTTTTTGGTGGTTCAATATTATTATATTGATAATAGCGTTGATGTGAGTGACTGGTGGGTTGATGAGATCCATCGGGGCGGTACGGTGATGAAGAAATGTACCAATCAATATACGAACCTTCCATTTTGGTTCCAGCAATGGGGATTGATGCACGCAAATAAATACAGCGTCCTGTGATAGGGGGAATTGTCCAGTGGAGCGTATATTTGTAAAACCTGGGGCAGGCTGAGGTTGCACAGCTTGCACGTCACAGCTGTAGGTGCATCTCCTGGCCAGTCCTGAAAACCGAGCAATAATGGCTCAAGAACCTCTAATAAAATACCACCTTCGTAATTTGAAAACTTTCCAGCACGGGTGAATAATAGTTAACTCAAATATGGTTTACTGAACACATAATTGATTTACTGAAATATAATTTTTGAACAGTAGGAAAAGTACTTATGGGTACATTTCCCTGCGGTCCACTTTAAATTTTGAGAAATTTTGAACAAACAATAAATATTTCTGTGATTTGGATTACATAATTTTTAAGTATTACTGAAACAAAAATCAAAAACGCTGCCAGATAGAACAATGTTACTCGAAATTTGGAGAAATTAGTGTATATTTGCAGATAGACATCGAGTTTTCTGCCTAATGAAGATTTTTGTTTGAAAAGTTAGTATTTCAAAATACCGAATCATAGCTGGTTTTTCCATTCGTAGACTCATATTCATTTTGGCAATAAATAATATTGTTTTTAAGCGGTTAATAATGAGTTTTTACAAGAGATGAATGGAACATTTTTACGAAAATGGTTTTAACTAGAAAAACGCTGCAAATTATTACACAATGGTTTATTATTTTTTTATTTTTCTATATAGATCACTCGTCTGCAAAGCCACCAACCATCCAAAATGAAGAAAAATATCTATCGCATTTCGGTCAGCTTTAATTTGAACGGGGATTAGGCCTCTTTTGCGATTCACACTCGTGTTTCTGATTTATCGTACGTAAAACCTTTAAATGAGGAATTTCACCGATTTCTGTTTGCATTTTTCCTGAATAGCTAATGGTGTGGGATAGATGAAAATCGGGCTGATTTCGGAAAATAAGTCTCCTGTTATTTTTGGGAGACAATCAAAATTTCTAATTTCAAAACTAACCGGGAAAACAGACGTGCTGCGGGAACACTCGCTGATTGGGCTGTTCAGATCGCCGTCTCCTCCCAGTGTTGCCCATTGGGACGACGAAATCGTGTTTTCTAAGAGAAAAGTTATCAAACAAAAACAGAGGAAACCTAATTTTCCCCATCTCGCTTTTTCTATTTTTTTCTTCAGTTTTTCGATTTCGAACTTTACTGTTTCATGAAATTTTGCATCTGGGGACTATGGATTTCTCGATCTCAGCGCTTCAAGCGGCCATAAATGAACTATTCCAGGATGACGTCATTTTCCTGTTTTTTTAAACATTCGTATTTTCTACACTGTTTTGTTTATTCGTAAATTAGGAAGTTCGGGCTGAAAGTTTGCCTTAGGGGGTTTTTTTAGGTGCTGAATCCGATTTTGGGGTCAAAAATAGGAAATTCCGACATGGTGAAATTCCTCATTCTCGTAGTGAGCGAACGGTTTGTCCTACAGAGCTCCGTGTGGTCTCAAAAAATTCTAAAAATTCGATAGAATCTTAAATTTAAGGAAAAACAATACCTTTATATCAAAATTTTTTGAGTTAGGGAGTTTTCAAAATTTCAAAATTGATTTTGGAACCCTTAGAAGTGACCTACCTCAACCAAAATCTTCGGGGCACAACTAGACCCCAGAAGGAGCCTACATACCAAATTTCATCAAAATTGGTCAATGCTAAGTGGCAAAAGTGCCGCGTACGGCGTACGGACGGCCAAATTTTTATTCGATTTTTGGATTCTACGTACCTTGAAACGTAAACCATCAAATTTTGAGGGGGTGTTAAAATTTTTTTTTTTCTTGGTCGATTCCAAAGGTTCATTATTGAATATAATAAACCAAAATGGGAAGTTTTGGGTTGGTATTTGGTTGGGAAGTTTTTGGTTTTTAGTTGAAGAGAGGTTGTGAGGCGCTACGCTTGAATCATGAACTTTCCCTATCGACGTTCATGTTGGTCCCACGACGCTGGAATTCTACAGGAAGACTGTAGAGTACGAACTACAAACTTAAGGGGGTCTCAGTCGGTCGCCGTTCATTCATCGTTCCGGGATAGTATATCCCTAAATTGCAGGGGTAAAACTTAAGTTCTACCTAGAATTGACATTTCAGGACTCTGAGAATATTGTACAAATGGACGGCACTAACCAGAAGGGAATCAATCACAAACAAATGACAAAATGACTTGGGAACACTTGAGAAGGGCTAGGTCGGTCTAGCTTTCTGCAAAAAGAAACTGTTGTCTTGACAAGGCTTCCTGAAATTTGAATAAAAAAAGTCAATGAATCCTTATCTGTTTCTCAAAAAAGAACCTTGCGAGTCACCAGTTGTGATTGAAAGGGTTTTTATGGTTGATTCCCTTCTGGTTAATGCCGTCTAAATGTTGTTGACATTAAAAGAAGCTGGTTCTCTTTTTCTGAAACTTAGAAGTTACAGAATAGCAGATTGTTTAGACAAAGGCTGTATAATATCCACGAATTCATAATATGAATATTATTCTAGTTCTCTTTTTAGTCAAAAAGCTTTGAGCCAATTCGAATGAGCATCATTTATATTTGCACGCTTGCAATAGTTATCTTTGGTGTATGGCTCACTCACTCACTCACTCACTGCTTGGGGTTGCCATTGGAAAAGAGTTTCAGGCTCTGATGGCTTATACTCTCCCTCTTTCGAGGCCCCTTTATGTTAAAAGAGGATTCTGCCGGCTACCCCACTTCAGAGTTTGTAAATCTTTTGCTGAGATCAGGAAATTTTTTTATGCGTTTCCACGAAATTAGACGCAAAGATGCGCGCTCCGCTATGTGGTGACCAAATGCTTCTGTTCTGGATCTCCAGAATCGGTCACATCTGCGCAAGAAGTGTTCAGCTGTGTCTTCTTCTTGTTCGCATGGACACATTGATGAAATACAACTGTCCATGATATTCAGCATTCTTCGGAAGTCGTAATGTCCCGCTAGAATGCCTATCATTAGCCTGATGGTGTTTCGACTTTTTGAGGTCAACCATAGAGCCTGTTTTGCATCATACGAGGTGATGAGCATTCTGGTCTGTCTGTATCTATCAGTTTCTTTAGACCATAGTATATAAAGGTCTTGGGATTCCCATTTTTTTACCTTTTCTTTACAAGCATTCTTCGAAATGCCGATCACTGGTGAGGGTCCAATGAAATTACCTATTTCTTGAACCCTTTTTGGCAAGGTTGTTGGTGTATGGCGATGAAATTCCTAGGAGACTATCTAGGGCATAATCTACGTAGGTAATATTTTTAAATTTCAACCCCCCCCCCCCCTTTTGTACCCCTCAATTTTTGTTAGACATCGAGTATTTACCTACTCTACGTTATGTCACACTTACCGGATGTCCACCAATTTTATTGGTTATGTAGTCGACCTGGTCCTTGTAAATATCCGAGATGGGTTCATCCTCGTACCCCAACAAGACTTTGTTGCCGATCCCAGGCCTCGACATTTTGGCGAAACGCTTCGACAAACGAATTCAAATGTTGAGCAGACGTCAAACTCTACGAACTGGAAAGAAAAATATTGATCAGACGGGCAAATGTCACGGGTGAAACTTAAAGGGCAAGGGCGGATGAATAGAGAGAGCGCCCCTCAAAACTCGGGAGGAGGGGACACACAATCCTTCCTCCCAACCATCCAATTCAATACTTGAATTTGGATTTAAATAAACAATACAGCTGTGAAACTAAAGCAACTAAATCATTATTCAATTGAAGTATATTGAAGTAGCAAAAGGTTTTTACGTACCTACCTCAATCAAACATTCTAAATCGATAGTAATTCCACGGGGAGGGATTACTGGTATCAGTCGGTTGACAACTTCACTAAATTGGCGATGACTCGTGTATCATTCGCGAGCCTAGACATAAACGAAAGCACAGTTCAAGAACTGAAGTGAATACCGAACGAACAAAATGATTAAAATCCGGGAGAAACTTGAGTCAAATGAGAAAAACGTGTGCAAAATTAGGTTTCAAAACAAATCGAAGGGAACGAGAACTCGGCTGTCGACTGGTAGCTGTTATCAAAAGCGATCGATAACAACAGGGTCTTCGTGGTGTTTGACGATAAAAATCAGCTGACTCAAGATGGCGGGAACATTCGTCCAATAGGATCGCATCAACCTTCCCGATTGACCAATCACAATCCTTCGATGTGGGACTTCCAGAGCTGTCAAATCAAAATTTATTGGTTTAAAGGATATCCTAGTAGGTATTCCAGCTTATTGGATTTATCAAAATTAATGTTTTTCAATTCAATAATGTACATCTTCGACAATCTTACAAGTAAAAAAAACAAAAAAACAAACATTTCTGCTAAAAATGCGGGAAGGCAACCCTGGCTGTTATCAATTTTATCAAGGACGCACGCACATTATCATGTCTGAGTTTGGGTTGCCCGCTCTTGCTGCTTGTTTTGTCTGATCCACGTTTTGTTTTGTCAAATTTTTCCTAGTCTGATTTTTCGTATTGTAATCTAAATTCTTAATCATATTTGTCTAGTTTTGATTTTTGTGTTGTCGGAGCTCCGGGATGGCTTTTAAGAAGAAAAATGATGACGGAGGAGGTGATAAGAAGAAAGCAAAGAAGCCAACATCTTCTTTGGATCCCGTTGTTTACAGATCGGATGTGACGAAAAATAAACTTTACGAACCAAATATCGTCCGATCGTATTACAGTTTCAAAACGGGTCAGAGAGGGCTCGAATATTTGCGATGGTCTGCGGACAATTGCGTTACAAGTCGACTGAGGGACTTCAAGGTGAGTGACTGGAAGACACGACCCACAGAAACATGTATCGAAGTAGGGTATTATGTGTCTTGGTACAAGTGATAATATTATAGCATTTTCACGTCAAAATGAAGGTTTTACACATCAATTTGGAGGTTTGACATTTCAAATTGGAGGTTTTACATTTCAAATTGGGGTTTAACGTGAAATATCTGCCCCCCTACTCACCCAACTTGAATCCAGTGGAGCACTGCTTTTCAAAAATCAAGTTGTCAGCAAGACAAATCCTCAGTGAGCCTCAAACAAACCACGACATGTGTGACACGATAACCCGAAGCGTTGCAACTGTCACCACATCGGACTGCACAAATAGGGTGTGCTCCTGGGTAGGAAAAACTATTTATTGTTATTTTTAATCTAAGGTAGACCTCATTCTGAGAATTTTGGTACCAACCGCGACCTTCAAGCGTGTGTAAATGTTTTCCTATGAATTTTTATAGTTTCGACCGTTTATGACGTCACAGAGGGCTCGTCCCGCCCAGGCGAGAGGGGCGCGTGACGTCATAAACGGTCGAAACTTTAAAAATTCATAGGAAAAGATTTACTCACGCTAGAAGGTCGCGGTTGATGCCAAAATTCTCAGGATGTAGTCTACTTTCGATTAGAAATCTAAAAAAAATCAAGGCGCACCCCCCATTATGTTATGTTATGATGATATACCTGAAAGCCGCTGCTGCAGGGAGAGACTTACGTTGAAAAATTTGTTCATTCTTTTCCGTTCATTCTTACTTGTTGAATGTTACGTTTCACTCGCTAATTTGTTGTTATTGCTTACCCAGAATTAAATCATGTATTTCCGTCAACTTCCAATTTGAAATGTAAAACCTCCAATTTGAAATGTAAAACCTCCAATTTGAAATGTAAAACCTCCAATTTGAAATGTAAAACCTCCAATTTGAAATGTAAAACCTCCAATTTGAAATGTAAAACCTCCAATATGAAATGTAAAACCTCCAATTTGAAATGTAAAACCTCCAATTTGAAATGTAAAACCTCCAATTTGAAATGTAAAACCTCCAATTTGAAATGAAAAACCTCCAATATGAAATGTAAAACCTCCGATTTGAAATGTAAAACCTCCAATTTGAAATGTAAAACCTCCAATTTGAAATGTAAAACCTCCAATTTGAAATGAAAAACCTCCGATTTGAAATGTAAAACCTCCAATTTTAAATGTAAAACCTCCAATTTGAAATGAAAAACCTCCAATATGAAATGTAAAACCTCCAATTTGACGTGAAAATGCTATATATAAGGGGCACATTGAACTGCTTGGTGCAGGACAGCGTTTTTTGAAAAAAATTGACTGCATCGCTGTTTAATTCGCACATTGGAAGCAGTTTCACTATAATCGATGATGGCAATAGGTGCTTTGGCTCGAGTTAACTTACCTGTAACAGAAGCTGTGTCTCATTGATCTGAGCTTCAATCGTCACTTCAAGTCCAAACAAAAACCTCCCAATGTGTGCCCACCCCCAAACTTGTTTGACATGAGTTTACTCACTGCTACATTCTCTACCGCAGGTTTTCGCTATGGATCCGTATAAATTCTTCCGAAGGATTACCGCTGTGAAATGGCACCCCACAAAGCCCAACTGGGTTGCTCTGGGATCGAAATGCGGCGAAGTCATCCTCAGGAACATTAACGAAGTGAACAGCGATCAGAAACCCTTGCAGTCTGCCAGGTTTGAGTCTTCATTTCCTGGAGTTATTTACATTATGTACGGATTTAGCGACTACAAAATCACTCCAATCTTACTTCTGCGGTTTCAAGAAAATCCCTTTTCGTACGAATTAGTGCAGGATTATTAGCTGCTGGTAATTTGCCTGAATCGTGATAAATCCCTACAGGCATAGGGAGCTAAATTGGGGAGAGAGGGCTATGAGTTATTCTGTATATTGCTTGATACCTAGTTAATAAAAAGGGGAATAAAAGGGAAATTATGTATTATCATTTCAGTTTTTTCGTGACAAAGAATTCTTGTAAACTTTTCAAAATTACGCTATGGCTTTTTAATGGAGCGTTACCCAATGGAAAACTAGGTTGACAAGGTCCTGCACACAATTATAACAGCTGTTACCTGTTTTGGTTTATTATTTTCAATAATGAACCTTTGGAATCGAACATGAAAAAATGTACCTAACCCCCTCAAAATTTGTTGGTTTACGTTTCAAGGTTCGTAGAGTCCAAAAATTGAATAAAAGTTGGTACATGGGCTCCATTTGGGGTCTAGTTGTGTAGTTTGGTTGATGTCAGTCACTTCTAATGGTTGAAAAATATGGGCTGAAATTTTCAAATTAATGTCTTAGGTACCTCAAAAACTTCCGATGTTAAGGTATTGTTTTTTCATCAATTTAAGATAGTATTGAATTTTTGGAATCGAATGAGACCACCATCTCGTCTGTAGGACCAACCGTTCGCTCCCTTTGAGAACTAAAGGCCCGATCACACAGGACGCGTTATAACGCAGCGCTCAGGGAACGCGCGTTCTCCCCGACGTTTGGCGATATAGCTACGTCACACACATCGCGTTATATCGCGCGTTATTTCGGCCTAGAACCCAGCATTGTGATAGTGTACTCCATAGTGTTCTCCTCCTCTTTCTGTATCTTCTGACTTTCACATAAAGCTATGATAACTTCTAGTGATTCTGATGAGGAAGAAGCTCTTCTTTTATTAGTTTTATTAGACGGCAAAAATAGACGTGGGTGATTTATTGATGATTGATGATTTATTGATTGGGTGCACCCAATCAATAAAAAGAGACAAGATTTTGGGGAATACCACCGTCTATGTCGGGAGCTGCGATCACATGAGGATCGTTTTATGAACTATTTCCGCATGTCTAGACAAGATTTCGTGGACCTACATGACCTGCTACAGGAGAATATTCAGAAGATAACCACGAACTGGAGGAGACCTTCTGTATCCTCACTCATCTTGAAATAAACTCCTTGAACAACGAGGATAAAGCCCTCAGCGCGCGTTACTTTTGTAAATTTGTACAACCCGAACGCGTGACGTCGCGTTACTGAAAGTATCGCGGCGTCTTAACGCCGCGTGTGTGGCGGGGATGATGCAATACTGAATGATACAACTGTAACGCCGTAACGCAACGTTACTCGAACGCCTAACGTCGCGTTATAACGCGTCCTGTGTGCCTTTAAGGCCCGATCACACAGGACGCGTTATAACGCGACGTTAGGCGTTCGAGTAACGTCGCGTTACGGCGTTACAGTTGTATGATGCAATATAGCATCATCCCCGCCACACACGCGGCGTTAAGACGCTGCGATACTTTCAGTAACGCGATGTCACGCGTTCGGGTTGTAAAAATTTACAAAAGTAACGCGCGCTGAGGGCGTTATCCTCGTTGTTCAAGGAGTTTATTTCAAGATGAGTGAGGATACAGAAGCTCTCATTCAAGAAGTTCAAAACGATCCTCAAGTGATCGCAGCTCCCGACATAGACGGTGGTATTCCCCAAAATCTTGTCTCTTTTTATTGATTGGGTGCACCCAATGCCGTCTATTTTTGCCGTCTAATAAAACTAATAAAAGATGAGCTTCTTCCTCATCAGAATCACTAGAAGTTATCATAGCTTTATGTGAAAATCAGAAGATACAGAAAGAGGAGAACACTATGGAGTACACTATCACAATGCTGGGTTCTAGGCCGAAATGTCACGCGATGTGTGTGACGTAGCTATATCGCCAAATGTCAGGGAGAATGCGCGTTCCCTGAGCGCCGCGTTATAACGCATCCTGTGTGATCGGGCCTTAAGGGTTGTACTTATGATACTTATGTTGAACTTACAATCACAATACATACGTATTGTGATACGTACCACAATATCATCACATTATGGTGAAACGAGCGTGGATCGCAAAAGAAGCCTAATTGGTAGGTAGTGGCAATGGAAAAGCCGTGTTCTTTGCAGGCGAGTGATCTATTCAGAAAAATAATAAACCGTTATGTAATATACAGGGTGTCTCACGAGTCCCCACCCCCTTCCTAGTGGTTAAAGACAATTTTTTTCTTTTAAATCTTCATGATTTTTCCCAAGGATCTCATATACGACCACGGTGCGTAACGCACACCAATTTGTTATCTCAAATAGGAACCCCTATTTTTGTATTGCAGATTTGAATTCCACGCAAAATTTCATGAGTTTTAGACCCCTCAACCGATTTTCTTGGTAGCGCACAACCCAACAACTCGTGCGACACCCTGTATTTGCAGCATTTTTTTCTATGTTTGTTGTGTGACGTCACTATTGCAAGTTTCTTAGATGAATTTTACATTCAAACTAAAGTTATTGCTACCTAATCTCGATGAATCCCTGCTATGTTGCCAAGTATTTTCACGAACGACTGAGGAAAAAACCATTGGGATTGCCCGTTCATGTTTTTTGTTTTTAATATATCTTGTGGTGTTCAGTGGCCACATATTCCCAAAGCCTTTGAAAGAGCAAGAATTATTGAAACCCTTTCCATTGAATGCACAATAATTGTGCATTCAATGGAAAGGGTTTCAATAATTCTTACTCAGGGTTCTTACTAAGGGTTTCAGTAATTATTACTGTACAGTAAATTCATGTCGTAACTGCTTGTTTATGTCACAACGCGGATTCTTCCTTGTTCGCTTAGCTCGCACTCGTTCTGACGCCTCTTTTTGAACCCCTTAGATTTGCATCAAGCAGTCGAGTATGTTTTTTTAAACCAATATAAATTCGCTATTTTCCGACTAATTGAACATGAGGCTCAGTTTTTGGTGTCGTGTAAATGTGATCAGACAGCAATAGTTAAGTGCTTATGAGAGTCTAGCCCCCAGCAACCCTTTTCGGGTTTCAGCGCTATCTCCCGCCACTTCAACGAAGCTGATCACGCTTGCGTCGCTCCTTCTAACATGCAGTAGGAATGCGTCATCGTCCCAAACTGAAAAATAGGAACCAGTGACGATTTTGGAGATCATCTTTGAAATTGACTTTGGGCACGTTTCGCAACATAAAACGACACTTGGCATCATTTTCACGTCCATAACTGTTCAGAGAGAAAACAATAAGAGAAACGAAAACGATTACGAGACAACAATCTTTAGAATGGTAGTTATGGTAATCAGGAATGGTAGTTCGTTGAAGTGTTGGGTGGTAGCGCTGAAACCCGACGAGGATTGTTGGGGGCTAGACTCTCAGAAGAATTTGCTGACCCAAAAAGTATCTTGGGAAATAAAGTTGATTTGTCCAATTGTTATCAGACACCAGGCCATCACAAACTTCCGATTTGACCCCTTCAAGGATAATTCACTTCTGATGTCTTCTGTGGATGGCACAATATCTCATTGGGACTATGAGGCAGACGTTATGCGGGAGGTACTCGACTTGAACGATGGATATATCACATGGTAAACATTAGTGTACTTTTATTCTGGTGCCTTACCTTACAAATTTGTCTTAATGTACGATTTCCTGTTCGATTCCAAGATCCAGGTTAACTTCGTTGCTGGAAGGGGAGTAGGTACTGTAGGTAACTACCTACAGATTTTTCTCCAATACCTCTTGGATACTTTTCACCTGTTCGTGTTTCCAAAATGGAACGTGGGTTTTTTTTTACACACTAGTGTGTGGGGTTCCTACTTCTATCGCCTCCATTTTGCGCCTGGGCTGTCTCTAGTTCTGACTCTGCTCATGACTCCAAGACACGCCTGAGTTTCGCTCTGCCACCGCTTGTAGCGCAGCTATCACTGTGCATTCATTTCTCTTATATTATTACCCTCGTAGTTCAAATCCAGATAGATGCCTCATTACTTAAAGGATAATATATCCATCCTTATTTTAACTACTTCTATCTATTTATTATCTCTTTTCCTTGGGTTGGTTTTCATCATGCAGAAGGTATTCAAGCGAAAAGTATAGTTGCTCAGATTAAAATTTAGATCATTCTCGTTAATTAACTTAATAGTTCAGAAGGCTGTTTCAGAGGATAAAGGATCACAGTTCAACTTGGCCTTATCACAACAAACTCCCCTTCTAGGTGGTTTAACTCTCTGATCCATAAATTATCTCCTAATTGAAAGCTGTCGCCATATTTAAAAGTTTTATCTTTGGTTAATCAACGAATGGAAATGTTTTCGTGAAATACACGTTGGAAGATAGCCCGATACCATTCACATTCCAAGTTAACACTCTTAATAGGAGATTACCCCGTGGGAACATTTCCACTTTACTCTTTGTAAACTAGTTTGACCTCCTCCATCAACTAGAGTTGACGGAACTATCTGACATCACTATTGGTTCCTCAATTCTCTTTCAGTGCTCGACTTTACATAATTGCAACTCTGATGTGACCTTCTCATGGATGCTAATGGGCGTCGATGTATCCATGCTCTTCTTCTCTAAACGTTTTCTCCAGACTCCTCGCTTTGTGTGGACTAAACATCAATAGTGATGCTCCATCTTCATCTCCTTTCTCAAGACTGTCTCTGTTTAGGCTGCTTGAACTACTACTTCTAGGAAATGTTGAATGGGGACTGATTTTTTTCTTTAAATTTTTAATCCAAAGTAGACCTCATCCTGAGAATTTTGACACCAGCTGTTTTTGGATGAGTAGATCTTTTCTATGATTTTTCAAAGTTTCGAATGTTTATGACGTCACGCGCCCCTCACGCCTGGGTGGGACCCTCCAGCCCACTGTGACGTCATAAACATTCGAAAATGTGAAAAATCATAGAAAAAGGTCTTCTCACGCTAGAAGGTCGCGGTTGGTGTCAAAATTCTCAGAATGAGGTCTAGTTGAGATTAAAAATAACAATAAACAGTTTTTCCTACCCAGGCGCACACCCCATTATTTATGTGACATTCATATGTTTACATGATATACTCCTCCAACCCATCTGTGAATAGACAAGGTATTAGTGCCCCTGTCTATCTCAAAAATCTAGTTGTTTTTCTTGTAACATTCCTGGGCCATTTAGTACCTCTTCACAGTATTTCTGCTTTTCTCTCTTTTGTGCTTGGTGGTTCGAAGTTTTTGTGAGAACTGAGAGTTTGACAACTCGGATTTAAATAGGATGGAGCTCCTACCCTAAAACTAAGTAAAGTCTCAAATTCTCGCAGACTCAGTTTCTTTGATGGTTGGGTTTCAGCTTTGTTTACTAAAGGCCTCAACTCGAGCCAATTGCCTCTTCTTCATTCTAACTATTAGTTTCTAGTGGAAGTTTAATGATTTGTTCCCTTCTCCCATTGCAACATAATGAAGTCGGGCTCAACAGATTGAGGCTCCTGGCGAATGTTTCAAATGGTAACCCTCTCTTGGCTTTTGGAATCTGTGGCCACCGAACTCTCATTCGAGGTGTCTTCTTGATCCGGAAACTGACTCAACTAGATTTGTGTTGGTTCAGGATCAGAAATCACTTCTGGAATTATTTGATGTTCTCGGAAAATTAATCTTTTTAATTGTTCTTCTATCAGATCCCAGTCTATCACAAACTTATGCTTCGACCCGTTCACGGACCATTCACTTCTGATGTCCTCCGTGGATGGCTCAATATCTCAATGGAACTATGATGCTGATGTGATGAGGGAGATTCTTGACCTGAACGTTGGAATGCACACGTTGTACATGTAATTATTTGTACCTTCTTTCTTGACTCTTTGTTTCGGCGGATGTACACATACTGTGTTATTTTTTTTAAACATTGCGTATTCCTACATGCAGATGTTTGAAGGATCAAGAATTTGATTTGGTAGGTGGTCCTGCTGTGATATGATCAACCTTGGCAGAGGAGGTATCAGATCTGCTCCTTAGTTTCTCTTCTGTAATTTTATAATACTTAATCTGTAAACACTACATTACAAGCTTGCAAGCTTGTTGATCTTTTGGGCAACATGAATACAGTTCGAATACTTCGAGATTCACATCCATTATTGTCAGTCCTACCCAGCAAGTTGCCCTCGTCTTATCACGGAGTATGCTGGCCCCAGAAGGCGGATACCGACCGGAAGCGTAGATTTTTACTAACGAAGAACGATTTGGCATCCAACAATAATACTCAACTCAAAGCTCAAACAATTAAAGACTGGTAGGGATGGCAACGATGTATCGATATATTTCATATATCAATATGTTACATTTGATATATCGATATATTTATATCGATATAGAGAACCGATATTATCTGCCAATATCGATATATTTACCGATATATCGCGACTTATTTTCAACAAGTAAGCATTAATATTAAAATGAATAGATGAGAAGGGACGCTTATACCAGTAAAAATATCAAGTAATTTTATTCCTAATGAGGAATTTCACCGATTTCTGTTTGCATTTTTCCTGAATATTTAATGGTGTGGGATAGATGAAAATCGGGCTGATTTTGGAAAATAAGTCTCCTGTTATTTTTGGGAGACAATCAAAATTTTTAATTTCAAAACTAACCGGGAAAACGGACGTGCAGCGGGAATGCTTGCTGATTGGGCTGTTCGGATCGCCGTCTCCTCCCAGTGTTGCCCGTTGGGACGACAAAATCGTGTTTTCTAAGAGAAAAGTTATCAAACAAAAACAGAGGAAACCTAATTTTCCCCATCTCGCTTTTTCTATTTTTTTCTTCAGTTTTTCGATTTCGAACTTTACTGTTTCATGAAATTTTGCATCTGGGGACTAAGGATTTCTCGATTTCAGCGCTTCGAGCGGCCATAAATGAACTATTCCAGGATGACGTCATTTTCCCGGTTTTTTTAAACATTCGTATTTTCTACACTGTTTTGTTTATTCGTAAATTAGGAAGTTCGGGCTGAAAGTTTGCCTTAGGGGGTTTTTAGAGGTGCTGAATCCGATTTTGGGGTCAAAAATGAAATTCCGACATGGTGAAATTCCTCATTGTGTAGGTACCTACGTAATGGGTTGATTTAAGACTGTTGACCTTAGCTCAAACATGATGGTTTACACTACAGTAGCACTCAAGTCTCAATTATTTGAATTTAGCCAGTCCAGATTAAAACAATACTTATACGAGATGAAGCAATTAATAAATTAATGAAACATTGCTACGGTGAGGGTATCTATGATTTTTAATATTGTTTTAGGACCCCTGAGGGTAGTTATTCCCCAAATTTGCAACCCCAAAAATAATTTGCTACTGACGTAGTGCTGTGACAACCATGATATTTTCGCACTTTTTCAACTAGGTAGATAATACCCAGTAACTTTTTAAAGCAGGTTGAATACTTACTTCAACCGTTTTTCCAAGTAGATCTTCTGATATGTCGAGTAAATAGATATCTATTTTTCCAAAATGATATTAGTAACGTTTCAGCTCACCTGCCCACTTACTTCAATTAGATTTTTCAAGTTGATCTTCCGATATATTTCACTCGATTTGCCATCCCTGCATACCTTGTACCGTAAGCCATCAGACTTTTGAGAGGGTTAAATACTAACTTCAGAGAGTTTTTCCAAGTAAATCTTCCGATTTGTCGAGTATATCGATAAATTTCTTCCAAAATGATGTTTGTATTGCTTTAAAACGTTTTAACTCAAGTATCTACTTCAACAAGTTTTTCCAAGTTAAATCTTCCGATATATCGATATGTTTTCTCCGATATATTGTAGGTGTTGATATCTCATTGTCGATAAATCATTTGATCAGTATGTCGATGTATTTCATTCGATATGCCATCCCTAAAGACTGGACTTTTCTCTTCTCTTCTCAGGCCTCTTTAATTGGTCTGCTCAGCTAGTTGGTTCATATCCGAAATAGGTATCTAGTTTATTTAGGCAATTCTTTTTAGAGTCCTTCAGTCATACTCGAAGTGTTCCGCACGTGCTCCTATTTGAATCAGCTGTGGTCCCAGCGTATTTCTCAATAGTGCAAGACGTTCTCAAAGCAGTTTTGACGATGCCTCAGCTGATCATCCCCAACTCGTTATTCCCACCACCACCCGAAATGGTAACTAACCTTGGAAATGGTAACTAACCTTGGTTAGTTTTGTAAGTAATAAGACGAGATTGGATAAAAGAGTGAACATTTTATTGGTTGATATATAATCGTAACTTCCACTCTAAAACCTGCTTCGTGTGCACGTATGAGACAAAATTCCTCCTCTTCAAGGGTGTACCTTCTCCTACTGCTTTGAACATCTAATTACCGTACATCATTTGCTCCGCACTATCTATGGTGACGCACAATGAATGGTCCTGTTCTCTCCTTCACAGTCCAAATACCTTTCTTTCTTCCTTTGCTTCACTCACACATTCTCCTCCCACAACAAATTCTTTCGGTGGTACCCTATCGAGCTGGTAGCTACTTCTACCATCGACCCATTTTAGAAGAGTCAACCTAGTTGACTGTTGGAGTTCTTCCTGTAGCAGACATCGTGTTGTTCGTTGATCTTCGTGTTAAGAGGAATTTTTGTAATCGCAGTGTAAGTCCTGTTACTATGTTTTGAGGTCTGATCTGCTCATTCTGCAACCATCATCCATTCTGCTCATCTACATAACCACGAAAATTTTCATTTGGATTTTGGCAACGCAATATTTTTTGCTGTACCAAATTCAATTTTGTTTGGGGTGTTTTAGATAATGAGACACTTCTTGTAGAATTTACTCAGTCTTGTATTTTCGATTAAAACAAGAAACTTTTCAGAAAAATATGGAAAAACTTCAGCTAGGTCTAGCCTAGAAGAAAAATGAAATTATTCTTGGTTTCACACACACGCGGGGACTACTTTTTTCATATCAACATCAAATCAAATACATACTAAATCGATCTAATAAATAATCGAATAGGTACCGTTCGAGAGCGGGAGAGTGGAGACTTCTCTCTCACGCGCTCTCTTGAGTCTCCGGCGAACTACGACAACGAGAAACGACTGGATGGGAGTTATTCCCATCGAGTCGAATCGTGACAACACTCAACCCCTTGGAAAACAACCCTCCTGTTGCGAAAAGTACACTGAATTAGGAGAATGAACATTGAAAAGAAATGAACTCAATTTAGCTTGTCACGATTCGACACGAAGGTTTACAGTAAATAAAAAAAAATGAATCACTGCTCCTATAAAGATTAAAATGTCCTTCTTCAGGTAGGTATTCCTTATTGGCTTCCAACGGGTGGTTCTGTGTAGCGCGCAGTTCGTAGTCCAGTCAGAAAGTGAGTTACACAGGTATTAGGTATACAGTAAATCTGCGATACCATTTGTTGGTTCGTCAGGACCGGCATCGTTTCAGCTGTGAAACGTGTGCTATTTTGGTGACGTCCTGGTCTTGCACGTCCTTTATCAAGTACGATACTTCTGATAGAGGCTTCATAACTCCATATGGTCCACGATATTTGGCCGCTAATTTCTGGTTTATAGCTTTATGTTTGTCAGAAATGATGTATGTTCGCAAATAGACGCGGTTTCCTTGAAAAAACTGGGTGGGCGTGTGTTTCTTGTTGTAACTCGCAGCATGTTTCTGATGTGCTGCTTTGATATTTTTTAGAGCGGTTGTCCACGTGGTTTGCTGGTCCAGTTCATCACCTTGTATATTCCACACTAGGTTTAGTGGGGGTTTTTAATGACCGTCCAAAAAATAATTGTGTCGGGCTGAAACCTGTACTCTCATTAAATGCTGAGTTCAGCGACATTTGTGTTAAATGGATATCCTTTGCCCATTTAGTGTGATCCTCGTAACATCTTGATCGAATTGCTGATTTGAAGTTCTGGATCTGTCTCTCGGCCATATTTGGATTAGGATAGTAGGGTATTAAGAACTGATGCTTCATTCCCGATGTGAATATAAAATCTTTAAATTTTCGTGATGTAAACACCGTAGCATTATCTGTCACGATCCTTTGCCAGTAACCGTAATGTTTGAAAACGTGATTGGACAAACCATTTATAATAGTCGTTGATGTCGATTTTGTCATGGGTATAATATGGTAAAGCGTGACATTCCATCAACTGCAATCAGTAGTTGTGTGTAACCCGTTGAAACAGGTAGTGGGCCTGCCACATCTATGAAAAGTGTCTGGCCTACCATTTCGTCGGGGGTAGAAGACAGTTGTCCCCTTGTCTGGCAATGTTCTATTTTGGTTGATAGGCACGCATGACAGTTTTGTACCCGTTTTTGTACATCATTGTACATGTTTTTCCAATAGAAATAGTTTTTTATGCTATGAATGGTTCTCTTAATTCCCCAGTGACCCCCAAGCTGTGATTGATGATAGTAACGAAAAATAGTATCAATGAGTGATGATGGGACCACTGCTTTTGTAGATCCATCTGGATTCTTATACATCAATCTACCCTTGTGCAGTAGGTATTTGGGGTTCGCATTTTTTTTTATCTGTACATTTTTTATTATTTCAGAAAGTACTGGGTCTTCTCGTTGGGCTAGGTTGTAGTCTACAAATATCTCCGGGAATTCCTTTAATATTTGCAATTTTTCTGTAATTGTTTCACAGGGGTTTCGACTCATGTAGTCTGTGATTGTATTATGGATGCCTTTGATGTGCTGGACCTTATATCTAAATGGCATGAACTTCACTACCCACCGAGCAAGTCTTCCTCCATTTTTTGCTAAGTTCGATATAGCAAGAAGCGCTTGGTGGTCTGTAAATAGATCGAATTCATGGTGCTCCAAATAGATTCTGAGGCGATCAAAGGCAAATACAACAGCTAAGGCTTCCAACTCGTATGCGGAGTAATTTTCTTCGTGCGTCTTTAACTTTCTGCTCACAAAGTAGACAGGATGGAGTTTTCCAGAGTGCTCCTGCGCTAAGGTTGCTGCAATACCAGCCTTTGACCCGTCCGTGTAGAGTTGAAACCTCTTGTTGAAATCAGGTGTTGCCAGAGTTGGTGGTTGGGTAATGAGTTTTCGTAGAGACTGCCAGGCTGTCTCTGCCTTGTGATCCCATACCAAAGGTGCATTTTTTTTGCGTAAATCATTTAAAGGTTTCGATATTTTTGCTACATTGGGTAGGAATTTGGCAAAAAAATTAACGCTACCAATGAACGATGCAACCTGTTTTGGTGTTTTTGGCCTAGGAATTGACAGAATTGCCTCTACCCTGTTGGGGTTGATGGAAATTTTTCCCTGAGATATTTGGTGCCCCAAAAATTCCACTGTAGTTCTTGCCAGTTTTATTTTTTCAGGGTTTACTGTTAAACCCGCTGTTTTTAGGCGTTCTAATACTATACGAATATGCTTCACATGGTCCTCATAAGTATTACTGTATATTAAAATATCGTCGAGGAAATTGTAACAAAATTTGTACTTAATATCGTTGAAAAGCATATTCATCAATTTTGATAAATTTTGTCCTCCGGTACTGACTCCGAAAGGTAGTTTGGTGTACGAGAACGTCCCAAATTCACATTGGAATGCTGTGAGTTTCTGTGATGATTTAGTAAGGGGTATCTGGTGGTATGCTGAATTTAAGTCGAAAATTGCGAAGTATTTGGCCTGTTTTAAATTCATGAAGGCATTTTCAACTGAGGGTAAAGTTACCTGTAGGTACTCCAAAATTTTGTTCAGTTCGCGGTAATCTACCACAAGACGCCATGCTTTCTCGTTTTTGGTGCTTTTTTTGGGAACCAGGAAGCATGGGCTGGCACACGGTGTATCTATGCTCTCGATGACTCCTTGCTGTAGTAGGCCATCTAGTATTTTCTTCATTTCTTGTTGGCGGGTGGGGCCTTGGGAATAAACAATTCTCGAGTTTTTTAGGTGGGTACCCGGTTTTAGTTGTAGGTGACAACGTACCATGTTGGTTGTTCCAAGTTTTGCTGTCAAAACGGTGGGAAATTCTTCCTTTAACGTGTTTAGCAATTTTCCTTCTTTGATGCTATTTATTTCTCCCTTTACTGTTTTATTGATACTGTCTCTGTGTTGTAGAGGATAGGTTTTAGTAGTATCGAATTTAAACGTGTAGGTATTTTCTGAAGGGTCCAGTATTAGAGTGGTTTGTTTGATGAAATCCAAACCCAAGACTGCATCCTGCGGCAAGTTTGGCACTATATAGAAGGTATGGGTCCAGGTATTTCGCCCAATTTGAACCTTCAGCCTCGTCTTGCTATTTATGTTTATTTCTGATGAGTCACCTAGGGTAGCTTGTATATTCGCTGTTTGCACTTTAATTTTGCACTGTGTTCTCAGAATTTGAAGTAATTTTGAACTTACACAAGTGAAACTGGCACCACTATCAATCATTGCAATGGTATTGTAATCGTTAATAGAAACCTGTGCTAAATTGTTTGTTACACCGTTTTTTATCCTCAATAAATCGTTTATCTTGTTTGTAAAATTGTTCCCAAGAGCCCCAATTATACGTTTTTTGAATTTTTTGTTGTTTTGGAAAATGTTTGAGAAACCTGTTTTGTCTCTGAATCCGACGATTTTTCGCTGCTTCTGGAGGATGTGGAGTTTTTTCCGTGTCTGCGGTCGTGGTGTATTTTGTCTTCTTCAGACGATACATCATCCTGGTCCAACGGGGTATGTTCAATCTGCGCGAGTGTTGGCTGTTGATGATCTGTCCACTGATGATTGGGATCTACCCAGGCTGGAGCTGGATAATAGTACTGTTGTGGGGCTAGATAACCTGAATGCCGAATTAGTGGATAAAAAGGGGTCGGTTTGAAATTTTTATTGAAATTGGGGTTGTTTTTCTTGAAATTTTGTTTTCCCGAAATGTTTTGCTTTACCTCTTTTTTTTATATTGAGGTTGCTCTTGTTTTTGATAGTATGTACTAGTTGCATACGCTTTTGGTTGGTTCTGCTTGGAGAAATACCGGTTTGGGCTTGGTTTTGACTCGTTTGGGTAGTCTGTAGTACTTCTGGAAGTTGTCCCTGTGTAGTTGTCTTTCCGTTCTCGACGTGATTTGTACAAATTCTCGTTCAACTCGAGTTTTTCGACATCGCTGACGAGATCTCTGAGTTCTACGTAGTTTTTGGGTCGGGCACTGAAATTAAATTTTGCTCGAGTGTTTGAATTTGCTCCTTGCAAAATGCTTTTAACAAGTTCTGTTTCTTGGTATTGTGAGAGGATCTCGTTGAATTTCACGATCTCATCTACATAACCACGAAAATTTTCATTTGGATTTTGGCAACGCAATATTTTTTGCTGAACCAAATTCAATTTTGTTTGGGGTGTTGTGAGCTCTTCTAGCAGTTGTTGGGTAACTTCTGGCATGGTTAATCGATTTCCCGATGCAAGTCGTTGTAGAATCGAATTGTGTTGGTAGGTGGCGATTCTCTTGAAAATTTGTTGGAAAAATCGTCCATTCATCTCATTTATGAGGTATAACTTTTCCAAAAAGTTTATTAAACTCCATGGATTATCCGTATATAATTTTGGGATTTTGGGTATCTCTTCTTCGATATATTTTGGGATGGCATCTTCTTTTGTTCCGATTATTTCACGGAGTGCGTTGATACTCTCAGCACTTAATTGTGGAACTGTTGCTGGGGGGACTTGTACTTGCTGCTGTAGGTGGGTGGACTCAACTTTATTGCGAAGTTGGTCAACGTCAGAGCGTAGCTTGGCGTTCTCATTACGTAGCTCTTTCAAGTCATTTGTAATGTGTCTCAAATCTTCTAATAGACGGGCATACCACTCAGGTGTCTGGTCATGTGGTTGTGGGATCGTCTCTTTTACAGTATGACTCTTACACGCATCGCATTTCCAAGTACTACGTGAATCGTAATTTTTTTTGGTCCATGCCTCAGGTGTGAGGAGTCGTGTACACGCGGCATGGAAATAGTGTCTACAAATTGAGCATAGGACGGCGTCCACTGGTGGATCACTTTTGTGGCACCCTCCACACTCCATTTGTAACAGCAAGTACCTTGTGTTAGTCGGTCGTCTGTCTTGAGGGGATCGAATTATTTCTCTGCTACCATTTATCAAGTGTTATTAGTTAAAAAACTAACCTGATAATCCCTCGGCGAGAATGTAGGCTGCTTTCCGAAGTATTTTGGGGTGTTTTAGATAATGAGACACTTCTTGTAGAATTTACTCAGTCTTGTATTTTCGATTAAAACAAGAAACTTTTCAGAAAAATATGGAAAAACTTCAGCTAGGTCTAGCCTAGAAGAAAAATGAAATTATTCTTGGTTTCACACACACGCGGGGACTACTTTTTTCATATCAACATCAAATCAAATACATACTAAATCGATCTAATAAATAATCGAATAGGTACCGTTCGAGAGCGGGAGAGTGGAGACTTCTCTCTCACGCGCTCTCTTGAGTCTCCGGCGAACTACGACAACGAGAAACGACTGGATGGGAGTTATTCCCATCGAGTCGAATCGTGACAAAGACGACCAGACTTAATGTATCTAATAAGTTAGCTACCTTCCAAATGTATTGTGTTTTAATTTGAATTAGGTATATTCAAAATTATTTTCTAATAATGGACGAAGGGGGACCCAAAAATAATGAAACTCCTGCTGTGGTAGTGGCCAGGGGTTGAACTAACAGACACTGGTGGTTGGGGAACCCTTTGTGAGTGCACTGGTTCAGCTGTAGTGATTTTGAGAGTGAAACACGTTCCCTCTCTGCGAAAACTTGAGATGGCTGACCCCTGATAGCAACACGCAGAGGTGAGTCTGTAAAGTGGTAGGATTAGGTACCAATTCTATGATCCGGGCCTGCAAGCAGTCATGGCATCTGGGAAACTGACTAAGCCAGGTAACTGGTATGGATAGGAACCATTACTGGTACCATGGGTGGGGGAGCCGCAGGCTACAGCAGTACTGCCACACCGGCTTATGCCAATGTGCCTGCCCCCCGATTGAGGAGGGATTTGCAGGGGCTGTGGTTGAAATAATAGAGAGTTTTTGCTGCCAAAATCTGACGAGTCCCATTCAGAGGAGACTAGCGCGAGCAACCGAGGATGCTACCCCAGTTGAAGGATGAGGCCCAGTAACTATGGACAGGGAGGGGGGAGGCGTTTGTTCTGGGGGGCTCTAGAATTGGGTGACTGTCAGAGGAACCCTTTCATTGTTGGGAGGCTAATTCATCGTCACCCGCGAACTCCGAGCTTCGTGAAGAGGTTCCATGGGCCCCGGTAGTGGCGTGCAAAAACTCTCAATGTTAACCACAACCCTCCCGGCATGTGAGTTTTGCAGACTGTCAAAAACTCGTGGGCCAACCCGCATAACAGGAAGTACGAGTTGTGTGAACTCTCAACTACCCTGAGTCTAGTCTCTGGTTGCTTGGAAATAGGGGTGGGGGGGGGGGGCTACTGGCTATGCCCCAGGACTCATCAACTGACTTCTAACTGGAAGAAAGAAGAATGCCAGTTGTTCACCCCCCACCATATTCACCCGGCCTGGCATCGAGTGACTTCTTCCTATTCCCCAGACTGAAAAGAATAAAAAAGGAAGTGTTTTGGTTCTGTAGAAGAGGTAAATAAAAAATCGCTAAAGGGCTTAAAATGCAGCAATTTAAGTGAATGAAAAAGTGAAGTGAGTGAGTGAAATTGCGTTGAACAGTGGGTGAAAAGATTGGACAACTGAACACGATCCAATGGTGAGTTCTTTGAAAGGGATAGAAGTGAAAATATTTCAAAATGAAATACAAGGATTTCACGTTTGCGCATGCGCAGCGGCTTCTATCAGTCCGGTGGTGATGATTTTCATAGGGAACCATCCGCTCGCCAACCCGCATTAATCCCCGGAAATTTCATCGAAATCTACTGAGGCATGTAGAAGTTATGGCTGTGGCGGTACTTTTCCGTTATACCCCCCCCCCCCCAGTCTGTTTCGCGACTTTTTCACGCCTGCCCGATGTTTCTAGACATCGTTAATGATTCCTTTTCACATTTCAATAACTAGATGTACCCTCAGTTTGAGGGAGTAAAGAGACATCGGTGTATTCTTGGAAAAACAAGGGGGTAAAGTCATTGACCACGGGCGCTTCGCGCTTGCTTGGGTCCAATACCTTCCCGATGAATCGGTTGGTTTACAAACATCTCTTCACAAAGGACAAAGACAATGCCAAACAGCTAATTCATTACTCGATACCTATTTGTGCGAATTAATGTGGAGGCAATCAAACCACAACCACGTCAATTCGTTTCAACAAATCCTCACCGACATTGGCAACTTCTAAAGACTCGGTAATTCTTTTTTTTTCCCTTCTTTTTTGAAATATTATAATTTCTTCCCACAGCTTGAAATTGTGACAAATTCGACATAAATATCTATTGTAAGTAAGACGGAATGCCTAGAAACACCGGGCGGGCCTGTTGAAGACAGACTGGGGGGGTTATAACGGAAAAGTACCGCTGTGGCAAGGATTTCATGACAGACACACATACAGACAGACACGGAACCAAAATTGTTCAGAAAGGTCTGAAACGTAAAACGCGAGTGGAAATTTTGACTTTGGAGAACTTTTTTTTTCAACTTTGAAAAGTGAAAATGAAGCTTCCGCTACCTTGGTAGACTCGGATGCAACAGTTATAACAAAAGTCGTGTTATTTTTGGTTCCCACCTCGTACCCCTTGGTTATGGCTACCAGAACCGCTCTACCCACTTCTAATTCTGATCGAGGCCAAGGACTCGTAGTACATGTGATTGACTTCCAATACAATTTCCCCGTATCAATATCAACTTTATAATTAATTATAATATAGACGTAACGAACTCGACCACTGTAAAAATGTTCGTAATTCCACTTTCAGGTATTGCAGTGTGAATGCTTCTGAAGAAACTGGCTTAGTTGTGGCTGGCGATTCTACTGGCACGCTGACGCTCTTGTCAAAAGATCTGAGACCCATTGCTAAACACAAGATTCACAAAGCGAAAGTGAACACGGCAGAGTTCTGCAAGAAGCAGGGAAACGTCCTGGCTACGGCATCCTTGGACAAATCGGTCAAACTTTGGGACATCCGCATGATCGGTACAGTGCCCACTCACACAACTTCTCTTGTATCGCCAGTATTCACACCAACTACCCTAACATTAGCAATGTAACAATTAATGCATAGCAACGTCTCAAAATTGTGCATTTTGTCGGATTTACAGGAAAAGAAAAGAGCAAGTCAGGTTTTGCAGTTCATCTCGAAAAGATCGAGCATGACCACCCCATCAACGCGGCTTACTTCAGCAAAACCAACAATAACCGTCTTCTTCTAACTGATCAAAAAATGGAGCTAAAAGTGTACACAATGCCTTTCTTGACCCACGAGTCGACAATTTACCACCCTCACCGCCAGTTCCAGCATCTGACGCCAATCAAAGCGTCGTGGCATCCTTTGGTCGACCTGATTGTCATCGGCAGGTATCCAGACCCATCTTGGCCAGACTATGAGTTAGAACAACGTAGCATCGACATCATAGACCCAAAAACAGGTAACTTGGAAGTTAATAAAATAAGATAAAAAGAGATGATTTGGGTGATCGATGAGATTCTGCACCATTTACTAGGGTCTTTCCAAAAGCAAATTTCCCTGTGTTGTGTTCTGCGTGTTGTCGAGTGAGGGCGATGGTCCTCTCGATGCGCTGAATTGTTCCTAGCCTGAATCCCACTCAAAGGAGAGATTGATCCCTTAAGCCTAGGGCTTTAGCACTCCATCTGCGGCGCCTTGCGGCCGACCGTCCGGATAAGTGCTTGTAGAATCTATCCGTCAACCTCGGTGTCTGATGTCACACCGGCGGGAGGCCTACTTTTATGAAGAGGTCCCTAAGGGGAGCTAGAGGTTCGGCGCCTTTATGGGGCAAACCGTTGAGATCGGAAACTCGGAAGAACTGAGCTGTAGGCAAGAGAAGAAATGATAAGTCGGATAGACGAGGTACGAATGCATGTAGGAAGACCCCTGAGTGCGGCTTTTATACTCTACCTATTATGGTATGGGGAGAGTGGAAAAGAGGTGACGTCAAATGACGTGTTCTTTACCTTCCTCACCTCATCTGCGTTGGTGATGACTCATGCCACTCTGGGTTTTCCTACACCTCACTTTATTGGAGAACTAACGAACATAGATGTATGACATTACACCCTGTTTTTAAAATTGTCGTGAAAAAGGAGGACTTTTTGTTGTCTAAAGTCCTGGTCACATAGGCTTAGTCTAAAATCGAAGTTGTAAGACCTCATAATATCTGTTAGCTTTATCTATTTTTTCACCTTTGGGTATACAGTAAAAGTACTTGCTTACTGTCCCAAAACGGTTTCCTTGAATCTTTCAGGCTGACGTCTCAACTTTGACTTTTAACACGGAACATGTTATTGCCCTAGGGTAACTACCTGAAAAACGTTACACAGAACGGGGAACGCGCCTTTTCCGACACTCCGATCACACGCCTTTTCTGACACTCTGGTTTTCAAGGTGCGAAGCGCCGTAATGCATTTTTTTTAAAATGCCTTAAAAAAAGCCGGCGAAATGCCTTAATGCATTTTAGCTTTGTTGCTAGGGATAATATAACTTTTGTATTGTACCTACCTACGACTAAAGGTTCTGCACTATATTTGGCTAAAACATGTTCCATGTTTTTATAATCAACGCCTTTAATTAGACAGCATCTGGGTGGTCCAGGCGAGATGCGAAGCGCCGAGTTTTTGTCAGCCTTTTCCGGGAGTTCTTCCTCGCCATGTTTTGTCTTTTAGTTTCTGGAGTGTTGTGATTCCCAGTCAAGATTCGAGCATTCCGTCAACCCCAAGCACCTCAAAAAATCAATTTGCTACCCTTCAAACAGTCTGTGACTAGTTCTGCGATTCACACTCGTATTTATGATGTATTTTAAGTTCATCTCTTAAGCCCTCTTAGGGTGCGAAAGGTTTGTCCTGCACAGTTGTGGGTGGTATCATTCGATTCTAGAAATTATAATTTATTTTAAATTGGTGAAAAACCTATACCTTTATATTGAGTTTTTGAGCTAAGGCGTTTTGAAAATGTCAGCCCTGTTTATTTGATAATGAACATCATTAGAATTTACAATTTTGAGTATAATTCTGCGAAAATCAAAATTAATAATTTGGGGAGCAAGGACCAGTTGTTTATACCAGAATCCAGTTCGACAAGTAGTATGACAATGGGCTTGAATTCGTACAAAGAAATACTTCGGTATTAGTGGGCTGATTTAGATCGGAGGTTCTTTTGGGTGGAAATTGGGTTGGCCATACCTGTGAGGGGTGTCAGGGCGCACGAATAACTGGAAAACACTTCTCGGGGGCGGCAGAAATTCAAGGTAGATCGGCGGGGGCGACTCGCGCATTTAAAACAATGGGGGGTGCGCCTTGATTTTTTTTAGATTTTTAATCGAAAGTAGACTACATCCTGAGAATTTTGGCACCAACCGCGACCTTCTAGCGTGAGTAGATCTTTTTCTATGATTTTTCAAAGTTTCGACCGTTTATGACGTCACGCGCCCCTCTCGCCTGGGCAGGACCCCCCAGCCCACTGTGACGTCATAAACGGTCGAAACTTTAAAAATTCATAGGAAAAGATTTACACACGCTAGAAGGTCGCGGTTGGTACCAAAATTCTCAGAATGAGGTCTAACTTAGATTAAAAATAACAATAAACAGTTTTTCCTACCCAGGCGCACACCCTATTCGAGATGTAGACAAGAGTGATACAGAGCTTCTCCAGGCAGCAGGCTCGACGCGCTAGGTACAGGCTGGCCAACCTTGCAGGAAGAATTTTTCCCCCCTCGCCAATTGGGGATCTAATGATGTTGTTCATTATCAAATAAACAGCCCTTATTATTCACCCCTTAGAAGTGACTGACAATAACCTTAAGCTTCGCGGCACAACTTGACCCCAAATGGAGCCCATATACCAAATTGCATCAAAATCGATCCATGGATGCTAAGGAGCATACGGTGGACGGACATCAAAATTTTCATTCGATTTTCGGATTCCACGTACCTTGAAAAGTAAACCTACAAATTTTGAGGGGATCAAAATTTTTGTTCTTTGCTCGATTCTGGAGGTTCCTCATCATTGAAAATAATAAACCAAATTCTCTTATTAATGTTTCTCACTATCCAAAAAACCTGCAAAATTCTTCTCCTTCAGCGTTGACTATTTGCTGTACTTTTTACAGTGTTTCTTGGATGATTTTCTTATTCAGTTAAAATGATTCAAGAAACACAGCAAACAGTCAATACTGACCGAAAAATACCATAACCGTAGGAGTTTTGCAGATTTCGGATAAAAATAAATAATAATTTATTCGGATAATTTTGGAAATCAGTATTAACCCATTTCAAGCCAAGGATAGAAATAATTGAATAATGAGGGGAGGAGGATGAACCGTTTTACAGAAAGCCGGCCGAAATAAAGCATCATTTGCTCACCAATCGAGAGCAAAAATACTCGATATTTTATGAATTTTACTTTTCAATGAGATTTGAGAGTTTTCCAAAGCGATATGATTCATCCAGTTCATTGTTTTGCTTCCTCACTACCGAAGGTAGGGAAGCTTTGTATTCGTGAAAAGGATGGCCAGTATGGCTAGAGCCACACTTTAACCTGGAACAGCGAGGTTATCGTCCAGACCTCTTGGTGGTAACACCAAGAGGAGCCTTCATTATTGATGTCTCAGTGGTCTCTGGCTCCGGCCAGAGATCACTCGCAGACATCAATGCTTCCAAAATTCGAAAATATGAAGTTGACGCATTACTAGATGCTGCAGCAGCACTTGCAAACATTCAGCGAAACCAACTAAAGGTGATTGGAGCAACGATCACCTGGAGAGGGATATGGCATGGCAAGTCAGCGAAGGATCTGATTCGGGCTGGTTACCCACTGTTTATCCTGGAGTGGATGACCACCCGAGTCCTAACAGGAGGATCATTCATCTGGTCTAAATTCAGGGCTACGGCCACACGACTGCGTGCCACGGCTCGAGCAAGTGGGCTCCGTGGGACTTGGAGCTGAACTCGAACCCCATTGGGAGGAGAAGTGTCGACTGATGGCATAGCCAGAAGAGGCACAATCCTCCCTCCATCATTTGTGGGATAAGGTGATTCTACCTTGTCCCTCACCCCAATGTCCGAGGTCGGATCTCGGACCCTGATACCAAGCAGCCAGATGGACATGACTGCTGAGTGCTGAAAGTGCTGATACGATACTGTGATGTAAATATTTATGTACAATACCATCAATTGTAGCGGTGAAGTATTTTTTCCAATTATAAATTGTTAATAAAAGAAGTGAAAAAAAAAAAAAAAAAAAAAATGTCCTCCAAAATCAAAATTTCCACTTGCTTTTTGCGTTTTAGAGCTTCCCGAACAATTTTGGTTCCGTGTCTGTCTGTCGGTCTGTCTGTGGTCAATCCTTGTCCCGGGCAAAACTATACTAACCTGTGGTCCGATTTTGATGAAATTTTCAGGGATTGTGCGGGTTAGGTCCTAGACGGTCCCCTATAAATTTCAGCACCTTCGGACCAATAGGAGCGAGTGCGCATGCGCAAATGTGAATTTCCTGGAACCTCGGTTTCTCGGTTTCTAATGAACCGATTTTGCTCAAATTTGGAGGTTAGTTAGGGACTAACTTCTAAGAGACACCCTATAAGTTTCAATCAAATTGGTCAAGCAATAGCCGCTGCGCATGCGCGAACTTTAAATTTATTGTTACAACCAAAACTCAGCAACTATTCAACCAATTTCGATGAAATTTTCAGGGATTGTTTGGGTTAGGTCCTAGATGGTGGACCGCTAATATTTTGGTATTCAATAACTCTTTGAATCATAATTTTTTCGCCAACTGATTCTATACGTCCATGTTACAATGAGTGAGGGAGCTATACTGCCCACCCAACTTGGCAGACGTTTTTTTTGGTAAAATGTAAAAGTCTGAGGATCGTAATCTGTTTCAACTCATGGCCCAGGACGCTTACTCGCCCAGAATCGCATTTGAGCCACCATAATCATACCTTAGGCCAAAAGGCCTCATTTTCAAAATCGCATTCCGCTCCCGAACGTCAAAGAAAATTTTTTCTAAAAATTTTAGGAACAGCATGAACAAGAAAAAATTCTTCTACAAAGATTTTCCACTATTTTAAATATTTAAAAAAATCGTAAATATGACGATGCGAAAACGCATCAATGGCCGGAAATGTGTTAAAAACGCTGAAAATTATCACACAAAGGTTTATTATTTTTCTATGTAGATCACTAGTCTGCAAAGAGCACGACTTTGCCTTTGTTACCACCAACCAACTTGAAGAAAAACATCAAGCATTTCGGTCAGCTAACATTTGAACGGAGATTAGGCCTCTTTTGCGATTCACATTCGTGTTTCTGATTTATCGAAAGTCCAACCCTTAAATTCTCGTAGGGAATGAACGGTTTGTCCTACAGAGCTCCGGGTGGTCTCAAAAAATTCTACAAATTCTATACTATCTTAAACTGATGGAAAAACAATACCTTTTTATCACAATTTTTTGAGTTTTCAAAATTTCAAACCTTATTTTACAACCCTTGGAAGTGACCTACATCAACCGAAATCTTCGGGACACAACTAGACCCCAAATGGAGCCTAAAGACCAAATTTTATCAAAATCGGTCAATGCTAAGTGGGGAAAGTGCCGCGTACGGCGGACGGACGGCCAAATTTTTATTCGATTTTTGGATTCTACGTACCTTGAAACGTAAACCAACAAATTTTGAGGGGGTGTTAAAAATAAAATTTTCTTGGTCGATTCCAAAGGTTTATTATTGAAAATAATAAACCAAAAGGCCCAAAATTGAGATGTTACACTAATTTACGACGAGTAACTGAAGTTCACCTACTTGTACTATCCAAAAGAATCACTTTGGTTATTGATTTTTCTCTACGATTTGTTCTCAGGACAATGCGTTCTCCATTTGCTGTCCAATCAATGCAAGAGCATCATGAGCCTCAACGAGTTCAACGTCACAGGCGACTACCTGGCTTCCGGGATGGGTCTCTACGTCGCCTATTGGAAGGCTTATCCGCCCTCAGCCGTCGACAAGACATCTCGTACAGGCGCTGGAGGTGGTCGACGTCATCCCGACGACGACTCAGACGACGATGACGACGAGCCCAAGCCCTCCAAACCCTCTCGTCCGCAGACCAAGAAGAAACCACAAACCAAAAAGGACTCCAAAAGCAGCGGCAAGTGTCCGAAAAAGGGATCTAAGAAATCTTGAGGATCATCCTCACTCTCCGTGTTTTCGTTAAATAGTTTGTACGCTAGTTTAGGTGACTTTGAATTCATCTTCATCAACAAGTGCCTGTTAGCACTTTTGTGTTCCAACATTTTGGAATCCACATTTTGGTTTCCTGTTAGCTTTACTTTCTCTGTGTTTCGTAAAACGAATGTCCCCCTCGTTTATTCCTTTTGAACCATGTTCTATATCTATATTTCAAAGCTCTCTTTAACGTCCTTTAATTATTAGTATTATACCAAACTTTTTTAATTAGTGAACGTAGTTTTTTTTATTGTTGATGTAAAATTTTATGTGTACAGCAACATCACATTCCAGTTTCTTGATAGATTTATTTCATTCATTAAATTTGTATTTTCGCCTCGCATATACGATGCGAGAAGCTATCAGAAGTCTGTACGGATTTCAAAACCCCACTGAAGTCACGAATTTTATTGAAATCGAAAAATTCTTTCACAGACAGGCCATGTATCGTGTGAAAAACGACCTCCGGCATAAGCCCTCCAGTGGAAGCGATTGATTTATGCTGCGATTGAAATATGCGATGAGTCGCTCACGAACAGCTCGATTTTTCGGAACACTTCGAATTTCGGCCTTCAACTGTGGGATGTTTATTCTCGTAAAACTAAATTTAATTTATATTGGATGGGCTTCATCAGGAAAAATTGTTTTTGGCGAATTCCTCGTTCACTTCTAACGTGGCTGACATCCATTCAGCAAATCGTAGTCATTTCCTTTGGTTGGCAGGTTCAACTCTTGCGTAAGTTGAATCTTGTTGTGCATGCATGTTGAGATCTTTTGCAAGAATATGATGGAGTGTACTACAAACGTCTAACCCACACTGGCAGCATTAGTTCATGTATCCTCCGCTGGGGATAGTCAAGTTTTTTCCTTGAATCAGATGAGAAAAGCTCAGGTACCTATTTTGATGATGCTCGAGATAATGCGAAGCAGCTGATTCAAAGGAAAAACGCTTTACTATCCCTAGTGGAGGATAGACGAACTAATGCTGCCTGTTTAGACGTTTGTGTGAGCTCCAACAAATCAGTTTGTTCACACAAACGTCTAAACCACACCTGCAGCATTAGTTCATGTATCTTCCACTAGGGATAGTGAAGCGTTTTTCCTTTGAATCAGCTGCTTTGCATTATCTCGACCTTCATCAAAATAGGTACCTGAGCTTATCTCATCTGATTCAAGGAAAAAACGCTTTACTGTCCCTAGCGGAGGATACATGAACTAATGCTGTGTGGTTTTAGACGTTTGTGGAGCTCACCACCACTCTGTCTTGAACAAGAATGCAATTTTCTTCAAGCAGACGGGAAGAGGGTTTAAAATAGAGCCTGTGACTCCAAATTTCCACATAAGTTTGTGGACACAACCTTCAGATGGAGCTACATATTAAGTACTATCATAAGTTATTTGAAGAAAAGTTATTCTTGATGACCAAAAAGCATTGCTCGAGACATTATTTGTTCCTTAGCAAAATCCAACAGCAACAACACAATCAAAATACACCTCATCACAAGATAAATGTGGAGGATTACTGATAACAACATCGAAAAATCAGGGCTGCCAACTATAATTTTTTTTAATCCTAGCAATTTGAAATTCTTGCTGATTTCTGATACATCCTATCTGTTAAAATGATTGTCTCGGTGTATAACATCTACGTTGGTTGTTTCTGATAGTTTATAACTAATAGGTACTAATAGAAAGGCCTATACAACTCATTATTTCATTTTAGTATGGTGTGATTCCATTTCTGGTTTCCCCGTGTCGATTTCTCCTGATTTCGTACGATAAACGGTGAATGTTGTCGTGATCTCCTTTACTATCACTGTATTTCACAAACCTTTTGAGTTCTCATTCAAACCTACACCTACCTCATTCTTTCTACCTACCTCACTGTTCGGTTCCACCATACCGAAGCGAACTCTACTTTCCTCTACACCTTCCTCGGGCAATAAACGGTTCCTCCAGACCAACTCGTCCAAACCCTTGAAAGAGCTTGGTGAAACACCGAACTCCATATCCCTCCTGTTCTTCTCATCTTGTTTCAAGTTCCAGTTGTAATTTTAGTATTTTTACAACATAGACCTATCTATGTTGTAATATTGTAATATTACCAGCATTTCATTTACAAAATGCTATAGTTTTTCTGTCTCATGTTGAGAAGATATCAGGAGTTGAACCCCGCCATATTCAAAAACCTAGGTTTCAATCATTTATCTGTAAGCTACGAGTTCCGTTCATCCCCGCTATTCACTAATTAATAAATTCATAATTGTTGTATTTACTCGCATTATTGATTTTGTTACATCAATTTTGATGTTTTGTGTTAGTTTCATACCTAGAGCAGTAGGCTGTTGTTTCTTCTTGTTAGATAACTTATTTTTTGTGTTAAAATTTACCGATGTCTTTTCTACTCCTACTTTCTGTACTGTAGATGGTAAGCCACAATCATCTGCCTACCTCATCTTGAGCTGACGTGGTAAGTGCATCAAAATTTGAACCCTCGATTGTTTTACAATTTGCTCAAAAGCCACGAGTACAAATAATGTTACTAAGGGCATTTTCATTGAATGTTCCTCTTTAGAGAGTAAGTAGGCTCCTGCTATTAGTTTCACCTCTTACGTGTACAGTATTAAATTTTTTACGAGACTCTGTTTTCAAATAAATTTATTTCAAAGTTACGGAGTTAGTTGATTGTTCTCCCATCCTTGTTAGTTGAATTTGTAGGAAGTTTCTTCCACGTCAGAAAATGTAGGTAGGTAACTCATCAAACAAAGAATTATTAACAAATTATCATTTATAATTATTGTTAATTACCGATAAATATTGTTAAACAAAAAGTTTGGATGAAAGGAGCTTCCTCTCAAGGAATCAAGCTGTCGTAAACAAGATTATTTCTTACTACCGCTTCAGTAAATCTTTCCAGATCCATCAAGGGACTTTATGTTGAGCCCAGTATGATAAAATGGGTGGGGGAAGGGGAATTAGTGTCAATGAAATTACTAATACAGTTTAAGAACATTTACAGTTGGCTCTTCCAGTTTTGGTTTATTATTTTCAATAATGAACCTCCAGAATCGACCAAGAAAATTGTTTTAAACTCCACCCTTCTCACAATTTGTTCGTATACGTTTCAAGGTACGTGGAATCCAAAAACCGAATAAAAATTTGGCCGCCCGCCGTACGCGGCACTTTCCTTAGTTCCCATACACCGATTTTGATGAAATTTCTTATATGGGCTCCATTTGGGGTCTAGTTGTGCCCCGAAGCTTTGATTGATGTATTTTACTTACAAGGGCTGAGTTTTTCCTGGGGTGCTGATCACGCGCCTGGCGCGTCAAAGACTTTGGCGACATCTTCGTGTTGCCATTCACGTCAGGTTGACTAAAAATGTTGTCTATTGACCTTCAGCACTCCGTGAGGGTCCAACCAGCCTCCATGAGAAGCCGTAGTTGTTTACATGCAAGTTACGTACAGCAACATGCTTATCTGCTGACTAAGTGCTGACGATATCAGCACGAAGGTATATAGGCGCCCCTCTTACTCGCAGCAGGCAGTCGCCTCTTTACGCTCTTAGCTCGATGTTCTAAAGTCCCGGGAATTTGCCACTTTCTTATATAATTTTGTGAATCAATAAATTGTTGTTTTTTAAAAAGTGACTTCACGTTTCTTCTCAATTAACTGGCGCAGTCGGTAGGACAAGTGCAATTTACCAAGTACCTAGCAAGTGGTCAGTAAATTCCGTTTTAACGGTTTGTGCGCGTAACCTACGAAGTGATACAAGTGAAAGTGTGCTACGAAAGATTCCCGGACGACACAGAGCAATTTCAAGTAAGGGCACTCCTTACGACCAAAAACGATGATACTGGCGTAAGTACTAGAACTTCGTTCTACGATATTCAATCAACCAGGGATAAACCCCGATCAATTTATTGCAAACACCTTCTACCTTCATCACACATCAGCTTCATCATAGAACTTCTAAAAATCAAATAAATTCAAATCAAAGAACAGTCAGAATCAAGAATCGGCCTTCCTCCTCCTCTCCTCGAGCTCTCCTCTTCTTTCGTCGCAGACGCTCAGTCCTCACGGTCATCGCGATCTTTGTGCTATCGTCATCGAATTCCTCCAACTTCGCTCCTTCACCTACAAGAGATAAGCAACCTCCTACGCCTCTTGTAATTAATTTAGAATATTTTCCTTCCAGCTAACCACTCATAATAATAACAACCTGTAATTTCATAGCTGTACCCTACAAACCTCAAAATTCCGAAATCATTTAAGAAATACCTACACGAACAGTTCAGAAAACTCGAAAGACCACCACCCATAATGGCTGAAGAACAAAACCCACATGTTTTGCTTCTCCAGTTGGTTCAACAGCAACAAGCGTTATTCCAACAGCAGTTGCAACTCCAACAAGCCAACCAAAACAAACCCAAAGAATTCAAAGAAAAACACGCCAATTTAATCCCAGTCTTTTATGGAAACTCAGAGTCGCTACCCAAATTTCTAAATTCTTGTGATAAAATAATCAGAAGATTTTACAACCAGGAAGAACCTGAGGATCTTCAAAATGAAGAAATTTTGGAAGCGATACTCCTTAAAATTCAAGGCCCCGCGGAAAAAATATTTGCAGCAAAAAGGGTTACTTCTTATGATCAAATAAAGACCTCACTTTTAGAAAATTTCTCAGACAGGAGGGACATATACACACTGGATTTGGAATTTGGTACTTTCAGACAAGGAGACAAAGAAACCCCATTTAACTTTCATGAACGACTAACGAGACATCTAGACACCACTATTGCTCACATACGAAACCACGTAGAAGTACAGTTGAAACAAGACTACTTAATCGAACACTTTGAAAATCTTGCCCTCAGATGCTTCATATTAAATATTAAAGAACCCATTGGAAACCAAATTAGAGCACGTAACCCCAAAACGTTAGGAGAAGCCTTAGGGCTGATGACAAACGAATATCAGATGACTCCTAACAAATATTCGTATCAACCAAATTTCAATAATCAAAAACCCAGCAACAGCTATCAGAACCCGAGTCACAAGATTCACTCAAATACCCAAGCATTCTCTAACCCTAAAAATTTCCAAAACAAAAATCCTAACCCTTTTTCCAAACCTGTCCAACGACAGTTTCAAAACCCCAGATACGCAACCCCATTCAAACAATTTAACCAATATCCTAATCACAATCAAATAAAACCAAACCAACCATTTAACCAATATCCGAACTATAATCAGGTAAGACCAAATCAATACCAAAAGCCGACGCCTATGTCCTGGCAAACAACCAACCCCAATTTGCACAACCTGCAACATTCACGCGAAGAACCTCCTTTAGAGGAAAAAGACCAAAATATAATAAATGAGACCCAGGATTTTTTAGAGGAGGCCACTCTCAACCCCCAGTACGACAACTCCAGCTACCAACCCCCAGTACGACTCAACCCCCAGTACGACAACCAAGAAAACCATCATCCTTTAACTTAAACAATTTGGATCAAAGGATGACGGAACTGCCCTACATCATCTTAAAAAAATGGAACCTGAACATGTTAATTGATACCGGAAGCACTACTAGCTACATTAACCCAATAGTGGCAGAAAAATTCTTCTCAAAAAAATTCTCAAAATCTCCATTCATCGTAAAAACCGCCCACGGGCTATCGGAAGGCAAATTTAATACGATAGTACCCTGTGAGGAAATTTTCAACGAACCGGAATTAAAATTAAAATTCAATGTATTCAAATTTCACGAAAAATTTGATCTTTTGATGGGTCTGGACAACCTGAAGCTATTGAATGCTTCCATTAATTTGAAAAATGATGTGTTACAGACAAAAAAAAATAGTAACATACAACTTAAATATTTAAATACGGAAGCTAATGATGCATTAAACGTTGAAAGTAGAACGATACAGCAGATAGAAATCAAATGTAAAAATATAAAAGATGGAGACGTAATCATTCCATATATTAAATTGGGTAAGATGGAAATCGCGCAAAGTTTAGTAAAACTAAATAACTATAGAGGATATGTTAGGATACTTAATCCAACAGATCACGATATTACAATAAAAATCCCAATCATTAAAGCTGAAGAGATTAACTACAATCTCGAAGAATTAAATAACATTGAAATAACAAATAAAATAGATCATTCTAATACAGGTATCGAATTCGATAAATTAAGATTGGATCACTGTAATTCAGAGGAAAAAGCCGCGATTATCGAATTAGTATCAAAATACCCAGATATATTTTATAAAGATGGCGAACCATTAACCTTCACAAATGAAGTTAAACATGTCATCAGGACAGTTGATGAGATTCCCGTCTATACTAGAAATTACCGATTTCCTGAAATATATAAAAAAGAAGTCGAAAACCAAATTAACGAGATGTTGCAACAAGGAATAGTCAGACCCTCTGATAGTCCATGGAATTCCCCCATATGGATAGTTCCGAAGAAAAAGGACTCGAGTGGCAAAATTAAATTCAGAATTGTAATAGATTATAGAAAACTAAACGAAAAAACAATCGAAATTAAATATCCACTTCCTCAAATTTCAGATATTCTTGACAAATTAGGGCGTGCACAATTCTTTTCCTGTATCGATTTGAAAAGCGGATTCCACCAAATACAAATGGACCCGAATAGTATCGAAAAAACCGCATTCAGCGTTCCTAATAATCATCTGGAGTTTACTCGCTGTCCCTTTGGATTACGTTCTGCACCAGCAACGTTTCAACGAGTTTTAGACAATGTCTTGAGGGGTATAAACAATGAATATTGTTGTGTATACCTTGACGACATTATAGTATTCAGTGTTGACCTCCAAGAACATATAAGAAGGTTGGAATCGGTTTTTGACAGACTTAGAAAAGCTAACCTTAAGATACAGCTAGATAAAACAGAATTTCTAAAAAAGGAAGTCGCATACTTAGGGCATGTGATAACTCCAGAAGGAGTAAAACCAAATCCAGATAAGATCAAAGCCATCCTTCAGTACCCAATTCCCAAAACAACTAAAGACATTAAAAGCTTCCTAGGTTTGCTAGGTTACTATCGTAAATTCATCAAAGATTTCGCTGGACTAACAAAACCCCTCACATCAAGATTAAAAAAGGGAGCTAAAATTAATATTGACGACACAGATTATTCAGAATGTTTCGAGCTATGTAAACAACTATTAATCAACGAACCAATTCTCCAATATCCCGATTTTAACAAAACTTTCCATCTGACGACTGACGCTAGTAATGTGGCGATTGGGGCGGTATTGAGTCAAATGTCTAATAACAGTGACCTACCAATTGCCTATGCCAGTCGAACACTGAACGAAACGGAAAGAAAGTTGTCAACTATCGAGAGAGAATTGTTAGCTATAGTTTGGGCCGTAAAATATTTTCGACCATACCTCTATGGTCGCCATTTCAAAATCTTATCAGATCACAAACCATTACATTGGTTGTTCTCCCTCAATGAACCTAATTCGAAATTATTCCGCTGGAAAACTAAATTACAAGAATATGATATCGACATCCAATATAAAAAAGGATCCTTGAACACTAACGCGGATGCACTGTCCCGTGTTGAAATCAATAATTTGGAAGACATAGATGTTTCTAAATTCAAAGATATAACCGACAAAGCTCCTTCCGAATTGATAGAAACTTATTTCCCAGAACTTCTAAAGAATCCAACTAATAAGATAGAGAAAAAACAGATCAATGATAGATTAGACAAGCTAATAGAAAAGAAACCTTTGGAACTACTAGATGACATAATAACGACATTCGATTCAAAATCCATGATAGTAAATGTAGATGAAGTTGAACAAAACGCCCCGTCTGATATTACTGTACATTCCAATTACTACGGTAACACCGTGGTGAATATACCCATCAAAGATGAAATAATCAATAAATGTAAAAATCAAATCATAATTGACGTAAACGATCAAATAGGCACCAGCATGAAACCCAAAATAAATAAACTATTCGAAGACAAAACCAGAATCTCAGTGGTATTTTCAAGATGCAACTTGAATAATGACATAACCAATTTTATAAAAGAATACATTATACCTAAAAGAAAATACGGTGTTTATTTTGAAACCGATATCTACCAAGAATTCGTACGACAACTAACCAAAGTATTTACTTATTCTCAGATAGATATAACCAAATTCTGCAAAAAAGTAAAAGACGTAGAAAAAATAGAAGACGTGGAAAAACTACTAAACACCTACCATTCCGGAGAAAATAATCATAGAGGCATCGAAGAAACTTATGAACACTTAAAAAGAGAATATTACTGGCCTAAAATGTCAAGTTCAATTCAAAATTTTATCAACAATTGTGAAACGTGCCTTAAATGTAAATATGATAGGGTTCCATTAAAACCCAAGTTAAATATTACTCCAACAGGATCCAAACCCATGGAAACTTTACACATCGATAAATTAACTCTTGAAAATTCTAAATTTCTAACTATAATTGACCCTTTCTCACGATATGCTCAAGCATATGCCTTGAACTCTTCCAACAGTATTGAAGTAGTTAACTCATTGATCAAATTCTTTTCCCATCACGGAATCCCCTCTAGCATAGTAGCAGACAATGGAGCAGAATTCCACAGCTCACTCGTCAAAGAGCTCTTGTCTCTACACAACATTAAAATTCATTTTACATCCCCTCAACATCCTGAATCAAACGGAGTTATCGAAAGATTCCACTCAACACTCATAGAACATATTAGATTAATGAACGATAGGGTTGAATTTAACAAGGATACTATAATAACTAAGGTGAACTATGCAATTTTAGCATATAACAATTCCATCCATTCTTCATCCAAACTTACACCTTTTGAACTTCTTTACGGCCATATCAATCACAAAAATTTACTCAATTCAGATGTAGAACATGTCATCATAAATCAATACCTACAAACACATAAAGAAAAGACTAAAGCACTCTATGAAATCATGAAACAACGTTTCGATGAAAACAAAGAAGCAGTTATAAATGAAAGGAACAAGAATAAAGAGGATATTCCCTTGCCATTTCCCGAAAAAATATTCGTCAAAACTGTGCAAAAACAACATAAAACTAAACCTAAATACAACCCAGAAATACTTAAAGAAATAGACCCAAAGCTTAAAACAGGAATTATTGTACCGAGACACCATAACACTCAAGCAAAAATTCATTTAGCCACAGTCAAACGTCCGCGAAAAAGAGAAGAAACTATGTTAGAAAGAGTATGGAACGAAAAATTAGACCATAATGAGAAATTCATAACAAATTTCGGTATCACTATAACTAGAGCAGACTTACTCACACTTAAAGACCCTAACTGGTTAAATGATAATGTAATAAATTTCTACATGGGTATGATCCAAGATAGAAACGAACGAGATAAAGACCCCCATAAAGTCTACTGCTTCCATAGTTTCCTTTATGTTTCTCTATCTGCAGGAGGTTTCCCTCGAGTACGTAATTATACTAAAAATGTTGATATTTTCAGTTATGATACAGTATTGATACCCATCTTTAAATCAGCACATTGGCGACTGATCGTAGTGAAAATCAAAGAGAGAAAAATTTTATATTTTGATTCATTAGCCTGGGATGGTCAAGAAATTCTTGCTTCCATCCGTAACTACCTTGAAGAAGAACACAAAAATAAACATAAAGATAATTTTCAGAAAATTAACTGGGAGTGTATTCAAGTAAAAAACAAACCTGAACAGAACAATTCCAATGACTGCGGATTGTTTCTGTTGTATTATGCTAAAAATTATAAAATCACAAAACCTACCCCACCGAATCCAAATAAATTAAGGGAACAAATATGCCTTGAGATACTAAACCACAAATTAGAATTTACAAACATACCAACTTAACGTCTTCATATTCTACTTTCCAGACTCATCTTTATCATTGGGACTGGAATGGCGACTAACATAAATAACATTACCTTGAACCAAGGTATAATTCCAGTCAAATTAGGACAAGCGAGGATGCTGCAATCTTACCATACGCTGACGCACTATTACCAGTTGACACAATTGATAAACCAATTAGATACTATAAAAAATAACAACGACTTCATCTTGAAGACAATTTCTGAGGATACTGAAGTTCAGAGTAGAGTACGAATTCCATTAGATTTAACCAAACATGCAATAAATGAAGCAGAAACAAGGCTACACAACACGCTGGTTCCCAGAAGGACAAAACGCGGACTGATTAATGGATTAGGTTCTGCCATCAAATTCATCACAGGAAATTTGGACGATAGTGACGCAAAAAAGTACGATGAAATATTAAACCACATAAGACACAATCATACTGACCTTAGAAAACAGTTTATAGAACATTATAATATTAACAATATTCTAATCGAACAGTTTAACCATACTATTGAAGAAATTAATTACAACAATAAAATCATCATGGCTGAATTAAACGGACTCAAAAAACTAAACTCTTTCGAAACCCATGTCGGTTTAGTAGAAACTATATTGAACCACCAACTAATAATTATGAACTTCATGATGGACGTAATACAGGACATTGAAAATTCAATTACATTTTGTAAACTTGGAGTACTACACCCGAGTATCATTAAACCAGAAATATTAGTAAAAGAACTAGAAAAGATATCTAAATTCTATAAGAACCAACTTTTGAACTTTGAAGAAGAAAATTTGTTCGAACTACAAAAACATATTAAGGTCAAATGCTTCATATCCCTAGAAGAAATAATATATTTCATAGATATTCCGATTGTAAACGTAGATGTCTTCGACCTTTTCTTCATGCAACCAGTCCCTACATATTTTGAGAGCAAATCAGTAACCATAATACCAACGGTTCAATATCTTCTACAGTCTGGCCAAATAATCAAACCGTTAAAAGATACGTGCGACCAAGGACAGATATACTTGTGTTATAATCATTTAGTAACCACCGTAAACATTAACTGCGAATCATCAATTCTTGTTAATAACGTAAATTCAGATTGTAAATATTCAGAAATTCAAGTCGAAGACAACTATGTAGAACTATTAAGCAGTATTAACCAATATTTGTTAGCTTTCTTCAAAGAAGACAAAATTGAGATTCATAATGACAAATCTGTTGAAACACTTACGCTAAAAGGAGTGTATTTGTTAAGTCCAAACAATAGTACCATTTTTTATAAACAATACCCTTTATCTATAGCAACAAACAAGATATATGGACAACCTGCCATTACCAAAGGAATAAATTTCCAACTAAACGCCACACAAATTTCCGAGGAGAAAATTAAACTGAAATCTCTTGAATTCAAAATGCTACCCTACAAATCAATTCAAACCGTTCCAGAAGATTATGTGAAAGAAATGTTTATCCCAAGTTTTTGGACAATCATATTATACGCCTTAATTATATGTATCATGTTGTATTAAACACTACAATACAGGGACTTCAAAAGATCCCCAATCACAATGTAGATATTCATTATGTGATGTTTTATTATGTGTTGTTTATATTCAATATGTGTTGTTTATAATGTGGGATTAGATTTGGGATTATAGAATTGTAGGATTAGATTTATATCATGGTTGTGGGATTACACTATATTATGTTTGTGGGATTAGATTAGATGTTTTGGATTAGATTTTTGTTGTAAATTGTTCTGATTGAGGCATTCCCAAATTTCGATTTCATCTGTATTTGTGATCTAAAGGGGGACGAGTTACGTACAGCAACATGCTTATCTGCTGACTAAGTGCTGACGATATCAGCACGAAGGTATATAGGCGCCCCTCTTACTCGCAGCAGGCAGTCGCCTCTTTACGCTCTTAGCTCGATGTTCTAAAGTCCCGGGAATTTGCCACTTTCTTATATAATTTTGTGAATCAATAAATTGTTGTTTTTTAAAAAGTGACTTCACGTTTCTTCTCAATTAACTTGCATGAATTTGGGTTTTAAGAACAGTTCTACCATAGGTACGACTCAGTTGCTGCAAATGGCAAAAATAAAAGCCTCTACGTTTATTTTTACATCCATTCTGAACATATATTCGTAAACAATTGGCAGAAAGCCAACTGTGCCACAACACGCCAGAATTTTGGAAATAAAACCAATAATAACTATGACGCGCCAAGCGCGTGATCAGCATGGTGGGTAAGGAAATTAGATACAACATCCAATCCAAGTCTACCTTACCGTGCTGATCACACACCTGGCGCGTCAGGGGCCTAAATCCAAGAATACGATTGTGTACGGGCAAATAACATCATTAGGTACCCTTATTGTTTTCCTTGGTATCTCCACTGTAAAAACTGTTCCTCTGTTATCGTGTTTGAACGATTCAAATTCACTGTATTGTTCCCTCGAAACTGGTATCCATCTCAACGAAATCTTTCTCGTAAATGATTAAATCATAGCTTCATTATTTGAAACAAATATGCCATAATATAAACAGAAAATGTAAAAGTAGAAAAAGACTTTACAACTCTGGACGAAGCAAAGATAACCTCGCAAGGGAGGATTCTAGACGCGTGTTGTGGATGCCTACTGTGGACACTATTGGTCTGTTCAGAGAAGCTGTCCCGAACTAAACCGGAACTGAAAAGGGGAGGGGATGGACTCCTCCGAACCGTTCAGGACTGCTTCTCCAAACAAACCTTTATATCGGCACATGCGCGCGACTTGAAGTCACTCACACGCACAGGTCGCTCAGTCACGCTCTTTGGTCGTCCACATAGGACAAGGCGTTAAGCTTGGTTCACATAGGTGCGTAATGTCCGTAATCCGTAGTGCATAATTGGATGCTATTGGCTGGAGCGAATAGCCCCTCAATTAGGGGGCGCGAGCAATCTTTGCGGACAAAGACTTTTGGAGCGGAGTGTATCGTTTTGTAAAATTAGATATTTTACGCATTACGGATGAACTTCGATAAATTTCGGCAAACTTCGTGAAAACTCGTCGTCTGTTTGTCGTTGACTCGGTCTCGTCAACGATCCGAATTGCCAAACAATCTGATTCTGGATTCCGTGTTGTTATTTGGTTTTCATTTTCGTTTTTGCATTGTGCTTTGCTGGATATGAATGTAAGTGAATTTAATGAGAGCCTCATTGATCTCGTCCGATCAAATTATGTCAATAAATCCTCAGAAATCAAATCATTCTCCAACAACCGCATGAAAGAAGTCTGCGTATTATGTGGAAATATGATTGATTCAACGTCCGAAAACCTATTTTTCAATTGATTCAACTTCCGAAAACCTATTTTTTAATTGATTCAACTCCCAAAAACCTGGTTTAAAAGACATTTTTGAGAGAATTTGGTCGTTTTGAACATTGCAATTCTTTCCAACAATTCAATAACATTATTTTTTTACATCAAAGGTACTTACCTCGTTTTCCGAAATGGGTGTACCCAGAGTTGGGCATTAGCTAACGAATTTATTAGCTAGTTAATTTTTCAACTAATAACTAAATTAGCTTAGAGTTTTTTTGTAATAGCTAAAAGATAAATTTAGCTATTAGCTATCGAGGAACAGCTAAATCACCGCAGCTAAATCTGTTAGCTATAAGTGTTCGACTAATAGCTAATTTAGCTGGAAATTTTAGCTGTTCCTCGACAGCTAATAGCTAAATATTTAGCTGTTAGCTTCAGATAAATTGTAGCTAATTTAGCTGTAGCTTTTAGCTGTTAGCTATAGCTAATTTTTGCCTAACACTGGGTATACCATTCACCGGGCCTACAAGTAGGCAAATCACCAAGAAGACGATGAAAATAATTTTTTTCGAATAATAATTAATAAGAAATTATTCGATCGATGAACAGGGCGAAACAGCAAAACAGCTGAACGCGGGAAAAAAGGCGAGCGGGAAAACAATTCTGCGCAGAACCTACTATGCGCTTCTGCGTAATCGCCTAATCATTTGGCCATGTGAACGCTCTTTTACGCATTACGGACTTTACGGACCACCCCCTCTTCTCTTTTTGCGCATTACGGATTACGGACATTACACACCTATGTGAACCCAGCTTCAGGCTTTGTTAGAGTTCCTTTGCAGTAAAATACACATAAGCGTCTGTTCGATGAACTGTCACGGAAATCTTGAGGCGTTTGATCTCATTGAGCCATTTTCCCATCCTGTATTTTTCAATAAGAATATTGGAAGTGTATTGGAATTCAACATTTCAATCACAACTGAAATTGGGTTGCTAAGATATAACAATAATGACATGTCATCAAGGACATCATGTTCAGATACCTATGGGTTCGTTCGGTCAGGCAGTCCTGGACGGTCCAGGACTGGAGCAGTCCAGGACTCGTGACGTCACAGAGTCGCCCTGGACTGTCCGAGATTCGGTGTTGTCCGAACGCACACGGGACAGCACTGGAAGCATGGATATTTCATGCGTATAAAATATCCATGCCAGAGAGATGTGAAATTTATTAATTTAAGACGATTTTATTTTAAGATTTATTAATTTATAGACGTATTTATGAATACTTCTTATTTATTTTACTCCTTTTTGTATAGGAAGAATAAATGCTTCTAAAATGAGGTTAGCTGCCTAATTAAAAGTTTCCTATTCCCCCAAATGGAAACTGCGACTGGAGCTTCGTAAAACTACCTACTTTAAATTGAAGTTAAGTTACGAGCTGAAGTTATGGGTTACGAATTAACGAATTTTTACACAAGTGGTACAAAATTACTTACTGTGAATTGATGAGATGATTCCACTGCTACCAATTCTTCGAAGAGGTGTCTTGAACCACCCTTTTAACCAAGTGAAGCTTTCTTAAGAGTAGGTACAGGTAGAGTCATACAAAAGGGAAGGCCATTTTCGACAAGACGCTTGTATTTAAAGAAAAATGAAAGTAAAACGCTTTCGACTTGACCGATGGCTATAATTTCAAATAGAGACAGAACAATGGTAACAAAATTACGAAAATAAATTGAACGTGTATACAGATTTATGCTTCTTTACCAAAATCGTATTTCCTGAGCTACTCATACTCAATTTCAAAGTTCCGGGTCTTTAATTGTTTTATGAATAGAGGTTAATATAATTACTGTTACTTTACAATACTAGTTTTCAATTCCACTTTTCTTATTCCACATGTGCTAAGAGATATTTAGGTCGAAGCGGTCAGCAACATTCCAGAACGCCGCAGTTTGGTGCCCACAGTAGGTAGGAAGGCCACAAAAATATCAGAACTCCGATGTTGGGCACTCAGCTTTCCATATGGACCTATATGTGGACAATATTATGAAATAATGAAGAACAGAATGAATATTTTTATAGTTTGATGTAAGTACCTCTGTATCGACTGTAGGAAAACTGAAAGATGACAAACCTGCTTGAGCAGAAAAATCGAGGGAGTGTTCGAACCAGCTACTCTACGAAGTGTTGATCATCAAATTCCAACACAACTTGTTGAATGTAGCTTTGGTTCTTCAGCCTCAATCTCCGATAAATCAACTCCATAATGAAAATGTCTTCGAAATCATCGTCCGAAAAAATAAACCACACTCATCACGTAACTTTCGCAATCAGAAGAATCAGCCGACATCATAATTGGATTTTCAAAAAACTTCTGAATTCTCGAAAGATTGTTGTCATTTAAACCCGAGAGGTGAGGAGCGGGAGAAAAAAGTGCAATGCGCATGCGCCGGACTCTTGAAGCTGGATTCACAAGGGACGGAACGGACGGAAAGGACGGAAAAGCGGAAGGAATAACGCAATCTGATTGGTTGTTGGGACAACAGTTGAGCATGGGGGCCGCCATCTTGGTCCCACGGGCAGACGGAATCGGCGGTAGAAAATTTCATACCGCCCATACCGCTTCCGGCGTTTCCGTCGCCCCTCGCAGTGGACGGGAAGGTTATTACCACAGTAGAGGTTGCATTATTTTCGAGTCGTCTCGTCCCTCTGCTTCTCCGTCCGTTTTGGTTTATTGTTTTCAATAATGAACCTTTGGAATCGACCAAGAAAAAAAAATTTTAACACCCCCTCAAAATTTGATGGTTTACGTTTCAAGGTACGTAGAATCCAAAAATCGAATAAAAATTTGGCCGTCCGTCCGCCGTACGCGGCACTTTTGCCACTTAGCATTGACCGATTTTGATGAAATTTGGTATGTAGGCTCCATTTGGGGTCTAGTTGTGCCCCGAAGCTTTTGGTTGATGTAGGTCACTTCTAAGGGTTCCAAAATCAATGTTGAAATTTTGAAAACGCCCTAACTCAAACAATTTTGATATAAAGGTATTGTTTTTCCTTCAATTTAAGATTCTATAGAATTTTTAGAATTTTTTGAGACCACGCGGAGCTCTGTAGGACAAACCGTTCGCTCCCTACGAAAATTTAAGGGTTTATATTGAAATATATATATATATAAATCAAAACACGAGTGTGAATCGCAAAAGAGGCCTAATCTCCGTTCAAATTAGAGCTGACCAAAATGCGATCAATGGTTGGTGATTTTGATTTTTTTTATTTTTTTTTATTTTTTTTTTTTCCTTCACATTGGATGGTTGGTGATTTTGTAGACGAGTGATCTATATAGAAAAATAATAAACCATTGTGTAATAATTTGCAGCGTTTTGAGATGAGAGAGGTTTCAAATCAGTGAAGGCTCTTGGCGACTCCGCCACCCCCTCCACTGGTTTTTCCGTCAATTCCGTTTTTCCGCTTAACGCTCGTTTCGTCCCATGTGAATCCAGCTTTACTCTCGCTGAAATCTGGAGTAAGTTCGGACGACCCTGGACTACCCTGGACTGCCTCTCCGAACGTCAAATCTCTCGTCCGGGACTACACTGGTCCTCTCCGAACGGCCAAAAGTGGGCGTGGTCAGCCTTGGACTGCCTCACCGAACAAACCCTATTCCATCTACGCCTTTTCACAATACAACAAGAACTAAAAACAGACAACATGACATTTTTAGACCAACTGATGTATCGTGTTCCACATTATAATAGTAGAAAGTGGGAAAGCTCAAAAAACAAGTCACTTGCGTTTTTTATTTATATTTATTCAACTTGCTATGAATTTACAACTGAGGCTTATAAGCCATCCTTAAATAATGTAATCAATGAATTACGTAACGACCATTCCACCATCTTTCGTTAAATCATACATGTTACGTCTGTGCGTAACTTATCTTTAAAACTACAGCAGGTTCCTATCCGTAACATAGAAGACAATAATAGTCAAATTGGATGGTTATTCAAAAAATAACACTTGGGTAATTCGAATAAACCAAGCTTGGATGGACGTTTGAATAAAAAAATAACTCCGAAATAAATCCAAAAATAAATTAGGCAGAAAAACATGCTGAAGTCGACAAATTTCAATGAGAGGTCACAGATCCTGATAGGTCGAATGTACCTTAACCATGTTTATGACTAGAACTAACGTTGATTGTGAAAACACTCGTTTTCAACATGGGTGGACCTCGTGGATAAAAATACGAACTATAAATTCAATGCAACGGAGAAAATTTGTACGGAGTAATTTCTAAATGCACGCCTACGACTTAACATATCATTAGGGAGAAGAGATTTTCGCGGATTTTGTCGCACCAACCGAACCACTTCGATGTTTGGATTTGAAGAAAAAACAAAGCTCTCCGCATAACATAATTTCACTCAAAGACCTGATAAGTTCGTCAAAAGCTGTTTATCTCAATTAAAAAATACTATAATTTTGTTCGCCCTCCACTCAGTCAACGATAAATAGGGGTTTGCCATGTCTTCAAGACTAATTCCTTCTATTTTACCTTGAAATTAACAGTCGAGAAGAGCTCAGAACATTCAAACTCATGAAGGTATTGATGTAATCGTTAAATAAAATAGGTAGGCTGTCGCGTGGAACATGGATCATTACGCCAGAAAAAACGGCTGGTGGCTGGAGTGGACGGGGGAATGAGTTAATATAGTATTTTTGTTCTTCTAGTATTAATGGAATTGTGAAAACAAGCGACTAGAAGGAGCTAGTGCCATTGGTAACCGTTCCACGGAAAAGCTAAAAAGGGAAAGATATCTGTCCAAGAAGAACTGGAGTCTCGTATCAGAATGCACGGAGAGGATCCTGAAAAGAAAGATCTGCCAACAACGGGAGAGACAGAAAGAAGTCTGGTCTGTCCTCTTACCTAGAACTGACAAAGGGCTCTGGAACTCCGTCCTAAGTAATGAGTTAAACGGTTCTGAGCTGAGTTCCAACGATGGAGAAAAGGAGGTATTGTTTTTAGTTGCGATGATACCCTTTTCAAAAGTGGAAGCAACTAAGGTATCAGTCGCAAAAAATAAAAGTTGAAAAAATAACCTAAAATATAAAAATCAAAAATTGAAAATAATAGAAAATTAACTCTCATTATACGAGATTTTGTTAATCAAAAATAATATTAGGAAAAGATCGAAATGAAAATTGTTTAGGAGGAAAAGGCTCAGAAAAGAAATAATTGATAATCGGATAGGTAGGTGCCTCTGAAACAAGATCCAGAACAGAAGCACCACATGTAGAACGCGCATCTTTGCAGGAAGAAGTGGTCGGCGGGGACTCTCATAACGAACAGTTCTATCTGGTCCGGAGCCTTCAGGTCTGTCGGACAGATTGAGTTGACCCCACCGCCCCTTTTCACTGTTTATATATCCTTCCATTATGTAGCATCATTACATAGTGAAAGTTTTTCTAACCTGCCTGCCGAAAAAAAACTTTCCATTGGGTTTTCATCAATGACAAAATGAATAAATCAAGACGGACCAATGAAGGTTCAAAGAAAGAATTCGTGGGACCCTCTCCGACAATTCGCATTTCAACGAATGCCTACAAAGAACTGATGGCTAGACTGGAAGGGGGAATGAGGCAGCAGTTGATTTTATTCAATCGTTCTGAATCAAGCAGTTGGAAGATATAAAATAAGAATCCATGCCCTCGCCTTCCCAAGACATCAAGACTACCTATTAGTTTAAATGTGTTCTGAGCTCTACTCAACGAAATCAATTGAGGTGAGATGGAAATAATTAATTTTGACGACTCTGTACATTCCCCAATGGACATTATCCCATCTGTTTCATATTGTTCAAAATACTGCAACAATAAGAGAACAAGCTGGAACTAGTCACAAACTGATACATTTTATAGATTATGTGCAAAATACTGGTTGATTTATGAACACGGTGCCTCCTAAAGGAGCTTCCCCACTGTGAGCGGATCCAGCTGACTAATGTGATGTACGAAACGAAATGTGAAATTGAAAAATTGCTCTTCATCTCTTCTCCCATCGAGGGAATAAGTGCAACTTACAACGTAAACAATGGTAGGTATCGAGAAGGTGGGTTCACAATTACACACGTTCACCAATAATTGAACGAATGTACCGGAATATACAAATCTGGCCAAGTTACTGGTTAGTAAATTAAGGATCAAGGCATCTACCATAATCTTACAAAATATACGTACAAACGTTGAAAATGCCTAACACAAAACCCAATCGCTTAAATTTGCTACAGAATTCAATTTAAACGTACGAAAAATCAACTACAATTTATGTTTACTTACCCTTGAAACCTTTTTTTTCGAAATAATATAACTAACCGATAGTTTTATGAAAAGGATTTGATTAGTGTAATAAAAAACAATATCTAAGCCGTAATTAATACAATTTTGTTACCGTCACAGTGCAGAGCTTATACATTTCCGTGCTGGGAATAATGAAAACTAATTTCACGTTCAATAAATCTACAGAAGGGATCAATAAAAAATATACACTAACCACAAATAACTACCACGTAAGTTAGGCGTCAATGGTAATATAAACCAACTATAGGTACTCGAAATAACGTAGGTAAGTTGAATCGTTTTGACAGACAAGTGCAAAAAGACGTCCAACAAGCTAAAATCAACGAGTAGAAAAATTTGACAACTTACAAAAATTTTGGTCCTGACTTCCATGTAAATGCATGTGACAGTGTCATCAGAAGGTGACTTAAAAAAGACTGACTAGATTTTCATCAGGTGCGTAGTGTAAAAATGTAGGTATAGCTCGTGAAAAGCAATCAAATTTCAAGAAGTATGATTATACATACTCGTATCGAATAAAAAACAAGAATCAAAACTAAGCATTACAAATAAAATTAACATAAAAACCCAACAGGGACCTAAATCAGCGATACAAATTAAATCAACAAAATATTAATGCCGAAATTAATAATTAACGCAACATTACTTGAAATGATATAAGTGTGTACAGTGAAATTTCAGGCTCAACAATTAAACCAGCATTTTCAGCTTTACAGTACGTACATGCAGAGTCGATTGGCACACAAACAATTCAAAATTATGTTCAAAATGAAGAAGGTAACCTATTTATAAAAATTGAAATAGTTTCAAAGCGGACTGGACGCTGTAAGGTCACTGTTGCACAACTTGAGTGAAACGAGAAAAACTTGAACATTTTCAATCATTTTGAAGGTAATAAAAGTGAGTTTTTCCTCAATGAGAAGAATCTCCTTCAGCGCTTGAATCGGCAGAAACATTAACTAAAACAATCTTAAAGGTGCGGCGACACTGAAGGTGGGTTCACAAGCATCCGACGCTGCGTTTCCGACTCTCTCCTCCCACTGATTGGCCAAGAACAGACGGAAAGAGACCAATCAGCGGGCAGAACGCTGAGTCGGACGCTTGTGAACCCAGCGTGAGACCCGACTAGACCAGACTTGAGTACTGGAGCAGACCCCTCCTCTGTATTTAGATGGGGGCAGCAACACTGAGATGGGAGCGGAGCAGAGCGGTCGAGGCTCCGCTTCCTGACTCTGTTCGGAATCCATCTAAAGGTGTGGCGACACTGTGACCCGACCATACCAGACTTGAGTACCAGAGCGGACCCCTCCTGTGTATTTAGATGGGGGCAGCGACACTGAGATGGGAGCGGAGCAGAGCGGTCGAGGCTCCGCTTCCTGACTCTGTTCGGAATCCATCTAAAGGTGTGGCGACACTGTGACCCGACCATACCAGACTTGAGTACCAGAGCGGACCCCTCCTGTGTATTTAGATGGGGGCAGCAACACTGAGATGGGAGCGGAGCAGAGCGGTCGAGGCTCCGCTTCCTGACTCTGTTCGGAATCCATCTAAAGGTGTGGCGACACTGTGACCCGACCATACCAGACTTGAGTACCGGAGCGGACCCCTCCTGTGTATTTAGATGGGGGCAGCGACACTGAGATGGGAGTGGAGCAGAGCGGTCGAGGCTCTGCTTCCTTTGTTCGGAATCCGTCTAAAGGTACAGCGACACTGCGACCTGACCAGACCAGACTTGAGTACTGGGGCAGACCCCTCCTGTGTATTTAGATGGGGGCAGCGACACTGAAACGGAAGCAGAGCAGAGCGGAGGAGCCTCCATCTCCTGACTCTGTTTGGAATCCATCTAAAGGTGTGGCGACACTGCAACCCAATTAGACTTGAGTACTGGAGCAGACCCCTCCTCTGTATTTAGATGGGGGCAGCGACACTGAAACGGAAGCAGAGCAGAGTGGAGGAGCCTCCGCCTCCTGACTCCGTTCGGAATCCGTCTAAAGGTGTGGCGACACTGCGAACGGACCAGACTTGAGTACTGGAGCAGACCCCTCCAGTGTATTTAGATGGGGGCAGTGACACTGAGATGGAAGCGGAGCAGAGCAGTCGAGGCTCTGCTTCCTGACTCCGTTCGGAATCCGTCTAAAGGTACAGCGACACTGCGACCTGACCAGACCAGACTTGAGTACTGGGGCAGACCCCTCCTGTGTATTTAGATGGGGGCAGCGACACTGAAACGGAAGCGAAGCAGGGTGGAGGAGCCTCCGCTTCCTGACTCTGGCAAGAATCTATCTTGGTCGGGTTGGGCCTGAGTCAGGTCGCCTCCTTACCACATATATATACTCTAACCTTCTCCATTATGCGCCACCGACTCAACTACAACAAAAACCATCGTTTTTTGACTTTTGACACGTTTTCCTTTTGTTCTAGTCAGTGATCCGTTTCATTATTTCTCTCTTAGTTGTTCACTCAATAGGTAGTACCTATTCAAAAGTGTCCTAAATTCCCGAAATTGTGATCTAATAATAATAATAATAAAATTCGAAAATCGAATAAAGAACCGCTGCAAATTATTACACAAAGGTTTATTATGTTTCTGTATAGATCACTTGCTCTCAAAGAACACAGCTTTGCCTTTGTCACTCCTACCAACCATATTTTCGCTTTACAATCAAGTTTATTTTGAAGAAAAAGACACTTCAAACTCAATTCGAAGAAATAAAGATCTATTTCAATTCTAAAAATTTAATAATTTTCATTATGTATTTTAATTGGTGGAAAAATAATACCGTTTTATCGCGAGTTTTCGAGTTTGTTCGCTTTTGAAAATTGCAACGCCTATTTTTCATCCCTTAGAAGTGACTGACACCAACCAAAATCCTTTGTATAATAATTTTCATGGTTTTGACACAAAACAAACTTGTTCAAACCACCAATTCTAATTCGGAATCTGATTCCGACTCAAGATGAAGGAGCAGTAATCCGTTTGACATGGTTCCTCTCGCTTCTGGGGTTCGGATTGGTGGGATGGGGGGGTCAGGCGGCAGCGTCGCATACCCCTCTGGTCTGGTCCGGATGAGGTCCAGTCAGGCCAGGTCTGGTCAGGCCGCAGTGTCGCCGCACCTTAATTTTCCAGGTTCTACGGTCACTATTTTCATGAAAGTAGTCTCACGGCGCACTACTTGAATAGAGAGTAATCAATTCGCCGAACCAGGCTTTCTTTTGCTAGTAATGGAGTTGTAAGAATCTACAAATGAATCAAATCTAATAGGGTAGCCAACAAACAAGATCAACTTCCCCAGTAATATCTAGTCCTAAAATAGCACAGGAAGATCCTTCTCCTTGAGGATGAACAATCAAGTGAGGAAAGAAGTCAGTTTCGGAGTAGTCTAATTGGCGTTGAAAGTAATAAATAATTCCACATACAAAGCTACATAGCTCAAAAACACCTAGAGCAGAAAGCACCAACCAGTATCCAATTCGGCGCAGGATTTCTAATTAAATTTGTTCTTTTCAAAACATTTTTGAGCAAACTCGGCATTAAGAAAGTCAATTAATTCCAGAACATCAGGATCACAAAAGGAATCGACAATAGTAAATGTGATTAATGAAATTCTTTAGTAGGTACTTCTTACACATAATTAAAGAATAAATATCACTATTAAACACTAATTGTTTCCACAAATTAGGGGATCATTTGAGTATTTCTCCTTCATAAAAATGTCACCAATAAAAGGTCACTTACTATATTGGTGGGTGGTTTTCAGCTTTATGAATAATGATGTTGAGCGATGTAAAGAGATATTGAAATGCGTTACAGTCGAATAATTCAGGTTAAGATCAAGATTTACCAACCTTTTCTGCGAATTCTTCATAATTTTTGTGATATAATAAGAATATTGACGAACCATATTGTATTGTACTTGTAATGAACAATATTATTTAAAAATCTGAAAATAAACTGAACATAGAATTGAAAGTGAGAGACACAAGTCGTTGGTTCCTCTTGACTGATCGGGAATTCATGGTAGGTATGTAGTTACTAAAACCACCAGATCACACGGGTGTCGTTTTATCCTTTAATATGAAGTAGAAGATTTACACAAAAGAATGCACTGTTTTGCAGATTACAACTCATTCGTCTAGGTTTACGTTCTTATTCTTTCACTGCTGCATCTTAGACTACACAATGGGGAATTTGCCTCTATTTCAAATTCTGAAATTTCAAGTCAAATCCTATAATAGGGCCCTGGAATAACATTTAACACCAGGAATACCCAAGGGAAAAAATTTAACGAAGAAGAAGATGCCTAAACAAGTGAAGCCTCTGTCAAAAAAACACCGCTAAAATCGAGGGAGGCTGAGGACGACACACCCCGGAGTTTCAAGTCTCGGCAAATAGTGTCAGAGAATGTCAACAATTAGAGTTTTGGCGCCCTTATGACCTCATGAAACGATCCACTCAAATAATGTGATTCAAATATCGAAACTAAATAAGAGAAGAGGAAGACTAATAATGCTTGATAAACTAGTAGGTAGAATCGTATTGTAAAAAAGTGTGATTAAAATGTCTTCTTTTGGTCACTTTCACTGCATTCTTCTTGGAAGTACGCGGCGCACTCCTGCGTTTGATCGTGTAAGCTGATAGTTTCAAATAGTACGCTTCCAGAGGAAGCACTGCTGTTGTAAGGGGCAGATCGTCATGTCACAACATGGCTCCCCCTATATTCAAATTGCCACTACATTTAAAATTTCCATCTTCCTTAAATTCTCTTAATTTTTGGATACGTTTTCGAGCAGCACACTATGGTTTTCTTCCATATCAGTGAACCCTCTTTCGGAAAAAAAAAATTTAAAAATTGTGAGGCAAATTCCCCATTAGTAATTTACTACTGAGAAAATTCAGGCAAACTTCCCAGTGCAAAAAGGCTTTTATACAGCGATTCATTACAGTGTTTCAAAGGTAATAATGAATTCCTTGTTTCCAACTTACAGGAAGGTACCAGAAATAAAAAGGAAGGTCTCAACTGGGATCTTTTTGACAGTAATTCGACAGCAATGAAAGCATCTCCCAATTTCGTATTCTATTTTAATATATATTACCCACTTTTTAAATATTATTTTTCAATGTTCAAATATCTTCTAATTGCCAATAATAGAAAATTAGGTGGAATTGAAAGTCAAAAAAAAAAAAAAATTAAAAAGTCAAAACAATAACATTCTATTCATTGTAGACGCACTATAGTTAGCTATTCATTAGCATAACCTGGAAGTTTAGCCTTGAATTATAGGTATAAATTGGTTCTAGTAACAGGTAACCAAGATATTTTTTTACAATAAAATCCTGAATCTCCCCCAAAAATTAGAATACAAAACAAAATACGATGTTTCCAATCTTGGCTGAACCCGGCAATACTACTTAACAAATTAAAACACAATCTAGCATTGATCTAAAGTTAGAACTCCCACGTGAATGAATACTGCATAGATGTACGGTAGGTGCGGGGAAGTTCCTGCATGGGGAAAGTTCCCGCACCTTTCGTGATAAGTCGTACTAAAAAATGTCAAATAATTCCACGGTATTTCACCAGTTGTGGGGGATTTTCAGGGACCGTAACCAAAGTTCGAACAAACGAGAAAAAATAAAACGGAAAGGATCTAACAATTTATTGATGTCGCACTGGCTTATTTCAAATGGAATAAATTTGAATTTGCGGGAACTCACCCGTTTGAACTTCCCCCACCTACACTATACAGTATCCATGCTGGCGTTGAAAGGACCTTCCTATTTATTCATCCACCATAAAACATCAATGAATTTTATTCGAAAATTCTCGACCAGAAAAGAATTGTGATGAGAGAAAATGGAGGAACTATTAAGAGAAAATGAAGGAAACCTGTGGGATCCAAACTCGAAATAATAAATGCAATATCATTTGACAGTGTTCGCTGAGATTCGATGTGATCAGTTCAAAAGCGAGGTTATATACATAAATTTAAACTCATTACAACATCAAGATGGAATGAGTTTCTTGCATGAATATTTCAAAGGAAACAGATCGGTATAGAACGTCTAGAATATTGACATATAGAAACAATTGGTTTGCAAGTGTCAATAAACGTTTAACAATATTTATTTTCAAATATAACACGGCGCTGCACTCGCAGGCTGATGGTTACGACCAATTCAAGCTATGATACAGAGATGTAAGAACTGGGAGTAGAAAGCTAACTTAGTAAGTGAACCAACCTCAGCACTCGTTGACAACAAATATTGAATGGGGTAGCTGAATGATATTTTTTTTAACTCGTTTACTGCTTAGATACTTCGGCTAAAATTAAAGAAACATGGAACATGCTTTAGCCGTGTTTTGTTTGTTTGCAGTTTACTTTTACTGAACAATCCTCCTAAACTGAATTTAGTTTGTCAGGGAGGAGTGTAGTTTCCAATTCGAACTCTGGAGTCTCAGAGAGACTCCCTGTGACATTTCAGCTTCGTGGGGCCACCAGGACCGAAGTTAGCTCACCCAGCTGATCAGGGAGGAGCATAGTTTCCAATTCGAACTCTGGTGTCTCAGAGAGACTCCCTGTGACATTTCAGCTTTGTGGGGCCACCAGGACCGAAGTTAGCTCACCCAGCTGATCAGGGAGGAGCATAGTTTCCAATTCGAACTCTGGAGTCTCAGAGAGACTCCCTGTGACATTTCAGCTTCGTGGGGCCACCAGGACCGAAGTTAGCTCACCCAGCTGATCAGGGAGGAGCATAGTTTCAAATGTGAACTATTGACAGTAATCCTCGGAGGAAATTATATTTTCTCATTTACGATGACTCACTGCTACCTTTAATGGAAGTATCGCATAGGTTACACCACGTTACACGATCCTTAGTTCTGTATCAACGACTAAGACTGGATGCCATTCCCGAAAAACTCAACACTTTTTGCCAGTTAGGTCAAGGCTAAAGCATGTTCCATGCTAATTTTCCGTGTAGTGAATCTCTATCGAAGAACATTATATATATTATCTGTAAGTATAAAACGGGATTTAAGCAGGGAAACCTTCTCACAGCTAGGACTCAGCAGGGCAGATGTCAGAGTTGTGGTGTGCAATGCATCAACTCTAGGGAGAGCACAAAAATGCTTTATAACTATGAAGTGAAAAGAAACCTTCAAATATGCAGAGGCTGGAATCACCATTATTTTACTCTTCATTTCAATGTTTCTGACTTGAATCTTTCCTCGATTGCACTCAACACTGTTTACAGTGGGTTACATTTCATAACAGTCACAAACCAGGAATCGATTCTAAAGCTCATTTTCAGAAAAAAAGCCTTCGAGTAATTTTTTAGAGGCCGTTTTCTAGTAATTTCACTTTTAAGATTTTTTGTGTGGTTTCGACCTTATTTCAGTAAAAGGCAATAACTCCCAGAAGAGCGTAAAATTTCGTATCCCCTTGATGGAAAAAATCATATTTCTAAATCGGAAAACGGGTAGAAATGGGACCTGAAACGAAAAATTGGTCAACTCTTGGAAATCTCATCGTTTTTCAAACGCTCATAGGTTCTGAAGCGTTCCGGCACGTGAATTTTTACTTGTAGGCCTAAAAGATGCGCCAAAATCTCAGATTTCCAACGGTATACCTAAAAATTTAACTTGAGTACAATCAAGGGGAAAATATTACATTAGAAAGAAGAAAAAACGTGGCTGCTCAGGGGGAAAAGGCCCGTTTTTCATTGTTTGGACATGGCCCTAATTTGGTTATACTTAGTTCCATTAAATAAAGTGGTGAAAATCGTAGTTTAGTTTAGTTCAAAAGTTTTCCATCCTCGTGGAAAAACATCCACCAAGCATGGCCTCGTATGTTTCAAGTAGAATTCTTTTTGACATTTTATGTCTTTACTATGGCACATAAATGAAAAATCGTCACGCGGGCATTGTAACGAGAGGAGCATCACGAGGGGAGCGTCACGCGGAAATTTTCTGATGATTTTCACGTACAACTAATCGTTCCTAGGGAAAACTAACTTCCTCATTTTCCACCCCACAAAAATCGTTCACCACTCATTGGAAAGCTCTCAATTTATTAATCATGGTACACGGTCCCTAATATGAATGCACCTGTACGGAAAGCTGAATTATGCGCATGTTTACTAACATACGAGTATGATGTGAGCAACAAATGAGATGTCAACATGATCGTGAGAGGAAAATAGGTATCTTCATCCAACAGATCCCTTTAAAGCGTTACGGAGGCAGGGTCAATGGAGAATGCTGAAGGCGCCTGAGTGGTCACTGATCAGCTGAGTGAGCTCCAAGGCCATTTCCTCTCCTGTTGAACGTAGGAAGCTGACATTTGAGAGGCAGGGTCAATGGAGAATGCTGAAGGCGCCTGAGTGGTCACTGATCAGCTGAGTGAGTTCCAAGGCCATTTCCTCTCCTGTTGAACGCAGGGAGCTGACATTTGAGAGGCAGGGTCAATGGAGAATGCTGAAGGCGCCTGAGTGATCACTGATCAGCTGAGTGAGCTCCAAGGCCATTTCCTCTCCTGTTGAACGTAGGAAGCTGACATTTGAGAGGCAGGGTCAATGGAGAATGCTGAAGGCGCCTGATTGTGCACTGATCACCTGAGTGAGCGAGGTTTTATATGAAGGGGAAAGGGGGCGCAAAGACATAAAATGTCTCCCCTGGTTGCGTACTTGTACGAAAGCTGTATCCACCGTTTGTGTTTCATATAGATCACTCGTCTGCAAAGAACACGGCTTTGCCATTGTTACCACCAACCAACATAAAGAAACACATCAATCGCATTTAGGTCAACTAAAATTTGAATTTTTCTTGGTCGATTCCAAAGGTTTGTTATTGAAAATAATAAACAAAAAATTGTTATTTTTTAACATCCCCTCAGAATTTGTTGGTTTACGTTTCAAGGTACGTGGAATCCAAAAATCGAATGAAAATTTGGCCGTCCGTCCGCCGTACTTTCCCCACTTAGCATTGACCGATTTTGATGAACTTTGGTCCATTTGGGGTCTAGTTGTGCAACGAAGATTTTGGTTGATGTAGGTTCAAAGGGTTCAAAAATGAATTTTGAAATTTTGAAAACGCCCTAACTCAAAACATTTTGATATTAAGTTATTGTTTTTCCATCAATTTAAGATAGTAGAGAATTTTTAGAATTTTTCATTTAACATTTTCATCGTAAAAGATGATAAATATTACCAAAATTCTGCTGGATGCACAGTGAGCTCGTCCGCCGAACAAAATCGACAGCTTCCAGGTGTTTTCTCTGATGTTCAGAGCACACTGGTGAATCTTCTCCACTGACCGCAACGAACTGTAACCCACTAATGAGGTAACCTTTTGCCAGGTGATATCAGAGTTGAGGTTTGCTCTCCCACCAACACAGGCGACGATGGCATTGCCTTAAGGAAATACGTCTAAAGTAAATGGAATTTCGAACTGAAAACTGGGACTGGAACGTTTTAAAGTGCGCTAAATTTGAATTTGACGTCGAAAATACGAAATTGACCCTTCAACTACCCCATTCAGTACTGACGGAATTCAAGGTTTCTTCCAATCAACCGAAATAGAGTGCGACACAAACATTACATTGTTTTTAATTATTAATGATGAGAATTCCGTATTTTGATAACATCAAATTTTCAAGAAATATTAATATAGTTACGTATTAGTGGAACAAACGAAGAAAAGTGTCCTATCGTATATTATTTTCAACCCTTATATTTTGTAGTGCTCGAAATATTATATTTCGTAATAATATTCGTAAATTATTTCCGTTTGAAACAGTATTAAATTCATCATCTGAGGGGGTTACTCATAACTACTACGATACCAAGTTAGAACTTATATTACGATTGTGTTTGGAACAAACCTTCAATCACTCAACCAGTTTAGAACAGCGTTTGAAACACATGTTATGTAAAACCCAGAATGTTAATCTACCTAAGACCTGAAGAGTTGGCAGTGGCGGGGTTGAGGTCAGTTTTAGTAAGACTATAGTGGCGTCGTTAAGTAAATTGTCGAAGGAGTCTATTTACAATAATAGTAATGAAAGTACAATGAATAATTTTATAAATTACAACATATGATTAGACACGATTCTCAATGTTTGCCCGAGTGCGCTTCAGACGGCAGGTAAGTATAATAAATAAATTGGTTTTGAAATTATAAAAACACAAGAAGGGTCAAATTTCAAATGCCAGTGGGTAGATATTACAATTATAAGGGATGTCAGTAATTATGATTTTACACTGAACAAAAAAATACATTTTACAGTAGTCATTCAAGATTTTTAAAGTGATGAATAAAATTTACAATATCAAATACGTACCAGATTTGTGCTATGATTGAAACAACGCATCGGTAAAACATCACTTAACACCTAGAAGCAGTTCCAAACTCCCTCCAGGGTCTCAACACAACCGAGAGGAACTTGAACTGAACCTACCGAGTTAATAAATAGTAGTATTTCCAACAAATACCTACAGTTAATAAATTACAAAACTACGGACAACCAAATAAAACCCACTCTTAGATCTCTCGTGACTTTGGCATAAATATTATCTGGTGAGATGATGAAAACGTGGCTAATTTTATTCTCAGCTCCATTTTGTCTACAGGTAATAAGGCGAATCGATTTATTAAAATGGATGGCATTGATTCCCGCTCAAGTACAATGTAGTTCGAGAATCGACTTAGAATCAGGTGGGGACTAGGGATTACCCGCGTTGGCACTCAACCAAGCACCACATTTTGGTAAAATTTCAAGGTTTCGAATTCTTTGTCAACTTTAGCCTTTCAGTGCGACGTGACGAAACAAATTTGAAAGTTCTGTCTGGTTGTACATTGTTATTAGGGGGGTCTCAGTCGGTCGCCGTTCGTTCCTCGTTAGTATTTCCCTAAATTGCAAGAGCAAAAACTTTAAAAAATGTAGCTTGAAGATTTCAAGGATTTTATAAATTTAATAGTGCATCAGCCTAGGGAATTGAAAACTGAAAGATTGCCGCTGGAATCATCAAAATCGAACAATAAATTCCAGAGAAAAATGGAAAAACCCGTTTATTCAGTTACGTTTTTCCCATTTTTTTCTGGCAATAATTGTTCTATTTTGATGATTCCATCGGCAATCTTTCAATTTTTTAATTCCCTAGGCCGATGCACTAATAAATTTTTAAAATCCTTAAAAATTTCAAATGAAGCTAAATTTTAAAAATTTTGCCCCTGCAATTTAGGGAAATACTAACCCGGAACGAGGATCGAACGGCGAATGACTGATACCCCTTTAATCTGATGTTTCTTTAGGTCAATCTACTCGAATTTAGATGTTCCCCACTAAACTAGAACTTGAATCGTCTAGATGGGAGTATAGATTGAGCTGGTTTTGCAATCGTGTTACTAGCAAACGACTACTCTTAGGCCAGAAACATGAACTTAAAAATGTCTAAAAGATAGTATTAATTTGGTTTTGCAATCGTATTTTTAGTCAGAAACATGAACTTGAATTGCCTGAATTGGGTTGGTTTTGCGATCGTGTTTCTACCAAATGACCACTCATTAGTCAGAAACGCGACTTGAATCGCCTAGCTTGGGTAGGTTTTGGAAACGTGTTTCTAGCAAACGATTTATTTATTTATTTATTTGACGGGCAAGCCCAATTACATAATGCGCAATATATCATTCTATCGTCGGGGAAGAAGTCAAGGGTCCAAGCGTTTTACAAAGTAGGGAAAAGGTAATAAAAATAAAAAGTTCTCACGATTACTCGCATAACGGCCACTTTCGTAGGTATGCAAACCGATCATACCCAGGGAAACCACGTGAACTGATGAGTGGACGACTGAACAGAAAAGCTAGACGCGCATGTTCACAACGTAATCACTGATGAGTAGTGATCGGGAGTAGATCATCATTGATCGTTATGGTTTTGCCTTCACGTTACCAACCGTCGATCAATGTGGAAACACGAACTTGATAGGTCTATCCGGACTTGTGACAGTAATAGTATTAATCGGTTCGGTTCCGGGTTTGTGTAGATCAAACAAAAATCAAAAATAACTGTCTAAAACACCAAAATGAAGCAAAAAACTTCCATAAAACTATAAAAATTACCTAAGACCCTACATTTACGGGAAAAAGGTGGGTTGTTGCTTTTTAAGGTAACCACCCAGATAGGTCCTGGCCAAAGAGTATCGTGAAATACCGAGACATCGCAATTCTTTGAAATTTGGGCATTAAAGAGTATTCAACGAGAATGAAACATTATATTCACTAATTTTCGAAATTTATGGCAAGACGAGGCTAAGTTGCAGTGAAATTGAGCTTCAGAAAACTACAAAGGAGGTTGCATTCACATTTTTCTCGGACTGTGCGGTTGTGGAAACGAAAACACAATATATTATTCCCATCTTTCATTTGATGGTTGATTCATTATTATGAAGCTGCTTTAGAATACTTATCCGTCACTAAGTTAGATCACAGTTGGTTCGATAGAAGATAATATAGACAAGGTCGTAGGTAAGAACCACAGTGTTTCTCCAATTCAGAGTTTAGCACTGAAAGAGCTGAGAAGACTGCTCGTACTAAATTTCAATAATCGACGACAACGGGAATTTTGTAGAAATTCACGGGTGAATCTTCAACATGCATAATATGGAGTTGTTTAGGAAAGAAATTTGGTCAGTGCTTGCGCGGGTAAGTCCCTTGATCCCGATTCTAACAGAGGTTGCAGGGGGCGAGAGGGCTAACGAGTTGCAACCAAAAGCTGATTGGCTGACAGAAGATGAGCGGAAAATTAGAATGGTGGGGAAGTACCTGAGAGGATTCTCCAGAAGGACTAAAAGACGCTGCACTTGCGCTGTCGTCTCTTTTGGGGCTCGGGTCTCAGTACAGCTCGAACGGCTTCATCGAATACCTGCATGACAACGATCGTGAAGTTAGTTCAAAGTGGACATCCCACCAACAGCTAGGTTTACATAATTAACTGAGTGGCTACCTATACTTCATCTCCCTTTATGTAAGAAGTTCCTACACAATAACACTGTAGATCACTGAAAGCAGACACAAATTGTTTTCAAAATTCTTGCTAGAGCGAGAAATTGAAGAAGCTAACCAACAAGACCTAGGCCTGAGATAAAGGTGTTCAGTGAGAGCCAAATGGGTGTTGGAAGTTCGCCAACGTGAACCAGCACAGTGAACGCAGTGACTTATTATGCGATTTTCTCCTGTTGAGAACTACTAAGATAATTTTGTCAGCCACATCGACTAGGAATGTTGGAATACCTTATCAATGAATGGAGCCTTCTCTCAAACAGCTTTCTTAGCTTTCTCCCTGCATAAATAAGATTGAGTTGATGTTATAATTAACCGCCGAGCTCGTGAAAATATAAATAGGAGATGCCAGGAGGATCCCATACTGAATCCGGTAATTTGAAGTGAGTAACACCATGGTAATTGGTCATCCGTTTTCAATTTTGTTTCATCCAAGTACGCAGCTTTAACGCCTTCAGATCCACATTAATTATAAAAATAAAATTGTTTTCCTCTTCCATTCGATTCCAATGTGACTACTGATGATCTATGCTAAGTTTCACTTCCCTAGCCCAATTAGGAAATTACCAACAAAACGGATTGTCGGTAGGTAGAGTAGTGCAAGGTAGGTAGAGATTGATTAGCGTGTAGATGGTCCCCTATGAGGGTAGTGGAAGGTACATAGAGATTGATGTTTTGAGATTAACTAATATGCATCGGGTCATCTCTACAATCGGGTTATGTATACGAGGAAGCTACGTGCAACACCCACTTGGCAGACTTTTTGTTTTCTCATGATATCAGTTGAAGGGTTGAGATGAGTTAAATTGGTGGAGAGTTTAATATAAGTTGTAAAAAGTTGAATTGAACTTGTAAAAGGTTGAATTGAATTTGTAAAAGGTTGAAATAAATCTGGATATGCTATAACAACAAAGCTCCGAAGCCAGTCAAAAATAGAGCGTTCTCACTGGGTCGTAAAACGCCGGCCAAAGCTTCCCCTCACCTCCCTGAATAGATAACGGAGTACCTAAGATTTTCTAACGGGTGGGGTGGGGGTGTTGTGATCAGCGACCTCTTTGCATTTCTGTCCATTCGCTTCCTTGGCACAGGCGTAAAGTGCTCAACTCAGGAATGTAAATATAGTTTAGTCGGAAAGATCAGAGATCGATCCCTAGTCGATGGAAGTTAATTTTTGATGATACAACAGAAATGACATAGTTACTTGTGACTTGTGACATAGTTTTCGCTACATAGCAAATTCGGTTACTGAATGGTTTTTCACATATCTATCACCCCAAGTTCACTTCAAATGCTTGCCATCAATTTTCCAAGTAGGGTGGAGTGGGGTAATTGTGTAAACGGGGCAAATGTGTAAGTGGTTCAAAAAATGGCGCCAAATGAAACTGGATTTTCGAATGTCTTCTCTATGGTTGTGTTTACATCTGATACGTCTTATCACAAAAGTTGGTTGTACTCTGACCGCGCTCTCATGTGCTACCGACTTGTTTTCGTGGAGAGTCCCTTTTCACTCGTGAGTCAAGTGCAGTGCTTTGTGCAAATTTCTTGTAAATGGACTGTCAATATAAGTTTTGTGTGTCATTCCGTCCAGTTTTCATATTCTGGTAAGTACTTTTAATGATTATAATAGTATACAACTCTTGAAACTTCCGTATTCTGTAGAATTGGCTGTGGTATACAAATGCCCCTTGATTTTACCATGTGGGGGAAAAGTGTAAGCTCTCCAAGGGGCAAATTTCTGGCAGCAGGTGCATGTGATTCTACGTTTATTTTTATAAAATAAATATTTTTTGCTTGTTTGGTGGTTAATTTTCTTCTCCTTTTGATCTAAGTCACTTATTTTTGGTTTGACCTTTCTTTTTATCACTAATTTCCTTCCTTTATTTCCCCCTTGTTAGCACTTGTTGGAGAATAAAGTTTGTTTCTACTGGAAAAAATGTCGCAAAAAAATGCTGAATATCCCGTTTTGTTTGTTTTTAATGGCTTTTTCACGCATTTGCCCCGTAAATATTTGAGTTGATAAGAAATTAGAAAACAGAACCACTTACACATTTGCCCCATTTCACTGGGGAAATGTGTAGCAAGGAGGTCGTTTTAAAAAATAGAGCTGAGAGCTACGAAGAAGTTGAAAAATTAAAATATCAATCCAGCGATTGTAATCAGCATTAAATTGCGTAAATTTTAAAGAAAAAATATTACTCTAGCTGTAACTGGGGCAGAGCTATGTGAGGTTAAAGTTGAACTATTAAAATTTTGGTACGCAATTACCCCACTCCACCCTACTCTGAATTCCCACATTGATCATTCCCCATCGTTCGTGGACCCTAATGTGTAGTCGTTTGTGGTTTAGCGAGCAGCTCATAAGTCTCTCTTTTGCTGTCTCCCCTATACTAAGCTAGTTCCAGTCTTGAGTAGGCTCCCCTTATATTAAATAAATTTTGATAATACTGATGAAATAGGCGTCGCTCTTTCCTAATCTATGACAATATCTATGATCTGAAGACATATCAGAGATTTCTCTCGTCTCTCTTTCTGTAAGTACGAAAAATATTTATGAAGAGTGGACAAACCTGTTTGAGACCTCGTTGAGTTAAAGCAGAACACTCCATGTATTTAACAGCTCGTACTTTATTCGCTAATTTTTGACCCTGTTCTCTTTTGATGGGAGAGAGTCCTTGTTCGGTTAAATTGTTCAATGTTTCTCTGTCTTCTCTCAGATCTATTTTTGTTCCTGGACACACAACGAGAATGTATTAGAAACCTAGTGCACAAATATTTAAAGAAATTACGTCGATACAGCCAACATCACCCGTCGAAAATGTAATAATTTCAGAGATTACTAACCAACTAAGATCATTGGTGCATCAGGGCAGTGGTGTTTGATTTCGGGATACCATTTTGAAGTAACGTTCTCAAACGATGAAGGGCTAGTAACGCTGAAGCAGATGAGAAACACGTCCGTCTGCAAAATCGATCATATTTAGTGGTTAGTCCCAACAGAGAGCGGGTAGAATGTGGAGAATTGATAGAACACTTTCAGATTGTACCTGAGGGTATGAGAGTGGGCGAAGTCTGTCGTAATCTTCCTGTCCTGCCGTATCCCATAGACCCAGGCTGACAGGTATTCCATCTACTACCATCGGTGCCGAGTAATTATCGAACCTGCAAACCCCCCAAAAAAATTACTAAAACGTGTATATGTGAGTTATCACAACAATAAAAATAATAAGGGTTGATAAGTTAGGTATATGAAGGTGGGTTGATACTTTTGCGATAACAGTTGGTATACAATTTCATTCAAAACTACGTCATTTAAAACAATGGGGAATTTGCCTCAATTTTAGAATCTGGAATTTCAAGTCAAATCTTATAATAGGGCCGTAGAATGATGTTTAACACCAGGAATACTCAAGGGGAAAAATTACCGTAGAAGAAAATGCCTAAACAATCAAGGGAGGCTGAGCACGTCACATCCCGGGATTCCTACCGCAAAACGACACAAAAACTCACCAAATTCACACGGCTGTGCTCTGGCGAAGCGTCTCAGCAAATAGTATCAATGAACGACAACAGGTAGAGCTGTAGGCGCCCTTGTGACCACAGGAAAATATCCACTCAAATAATAATGAAACTAACTATTATAGAAACTAAATAAGAGAAGATTAAGACTAATAATGCTTGATAAACTAATTGGTAGAATCGTATTGTAAAAACGAGTGAGTAAAATTGATTCTTTTGGTCTATTTCGCGTTTGGCTTTTTCCCTCCCCTAGCACTCCTGTGTTGACCATATAAGCTAGTTTCATTTACACTTCCAGAGGTAGCACTACTATCATAAGGGGCACAGATCCTCCTATGAAGTCAGATTGGTTAGAAGGTTGGATACGTCGCAACATGGCTGCCCAATGAACAGATTTTGCTGCTACATTTAAAATTTCCATCTTCCTTAGGAGAGTGCCTAGTAAAAATTTGTTTTAAATCGATTTTTCCGTTCTTATTTTTCAATAAAACAACATACAATTCTGAACAGTTCGGTAAAAATAAAATTAAAATCGGACAATTGAACAAAACCTGGTTATTGATAACCTTCTTGAAGTACATGGATTCATGTACAAACAAAGAATAGGCACTGAACATAGAACTAAAAGAAATACTGATGTGGAACTTTCAGCCAAGCACACAAAATCGAGATCAGAATACCTATGCGGGAGCACAACCAGCAGTCAGAAAAACAGCTGTCCTGAAAAGTCACTTTTCGGAAATCTTCCTTTTTCTCGGGACCAATTTCGTTCTAATTTTTACAAGATACTTACAAGGAAGTATTCTAGAGATGGAGCCAATGAAATTTCGTTTGTAACTCTCATCTCGTGGATACAGATTTATGTGTCCCAAAAAACATGCTTAGATTGGAAGGCCACTTTTTAGGATGTCCCACTGTAAGACTTGGGCGTCCTTATGCGATCGATCTGGGGTAAAGTTGGACAACACTCAACAGAAAAAAAATAACCTCACAGTAATCCATTTTAGCTTGTTCTGAATCCAAATCCGCGAAAAAACCATAGGTGTATGTCTGTGTGTAACAAAATCTTGTGTACTCTGCACAGGCCTTAGTTCTCAACCGATTTTCGTGGTTCTTTTTTTGTTCGTCGCGGAAAACTATCTAGTTGTGCACTACGTCGCCGGAATTTCGAATTTTGCTTTTTAAGGGGGAGAGGGGGGGTTAATGCTTGAAAAACGTGCGTTTGCGGGCATAATCTTGTGTACTCTGCCCAGGCCTTAGCTCAACCGATTTTCCTGGTTCTTTTTTCGTTTGACGCGGAATACTATCTAGTTGTGCACTACGGCGCCGGAATTTTGGATTTTGCCTTTTAAGGGGGGAAAGGGGGGGTTAATGCTTAAAAAACGTGCGTTTGCGTGCATAATCTTGTAAACTCTGCCCAGGCCTCAATTTCCAACCGATTTGCGTGTTTCTTTTTTTTGTTTGACTCAAATAACATCCGAGTTGTACATGATTTTACCAGAGTACCAAAATTCCCAAGGGGAGGGGGTGAGTGGGGGGATAATATTCACAAAATATCCGATTTTTCAATATTTTGGTTCCTTTACTGCTTACTAATTGTACCCAAGCTTTGAAATTGAGGAAAAATTCTCATTATACCTCCGGATTTTCATGAATTATTCTCTGTACCACCATGGAACTAATAGTGGTGCCAGGATATGGTGCCATGAACCGCTTATTTCGTGTTTTTTTTTTTTTTTTGTTTCACCTTGAATACGGATGTGAACTTCGACGGACTGCCTACCAAAACTAACAGACGAAAGTTCAATGTTACGACGTATTTCCATTGTTGGCGTTGGGAGGTGGTGGGGGGGGGTGAACTCGAATTCGCATGTTGGGTATCGTAGATCATGGATTTTAAAATGCTCTTCAGATTCGAGGCTCCCACGCCGCTAGAAATGTTAAGGTGGATAATGGTGGTGGGGGGGGGGGTCAGTGTTTCTTGCCTAAAGTAATAAATAAATTACATCGAGTGAAACAGTTTTATCACTTAACAACTGGTTAAACTGATCTAATGCTTATCCAATGGGATGTCCCCTGGAATGCATGCATTACTAAACAATATGTTTTAGTTTCGTTTACTTGGGTCAAAAAATCAACAAACTGTTTTTACTCAAAACCCTTTGCTCGAATGTCAGTTAATATATATGGAAAGGGTACGTGTAAAATTTGGATTAAATCAGCTTATGGTTAGTCAGAAAATAGAACATGAATATGACCCATTTTTCTAAATTAAAAAATAAGCTTTGCTTATTTTTCAATTTTGTTTCTATTCGACCGGCTTGGACAAAATTTACTCCAGACATGCACACACGTGTGAAGAACATTGCTTTAAATTTCAAATAATTTGGTACGTAATTGTGGGAATTGTGAAAGAAAAACGAAAGGAAGAAGTCTACGGGGCGTTAACAGCGGACTATTCCCCTTAAATTGTCTACATTTTTTGGATGCTTTTTTCGAGCAGCACACTATGGTTTTCTTCCATATCAGTGAACCCTCTTTCGAAAGAAATTTCAAATGTGAGGCAAATTCCCCATTGTATCAAGAATATTTGGTTAGCGGCGTCACCGGCCCAGTTTACGGGGATCCCGAAACCAATCAACAACACTTCAAGAATCGTCTCCCTCTTAGCACTTCTTATACCCCACTCAAAATACCACTTATTTCATTTGAATTTTCTTCCCTTACTTTCGACCTTGCTACACTAAAATGGTCTTAACTTCCTCATTTTCCTTGAAAATTCAAATCTGATTACAACGGGGGAAAGAGCGTTAAATTTTCCAAATGATGAGGACCAGAAAAACTGTACTCTAGGATAGTCTTTTTACCTCAAACATGAAAATTTGTCAATTTCTGTTTTTTTCTTAAGACATTTAGGTGAATTTTCTCTTGCTAAAACACGGTTTCTTCAGAGAGTCTCAAAATCTGAAATCATGATCAATTTCACCAGTTCTCGAACGGTAACTCATTTTTTAGGTTGGTTTACTATGAAATTTAAGGTGTATAGTGCGAAAAAATGTGTAATTTAAGCGAAAATGGAGTTTTTTCACCTTTCAAGGCTTATTGGTGAATAGGGTGTGCGCCTGGAAAAACTGTTTATTGTTATTTTTAATCTAAGGTAGATCTCATTCTGAGAATTTTGGTACCAACCGCGACCTTCTAGCGTGTGTAAATCTTTTCCTATGAATTTTTAAAGTTTCGACCGTTTATGACGTCACAGTGGGCTGGGGGGTCCCTCCCAGGCGAGAGGGGCGCGTGACGTCATAAACGGTCGAAACTTTGAAAAATCATAGAAACAGACCTACTCACGCTAGAAGGTCGCGGTTGGTGCCAAAATTCTCAGGATGTAGTCTACTTTCGATTAAAAATCTAAAAAAAATCAAACCCATTGCTATTACAGGGTACCATTCAACAATACTTCAGAAATCGGTTCAAGACTTGCCACAACTTTTTTTTTCATCCCGCTTAATGTACCTGCTCAATTTTATTTGAATTTGGAATGGGGAAAAATCCTCAATGTTGGCTGAAGTAACACGTTTTTCACATTGAAACACCATTTCCGTATTACATTTCATAGAATGGTTTTACCGTTGGAAAGCAATTACTAAATAATATTGCAATGCCACTACAAAGGAATTAGCATATGGAAGTTAGGTTGTTACTGTTAGCTTGTTTACCCGTGATACTAAAAATATTCATTCTTTGTTAGACTGTGAACCAAAATATACAGTCTTCGTGCGAAAAGTGTTCTGTCACTCTTACAATTTGGGGGCCGCTCTACGTTTGGATAAGGGAGAGAGAGGAATCATGCCAAGACCTCGACAACAACTTCCACCAGCTCGGACTGTCTGAACAATACAACGCGCTGCTGATGACTCGTCATCAACGTCGAATGATGAACCACCTGCTAGAGAGTCAGGTGAGATTTTCACTCAGATGAATCGTGCTGACGAAACCCTTGATAATGTCAGTCATCATTTCACCATACTGTTGACTGAAAATCGCCGTTTGATTTTCGAAAATGCACCACTTCAAGAAGAGAATAGAAAGTTCCGTGAGAGAAACAGTACTCTGTGTAGTAGGTGCAATGATAACCTACATCCCAACCCAAGATTAATTGCCTATGAAGCACCACTTCTACCATACGAAGGAAAAATTGATTGGGATGAATATATGACCCATGTTAATGTTGTGGCTCAATCGAATGGGTGGAATGAGGAAAGGAAGGCTCAAAAACTTGCGAGCTCTCTGAGAGGATCAGCAAGTATCTTGAGTACTTTGCCCCCCAATGAACGCACGGAATGGGTCTCTCTTACAATATATTTAAAAATATTGGGCAGCAGCTGGACTTACACAGTTGGCACGTATTCTCCAGGGAAGCTATCAGTGGTGTATGAAATAAGCATACAAGTCTTTCCAACAGTCCCATCGCCAACGACCACACACTTGATCGGCCGACCGGAAGACATTTTATTATTTCACAATGGAGTTGATAACACAATCTGGAACAAACAAAGCGAATTAGACATCACCAAGGGAAACTGGGATTTCCCCATCACATTTTCCTTTCCACCCTCCGGACCATCAAATGAATCATGTTTTATAATAAGTAAACTTTCTTTGTTGAAAGATATAGATCTAAAATGTAGAATAATTGAAATAGACAAGACTTTTCCATTCTAAAATGTTGGTTGTTTCCCACTATCGAAGGAATTATATTCATGGAACAGATCAAAATAATTTGGGTTCTCTAGAATCAAACACAATTTTTGTTCTGCAGCTATTGGTCGGTTTGCCTGTTCACGAAATCATGGTCTGATTTTAAATAATGAGCAATATTCAAGTTATACCCATTCTGTGGCAAATTATGTTTATTAACCTTCTAGAGCCTTCTGATAGTACGCTTTTCAAGTCCTTTTAAGGATTCCAAAGGACCATGATTCGCGAAGCACCATCCCAAAGAAGAATCTAGTCACCGTAATGGTACCTATCTTGAACAACAAAGTATGTTTCAAGTCTGATCATCGCAGAATAACCGGCTCGTAATACGTATGTCACATTCGTGTGCCCCGAAACTAAGAATTCCGGACGTCAGGTACCTTCCAAGGTAACTCCTACCTGATAACATCTGTCACTGATTCCGACGAAAGGAAGTTGGAACTTCCAGTTTTAACCCCGACTGAAGGATGTACTCGCCGATTCCGTTCAAATGTTACACTCCAAAAATCATCCCCCATCCGTGATCCAAACTAATCATAATTATAAGAGGTTGAACAACCAGAAGGACCCAATGAGTCATGGAAATGGTGATATACTGACGAGCGTCGATATTTTTCTTCACGCCAAAAATACGCCAAAATGAAATCTATGATGATGAATTAAGAGAAAGTTTAAGGTAGATCGACTTACCAAAGGCCCTTCTAGAAAATTCAGGGTTTACAGCGATTCTTCAGAGTATTTTCAGTAAAACGCTTGGGAAAAAATAAAAACTATCTACGGCAACTAAACTCGTTTCTTCATAAACTTCCATTTTGTTTAGTTTTGTGGATGCTATAAGGTGGGATGTGTCAGCTCGTCTCCTCCACCTCGACTGACATATTCCGCTTGGAGCGCTAAATTCCAATAACTACTCTTTGGTAGAAGCGGGAAATTCAAAGCACCTTGCATATTATTCACTTTTTATGACGTCCCACAGTGAGACTTGGGCGTCCTTAGGCGATTAGTCTGGGATGAAGAAGGACAACACTCAACGGAGAAACAACAACGGTGTACTAATCCGTTTCACACCATTCTGTATCCAAATCCGCAAAAAACATAGATGCGTGTCTGTATGTGTGTGTGGGACAAAATCTTACGTACTTACTCTTGTGTACCTCCGGGTTCTCCAAGGTCCTCCAACTGATTTGTCTGGTTCATTTAGTTTAATATTTAATAATAATGAACCTTTGGAATCGAGCAAGGAAGAAAAAGTTTAACCTTCCTCACAATTTGATGGTTTATGTTTAAAGTTATACCAAAATTTGAATCCAAAAATTGAATACAATTTTTTTTTTTTTTCATCCGTTCGCCGTACGCAGCAATTTCCCAGTTCCAGTGGGCGGATTTTGATGAAATTTGATGTACCTATCCGTTTGGGGTCTAGATGAGCCACAAAGGTTTTGGTTATCAATCACTTTTATAGGGGTGAAGAATGGGAAAAAACGTTTTCAAAACGCCTTACCACGGAATCTTTTGACATACGGGAATTATATTTTCATAAGTAACTTATAAAATTTCCAAAAAATTTAGAGTCGAATGACACTACTCAGAGCTTTTAGGGACCAACCGTTCGCTAATAAGGACAATTAATCAGCTAACTAACGATTTTTCATGTCGTTTTTTCATCCATTGTTCAACATAAACATATTTATTCATAATATTCATCATATTGTTCAACTTTTAGAAACGGATGAAACAACCAAGAAGATCAACAATAATACTTACTAGTGAAAACGTGTTTAATGTGAAATTGTTCAGGACACAGGGACACAGAATCCAGCCCCTGAAACCCCACACATATTTCCTAGGCAGTTCTCTCGCAAGGTTACCTAGTTGTGTTTCTTTCTCTGACGGATGAACTGGGAGAGTCAAAAACGATCAAATTTTGAGGAGGGTTGAACTTTTGGAATCGACCAAGAAAAAAAAAAAAATTTTAACACCCCCTCAAAATTTGTTGGTTTCGTTTCAAGGTACCTACGTAAAATCCAAAAATCGAATAAAAATTTGGCCGTCCGTCCGCCGTACTTTCCCCACTTAGCATTGACCAATTTTGATGAAATTTGGTAGGTATGTAGGCTCCATTTGGGGTCTAGTTGTGCCCCGAAGATTTTGGTTAATGTAGGTCGCTTCTAATGGTCGAAAAATAAATTTTGAAATTTTGAAAACGCCCTGACTCAAAAAATTTTGATACAAAGGTATTGTTTTTCCATCAATTTAAGATAGTATAGAATTTTTTGAAACCACGCGGAGCTCTGTAGGACAAACCGTTCGCTCTCTACGAGAATTTATGGGTTGGACGTACTGAATCGCAAAAGAGGCCTAATCTCCGTTCAAATGATAGCTGACCGAAATGCGATCGATGTTTTTCTTCATGTTGTATGGTTGGTGGCTTTGCAGACGAGTGATGTATAAAGAAAAATAATAAACCATTGTGTAATAATTTGCAGCGTTTTTTCTTGCTCGATTCCAAAGGTACTCGGTTACCTATTATTGAAAATGATCAACCAAAGAACGGGAATTTTTGAATTTTGCTTTTTTACCCTTCAAAGATTTACCTGAGAGAGACCTTCGATTGAAACGGACCGTCCGTTACCAAGACAAAATGTAAACCAACATCAGCGCCTCGGAGACGACGTACTTACCCGTTGATAATTTGACACAATAGTTCATTTTCCGAGAGCTAAATTGTTCGCAAAAGTCCGAAAAATGGCATCGGTAGACTTCGACAGTGCCAAGTCTTTGGTGAAGTTCACCAACCCGATTCTGGTGATGAACAAAGCGGAGAAGGGGAAGGAGGAGAAGAAGCGGCTCCCGCAGCTCATTCGGACGCCAAAATACGCCAAGGAAATCACTGCTGACCGCTGCACTGACACTCAGGAGATACTCAACTGCATTTTGCCGCCGAGGGAGTGGGAGGAGAACGGCCAGATTTGGAGAGAACAGGTGATGAATACGGTGTTTGACAGAGCTGCTCATGGGTGATAACTAGAGCTCGGAAAATATGCACGAAAATTTCCCAAAATATGCACCGGAAACTGGAAAAATATGCAAAATATGCATTTGCCCATAAAACTGCATACGTCTTTGGAATTTCAGTATTTTAAGAAAGGATGTTCCATATTATTAAAGATTTTTAGCCCTTTTTTCTCCTAGAAAAAAGTTATGAAGCATCAGGTAAAGTAAACAAGCAATTCAAAAAATCAGTTATGCATTTTTTATTTACTTTTATACATTTATACGAACTAGGTATAAAATGTAAAGATGAACTACATATTATATTGGACATCAATTACACGCTCCAAATTAAGGTGTAAATCAGTGTCTCCTGTCACTTAAAATTTCTTTCAATGCAGAAAACGATCTCTCTACATCGCAAAATACAATAGGCAAAAATTTAAAAGTGGAAATCTCTTTTGGAGAGTAGGGAGAGTCCCATGAGCTGTCTTCTCCTTTGAGAATTTTCGCGTTTTGAACCTCTGAAGAGCACCCTGGATTTTTCGATAGGACCCCCTCCAGTTTATCCTTGACGGCTTTTCCACTTGTTCCATGCCAGTGGGAGCTTTTTTCGAGCAGGTCGGAAACAGCACAACAGTCAACTTCCAGCACTGACTTTAATAAAAAATCTAGAATACGCAAAAAACTGGTAAAATATGCTGCAAAATATGCAAAAATCCCCAAAATGACTAAAAAACGCAAAAATCCCCAAAATGACCGAAATATGCTATTTCAATTTCAATTTAAACCACCGCATACCCTTTAGAAACCTTCAAAACGTTAAAATACAAAGATATACCGCATAATAAAAGATATGCAAAATATGCAAATTCCGAGCTCTAGTGATAACAAAGGGAAATATGAATAGGCTTGGAGGCAGCAGGCTGCAAACACAGACAGCCTTCTCTAAGATATAAATTGATAAAATATTTGTTAAGTGGGTATGGCACATAGCTTCCTCTTATCCAGAACTCGATTGTACTTATAGACGATCTAATAGTGGATAATTAAGACTCCAAGTTCCTTCCAAATTTTATGATCGATGTCGCAGACATCAAATTTGCTGGTAATATTCCAAAGCCTAATAATTCCTGTAAATGTAATCCAATTCGAATAGTCATTGTAGAAATTATGCTTTTTCGAGGATTTTGCACTTTCTCATGTCCAGAGACTGCTATCTGTCTGGGAGCCATGAAATTCATACGGGACCTTCTAAACTCCTACCAATATAATATCTACAAAAAATGTCAATTAAATCTGACGGAAACGTTACGTCTATTTCATGGATTTCTGTTTGCGCGTGTGCCTTGCTTATTAAAGAAATACATTTTTAATTACCTTTTCGAGTGAAGGAGTCGAAAATATTCAAAACTCTTATGGTCCGAGCAAAGCCAGGATAAAAGAAAGGGTCATCAAGCACCTATCCATATCTGTTGAATAATTCCGAGGAATCATGGCTGGTCAAAGAGTTAAGCGATCTGTGACACCATATCGATACCTTAAAGCACAAAGGTGCTATGTCCAAAAATGGAGTTTTGAGAAAAACGCAAAAGAAATTATCACCAATGCACAATTCCTAAAATAATGGCTTATTACACTAAACTCTTTAATTTCCTCAATAAATTTTAAAGCTATTATCGTCAAGAAAACTCAGAAATAGTTTTGTTGAATTTGAGTTTTTTCTGAAATTTAAAAAAAAAAACGTGGAAGGTGGATGGACATAGCCCCTTGGTGCTTTAAGGTATCATTATTACCTACGGATCGCATATCCTCGGATTAACTTATTAGTGCATGCACACATGCATTGGGATGCTACATGTTTTCTTATATTTGTTAATGAAGCTGTAAATAACTACACTAAGATAAGTTCCTCTATTACTTCATATTCCAAAAGAATTGGGAGTCCTTTTGCAAATATTTCCCTCACTCTTTGAAGGAAGGGAAGTATAACTCCTTAGCAACCAAATTTCACGAAGGCTCAAAATAATTAAAATCTAGATAATAAAATTAATGAAGGCACCTATAAATCTAGGATAGCGATGTTATTGGTGGTAGGTACCATTAACGCGGAAAAGCCGTTTTCTTTGCAAACGGGTGATGTACACAGAAAAATTTATTAAAAACCGATGTGTAATAATTTGTACCCTTTTCATTCTTAAAATGAAGCCAGACTAGTTTAATTAAATCAAAAGACATTCTATTTCAAGGTATTATCGCAAAATTCGTAAGTAAAAACTTAGATACCTATGGGGAAATTCCATACCTGCTTTGTGAGGTATGTAAGTACCAACGATTGTTTCATGCGAGTCACTATTTCTGATTTAATTAACAATAATAAAGTGTATTAATACGAATGAACTTTTCGGAGTTTATGAGCCAGAAACTCATACACAACAGACAGAGGGTACACAGCAAAGGAATGTTGTACATCACGAAGGAATACCCATCTATAACTTCCGCTTGGCGAACCTCGCTAATTGCAGCGATTTAAGTCAGATTATTCGGTACTGTAGAGAGCAGTTATTCTAGTGTTTACGAAATCAAACCTTGGCTTCCCTTCTATTTGGATTACTAATCGTTAATATTTACCTACCTAACAACGTACGTACAAACTTTCATGAAACAACAAAACAAAAAAAACAAACTTTCTTTTTTCTGTGATTTAACATAAAAAATACCCACACATCAAGTTTTGTAGAAAACCTAGATTTTGAAATGGAACTTCTCTAATTTGATGAAAAACACCTTAATTTTTACTTTAAATTCTTTAATTTGAAGTACACGTCTTTGAATTTGGAATAGGAAGACTAGAGAATTTATGGAAGTATTATAAATATAGAACATTCTTTCATAAATTTGAAAATGTAGTTATTTATTAGCAGGGTACTAGTACTAGTTGGTACTACTAACTAAGTGATAACCTGCTGCTGAAAACTGCATCCAATTTCAGATTGAGCGTCGAAAAATACGTTTATTTATCATAGACTGTCCCCAAATCGTGTATTTTGTCTAGCTTTTTGACAGTTGTGTAATCGGTTTAGTTTCTTGAGAAAGCTCGACCAACTCTTGAAATAATATTTTTTAGGTATCATCAGAACCCGCAACCAGAGCGGACGTAATGAAACTCGGAGAACAACTGGACAAGAAATTGCAGCAGCAGCAAGCGAGAGAGACGGGAATTTGTGCAGTCCGAAGGGAGCTTTTCAACCAAGCATTTGGTAAGAATATCTGGTAGACTTAAGCACGCTGCAGATGATATTTTTAAAAATCTATTGCTTCCGAGTCTACCAAGGTAGCGGAAGCTTTGTTTTTTGTATGATGATTGATAGGTCCAAAAATAGAGGAAAATGATCCAATAGCTGCCGAAAATGGTGTTGTGGAGAGATGGTGGAATGAATGAATGAATGAATGAAAAATTTATTCCGATAAAACAGCAAGACATCTATTAGATACATGTGTTGAACAAATGGAATATACCCCATAACCATAGGGCAAGCCCAGTGCGGCTAGGGGGAGTTGCCAAGAATAGCATAAGATAACATCAAAAGATTAAAACTGAGAAAAAAAAAAAAATGTTACTTCTTTCGATTTTGTCTTGGTATAATATAATACAATAGGAAGTCAAAGCGATACATGTTTAAAGCGATTATTAAATGAAACAGCATTTTACGAGCATACATAGGGAACATTGTTGCATAATGAAAGTCATCCTAATTTACATAAATGCTAGAGAGAACCGCCAGGCAGTTCTCTAGTCCTCTGGCGATCAGCCATCAGAATATCTTCTTTTTGTGGCTAGATCGATTAAAATTTGAAGGTGATCTCATTTCGTACTGCAATGAGCGGATCAGGAAAGGCATGCTATAGTATAATATAGGCACATATTATGTGCCTGGCAGTGCTCCATAGGCGGGTTCTCGGCGCCGGCACCATGGCTTGGGAGGTGAGACGAAGTGGGTAAGGAGCACCTCGAGGAATGTCGAAGAATTCAGGATGTTTGTGAAAGAAGGACATAGATGTTTTGATATACAGCTGTTGGGCAGAAAATACGCGGACATAATTGTACAGGTCAATTGTGGGAAATCTTCGGGTTTTTTTCGCAATTATTTTTAATATAGATTTTTGTATTATGGATATTGGGTTCAGGACCGTTGAGACAGCTCTCTCCCCCCCCCCCCCCCATGCGACAATCCCAAATCCAATGATGCTCTGTACTAGTGCCTTGTATACAATAATCAAACTTTCCTTGCTAAGGCACCCACGAAGTTTGTAGAATACGTGAGTAAATTTACGGAGTTTTTGAGTCAATGCCAACACGTGACCATCCCATCTCAGATAGTCATCCCAAATACACCATAGTTACTCCCAAATACCTTGTGGACTGGGCACGCTCGAGCACTGGGCAGTCGCACGAAGTGTACATGCCATCAGAACCGCATACGTGCAGTTCAATTGGGATATTGATGGATTTTTTAGAAAGTGAAGTGGAGTGGAGGTTCAATGCAATAGTGGAGGTTCAATGGTTATGCAATAGTCCGCACAACCGAGCCGTCTTGAAGGAGTTATGGACCTGTGCGCCGTGCGAGATTTTTTTAAACACATTAAAAAAAGTGTTGCATCACCCTAATTCAGTCAACAATATTTACAGGAAAAATTTGGGGTTTGGATTTGTGTAAAATGTCTGTGATTACAAAATTGGAAGAGCAGAATAAACTTTATTTTGATTAATTTATTCACTTAAAAATCATTTTGCTTGAAAACTGGCAAAACCGAAAAAATAAGATAGCCGAAATTGTCAAAAAACATAAAAATCACTTCAGTACTCTGTATTACCTCGGCAATAAACTGAAAAACATTTTTTTTAAATTGCTAACAAACATTAAAAAAACTCTGACAATTATTACACTAAGATTTTTTATTTTCATTTAGTTTTTATTCTTTTATATTTTTGTTTAGTTTATTTCTCTGTATAGATCACTCGCCGGCAAAGAACACGGCTTTGCCATTGTTATAATATATTTTCGCGCATGCTTCACTACCTAGTTTTCTTTTGAAATAAAAAGAACCTACCAGCGAAGCGTCGTTATTTGGTTGTTGGTTGCTAGGAAAGGACAACTGAGTGACATGAAACCCAATACGAAGAAATTCAATTGAAAATCTGAAATTTGAACGGAAATTAGACCTACTTTCATCAGTAACAAACTTAAGCGATACACACTTGGATTTCTGATTTATTTTAATTTCAACCCTTGAGGCCTCAGCGAACGGTTGGTCCTACAGAGCTCTGGGTGGTCACATTTGGCTCTAAAAGTTCAATTCTATTTAGAATATCGATAGATTTTGAGCTAGGGAATTTTGAAAATTACAATCCCTATTTTTCACCACTTAAAAGTGAGTGACACTAACCAAAAGCTTAGCGACACAAAGTAGACCCCAAATCGACCCTACATTCCAAATTTATTTTCATCAATAAAAAGCACGGCTAAAGATTGTTCCATGTTTCTTGAATTTCAGCCAAAGGCTATAAGCATTAACCCTAATTGGGCCATATGGCTAGTGTCAAACATGTCAGGAACTCCACAGATGTCCTAAAGTAGCACCGGTGTTACCAAAGTTAAATAGGAATTTTAAATATTGGACAGCAGAATTTTTGAGGTCTATTGTAAGTCTCAAAGTAGAGTTATAACAAAAATTTCCAAATTAATCGATGAAAACCTTTTCAAAATTGTTTTCATATTATCATCATTTTTTAACTTTTAATTGTTTACAAAAATGGTTTAAAAAATTCAGCCCTGCCCATTAATTTTTAAATTTTGATTTAAATCTAGTTAATCTGGTGACACCTTGGGACAGCTGTGGTATTCCAAAGGCGACACTAGTGACACCATGGTTCAATTAGGGTTAAGCGTCCCAGATGCCAAAAGGGTCGATTTTTTTTTGTTTCTCGATTCCAACGATTTATTATTGAAAATAATTAACCAAAATCACTTCAGTGCTCTGTATTAAACCTACAACTGTAATTAAAGCTTACTTGCGAACAGGCATGCGCAAAATCAGGATAAAAAAAATTGAGAAAATTACCAAATGTACAGTTTATCTGTTTCGCAGGAGGTAAGTAATTTTATACGTTTGGTGTTGTTTTTTTTTTTTTTTTGACCATTTTAGGTGAGTTTTGGTTGTAAGTTTTTGACTTTAGGTTCTCGGAGTTATTAGGGTGTTGCCCTGAATAAGTCAGAATGCTCAGAAGGAGCCAATGGTAGCGTAATGAAAACCTAAAGAACTAACAAAATGGTACTAGGAGTATCTCCGATATTCCTAGCACCTGAGACAACCTGGGTGATTGGGAACAAGAACTGTAGACAACTCAATGTACAAGTTACTGATAATAATTGTATTTGGCGAAAATAAAGATATATCAAAATAAATGCGTTATTCGTACTTCACCTAATATAATATATTAGGTGAAGTACGAATAACGCATTTATTTTCATATTATGACCAGATTTGGTATAGGTATTTCGATATAAGGAATTTCAAAAATACTGGTACGATACGCGTACCTCTTAAGATAATATCACGTCGAGAATGACTAAGTTTGCAAATAAAAGAATGAAAAATACGTTAGTACCGAAATGAGTGCTTGACAAGAAATCGTGCACAATAGGTGTGCTAAAGGTAATTGCAAATATACGTTGTACAAAAATAAGTGTACCGTTTGTACCAATGAAAGAAAAGTATTTATGTTACGTGTACTGAACGTACCTGATGTCAAGGAATATGTGAAATTGCGTTATAATTGATGCGTACTGAATGTACCAAAGACAAGATGATGCATAAAGAAAAGTTATAAGTTGCTGTACCGAATGTACCTGATTCAAAGTAAATATATGCGATTCGTACTGAAAGTACCTAATTGTTACTGAAGTTATTGCAAATGATACAACGTCGCTTGAATATAATATGCGATTGACAATGCGTACTAGACGTTACATTAGATATGTGTATCACACTGAAATACGACGATATTCCCTGGCATGAAACATAGCAATTGGAAATATATGGGTATGGAGTTTACCGTACTACTTTGAGGTCTAGGGGTCGTCTCGGGGCGGCACTTCGAGTACCGATGTGAGGCACCTGGTCCACTGTAGTAGGCAAGTCCAAGGAGAGGATCCGCAAGCCCGAAGGGAGTTGCAGGCGAAGAAGGAAGGTAAGGGCGGCGTACCTATCGTGACTTTAGGTACGACGAAACTGAGTCAAACTGCTACAAACGCTACACCACTGTGGCAAAAAAACGACGGCCTGGTGAGCAACCTCTCGAGTCAAGTGCAAGTAGACGACTGACTGGAGGGGAGCGGTGTTGGTAAGTTAATAGGCGGCTGTGGATGGGGGAAGCCGAGGCTAGCCGAAGTTAGCCGAGCTGCCCCGATGTTCCTTGCTCCTCCTCCTCGTCAAGGGGCTCGGAGAAAGAGGTCTGGTCGGAGGTTCCCTCTGCCCCCGACTTACATGGTTAATCACGAAAAAACATTTTACCCAGCACACTCAAAGTTTACGTTTTAAGGTATGTACAATGTCTTTACTTAACCATTCTTTTTGATTGCCTACCTGCGATTTTTGTATGTTTTAGATGAGATAATCAGGCAAGTGACGGTAAACTGCGCCGAGCGAGGTCTTTTACTGCTGAGGGTGAGAGACGAATTGAGAATGACGGTCTCTTCCTTCCAATCTCTGTATGAGAGCAGCATAGGTTACGGCATGAGAAAAGCATTGATGGTGCGTACTAACGATATTTCTTGTTGACATTTACGACTATCAACAAAAACATTACCTAAGTACAAAGAAGTGACTCACCCACATTTTTGTTTGGGCTACAAGGCTGAGCAAGGGAAACTTGAATTTGAAGATAAAATAGTTTCGTTGAAAGCTGAGAAGAGTAAACTGCAACAAGATCTTCAGCAGCTGAAGCAGAGCTACGAGATCCTGGACAGGCGGACAGCTGAGCTCAAGGCGACTGAGGAAAAGAGACACCAACAAGATCTGCAAGCCCTTCAAAGAAAAAACGCTGAACTCAAGGTTAGTCTTCAGTCGTAAAAATTTCTTTTACGAAAATTTATTAGTCATCTCAGTTAGTCAATAAGTACCAACCTAAAATATAAACTAGAATTTAAAATTATCTGCATTTTTTATACCTCAAAGGAATGTTCCATAATTATCAAATTAGTGAGTTTCAATTTAGATTTGTTCAAGATGGATTTGTTTAAGTTTATATTTACTTTGTTCCAGGCCCAGTTGGAAGCAATCGTTTCACCGTCAAAAAGCTAAGTTTACACCTAGAAGAGAACAGTGAAAGTTTTCGAAAATCGTGCGTGAAGAAATTTTTGACATTCGTGCATTTTGAAGTCTAAACCCCATGACCACTTAATAGTGAATAATCTTTGCGTTGAATATAGTTTCTACGCTGTATAGTTAAACTTGTACTCAAATTATATCTAGCTTAATAGATAGAGGCAGACAGTGTTAGTCACAGCATATTTTCACGTTGGAAAAATTCGGGAAGAAACTTTTTCAAAATAGGTTAAAAATATTGTTTGTAGCGCAAATATTTATTACATAATATCTAAGTGTACATACTTATATCATAGTACCTTTTGTATTATCAGTAGTAAGTATCTTACATTTTCCTACCCAAGTACCCTTTTTCCTAGCTAGCTTCTTTACGAAAAGCTGTGCGTGTATTTAACCCACTCTAAAAATACGATTTGAACTCTGAATTTCTGGACCTTCAACTTATTTTATTTGATTTTATTTTTTTGAATTTTCTGTGTAAACGCGTAAACTTGGTCTGTATCGACAGCTATACAGGGTGTCTACAAAAAAGATCTTATTCCTTCATGGGGTCAATTGTACAACTAATTTGCAACAAAAATGTCTCTAAGCAATTTTTTTAGAGGATTCTATTCCGAGTTATTTCAATTTTAAAGTTTTTTTTCGTGATTTTGACCTTATGTCATTAAATTGGTAATAACTCGTTCAATTTGAGGTGATAATTACAATTTGAGAATACCGTTGAAAAGAGCATTAAATTTCCTATCTCCTTAATACTGCCGTCCAAAGGAAGAACGTCCTAAGTCCATTTTTTGCATTTCGAGAAAAACGAGGTTTTGTGAAGTTGCCTGCGCCATTCGTCTCGTTGCAGATAAAAAAATTTTTTTTCCACGAAGCACTCACAAATTTGTTTTTTTATTTTGTACTCCATTGACAAGCACAGAAATAATATGATTAGGGTAATTATTGGGTCATTTATGCCCAATGGAAGGACATAGGACTCTTTAGCCTAGCAACCTAGGACTTAGGACAGCTTGACTCTGCTTGATGCAAGGCTAAAATATCCTAAGTCCGTGGTATTTTGAGTGATAATTGTTTTATAATGATAATGGGTTTCTGAAATAAACATTTTTGAGTTTTGATAATTTTTAATATAATGATAATGGGTTATTGAAATAAACATAAAACAAGTGGGTGTGGCACATAGCTTCCTCGTATCCATAACCCGATTATATAGATGATCCGATGCAAAGGTAGTAGTTAATCTCGAAACACCAATCTCTAAGTACCTTCCACTACCCTCATAGGGGACCATCTACACGCTAATCTGGACAATCCTAGAGAATTTCATCAACTTCGGATGAAAAATTAAGTGAGTAGGTGTATGTGATTAGATCAAAAAAAATGCGCAGTCGCTTTTATCAGTCCGGAGGTGGTGATTTTCATAGGGGACCATTTAAATACTAATCTGTAACATCCCTGAAAATTTCATTGAAATCGGATGAAAAATGTAGAAGTTGTGGCCGCTACAAGGAATTCACGTTTGCGCATGCGCAGTCGCTTCTATCAGTCCGGGGATGATGATTTTCATAGGGGACCGTCTACACACCAACCCGCACAATCCCTGAAAATTTCATCGAAATCGGACAATAACTTCGTATAGTTATGCGCGTTACAAGGAATTCATGACAGACAGACACGGAACCAAAATTGTTCAGAAAGTTCTAAAACGCGAGTGAAAATTTTGATTTTGGAGAACTTTTTTTTTTCATCCTTGAAAAGTGAAAACAAAGCTTCCGCTACCTTGGTAGACTCGGAAGCAAAATCAGTATTAGCTCCAAAACCAAATTTTTATTTTCAAAAAGTTTCATTAATTACACAATTAAATGCAGTATAATATATTCATTGGATATTAGGAATAAACTCTTGTTTTGACTGTAGACAACTAGAAAATCACAGTTCTTCGTTTTATTTAAAGTCTATCTGTTCAGTCTCAATCGAATGCTACACAGAGATCAGAAAACCTTGCTGTGTTGTTACCGCTGAGAGTGACTGAAGCAGTGCTACTAACTGTCGCTAAACTGACATCATCGAGTGAACAACGTAGGTAGGTACTGTTTTTCTTCAAAACTAGGACTGTTTAAGCAAGTCCAGGTCACAGAACTAAATGATTCGTACAAAGCTTTAGCGTCCTATGGTCCACTTCTACTAAACTAGACTGTCCTATGTCCATGAATTTTTTTCCTCTAAGGACATTTTAGCCTAGTACGCCTTACTTAGGACATTTTAGCCTGGGATGACAAGCAAAACTCGGGAAATGGACTTAGGACAAAGTGATTTTTCTCTACTTTCCCATCGACTTACGACGTTCTAACCTAGCTCAAAAGATGCGTCTGATCGAGCTCTACAAGATCATGTCCCTATCTCAAAAAGTGAAAAAATGGACTTAGGACGTTCTTCCTTTGGACGGCAGAATACCAAATACATTTTTTTTTTCAGTTGAAGTTCACTTGGTATATGGCAACTTGAAAAGTGAACTTAGTAACTTTTCGTTTTTCAACGCCCGTAATTTCCAAATAATTCGAGATCATGAACTATTGTCGGTAAGCCTAAAACTCCCCCAGAATCTCGGGTTTCCAACGGTGTGATCAAAAAAATATTTTACAATCGAATTTGACGGAGAAATTTCTATTTGAACGCGGAAAAACGTTAATTTTTTTCAGCGAAATCGACGGTTTGACGGGGAGACTGTGCTTTGGAGGAGCCGCGGCGGTGAAGACCCCGGAGTCCTCCTATTCAAAATATAAATTTAATGCTCTTTCCAACGGAATCCTCAAATGGTAACTAATCGTATATTAAAGGAGTTATTACCAATTTAATGACATAAGATCAAGATCACGAAAAAACACTTTAAAATTGAAATAACTCTGAAATTTAGCCTCTAAAAAAATTGCTTAGAGACATTTTTTGTTGCAAATTAGTGTAGAATCGACCCCTTGAAGGAATGAGATCTGTTTTTTAGACACCCTGTATAAATATTATTTTACGTATCAAGTTTCACTAAACTTTAATACAGTTTTGTAGTGGGTCACTTTTAAAATAATTCTGATATCTATATAAATTGTTAACTCATAATTTTCTTCTTAATCAATCTATTACCTGAAAGCCTTGAATTTCATTCAGAGGGTTTTAAAATTTTGAAGATGTTGTTAGGACCACGTATTGAAACATTTGAGCTCATGGCACTTGATAATTTTTTCCTCAACAACTCCCTGATGACAATAATAATTGGGAGATAGGGGTGAGTAAAGCTAAGGGGGAGGGATGTGGCTTTTATTGATTCCGTCACTTGCTCTGAGCAACCGATAAACAACTTAGGACCACTAGTGATCAATTTCTACCACTTTAGTTAAATATTTCTTACTCAATAACAACTTGCGTTGTGTTCAATTGAGGAATTTAAAGTATACCTTCTTATATTGCAATTAAACTATCCGACAGAGTGATTATCTGTAGTTCCGATTATTATATCAAGAAAATCGTATAGACGTTTCAAGTCCCTAATTGTGTAGGAAAACTAACTCTCCAGATTTCCTAAAATATTGATAAATTTAAAGGATTATTTCACTTTTGGGATTGAGCCAAGAAAAATTTGGTTTTGGGCAAGTGACATGGCAGGGTCGATCACGACGGAAGATATCAACGAGATCATCATCACAGATGAAACTACTCTACTAAATTACACAGAGCCGTTTCCTGTTGATGAAAACTCCGACAAAATTGGTAAAAATCGGGTGAGTTTTAAAAACGAAGATCGTACTAACCTACCTAACTATAAATTAGTGGTACAACGTTTAAGATAGGTACCTACCAACCTATACTAAACCGAATTTGTTACTGAGTAAACGAAATTGATTACCTATCGCCATATTTACCAAACTGCTGATTCCCAGGGACCACGACGAACTCCGAAAAGAGATCTGGGTTCTGACATCACCGAAATGACACAAGAAATTCTCGACATGATATCTCCTCCTTTGGAATTTCACGCAGACGGCTCGCTTTGGAGGCAACAGGTTATTATTCACTATTTTCATTTATTGTACCAATTTTTTCGCTTCCTCACACCGTTGGTTGTGATTTCCTTCAAAAAGCATAAAAAATCGTTCGAGGAAATATTCAAGGATTGTGCGGGTTGGCGTCTAAGATGGTCCCCTATGAAATTCATAGCCCCCGGATCGATAGTAGCCTCTGTGCACGTGCAAACATGACATTTCAATGGTTGTGTGGTTGAGACTCTAGATAGTTCTTTATCAATGGCTTCGTCATGATTGTGATCATCGAATTTCGAGGGTAATGCAAGGTAGGTACTTGCAGATTGAAGTTTTGAGATTCTCTACTTGGATTTACTTAAAAATTCGTGTTATGGATACAAGGAAACTATGTGCCACACTCACTCGGTAGACTTTTTTTGCTTTTCGAAGCTTTCAGAACAATTTTTGTCGGAGGCTGCACATGAAGGCACGGTTGTAGTTCAACCAACTTACGTGATAGGTTTACGAGGGGGTACCCAAAAGTAACCGGAATTTCGTCATAACTTCTTCATTTTTCAATATTTTTACACCAAATTTTGATCACCTTCAAAGTAATTCCCACTGACTGCAACACACTTTTCCAATCGCATCTTTTATTGTTCAATAAATTTTTGGAATTTAATGGAATGAGCTTGAGACCATCCGGCGATTTTTGTTTCACATCTTCCACAGCCGAAAATCGTTTTCCTTTCAAGTCCCTTTTGATTCGAACAAAAAAAGTCTAGGGGGGCGAGATCAGGTGAATAGAGGGGGTAAACATTCGGTGTTATGCCATTTTTCGTAGGAAACTGCTTCACAGACAGGGCAATGAGTGCGGGGGCTTTGCTCGTCTGTGAGAAGGCGTGGGATAAATTTGGCTGCAACCCTTCTCATGCACAAATCCTCCGATAAAATTCTCTGGATTAAACTCCCAGACATCTCAACCAATTGATCAACCGTTCGACAACGGTCTTCGCGAATCATGATGTTGATTTTATCAACGTTGTCGTCAGTTCTTGACGTTGAAGGGCGGCCAGAACGAGCCAATTTTTAAAATGTTGAAACCACTCGTAGACACGTGTTTTGCTTAATGCAGCATCCCCTTAACCTATTAACGCCTAGTGTTGCCATATGGCAATATAGAGACCCTTTCTGTTTGGAGGCTGCTGGGCACCTTCTTGAGTCATTGAGAGGTCTTTTATCTTGGGGATCCTTTTCTCCAGATCTATCTTATCATATTGATGTATAATTCAATTAATTTTATATCTCCAGCCTAGAGGGTGAGGCACATATCACGTAGCTTCATCTACAAATGCAATGGGAAATGACCCATGATTGGAGGTCATCATAACTACCGATTTCCCAGCAAAATACGCGGTAACAAACAATAGTCTGCCAAGTGGGTATTGCACATTGGATGCTCACAAGGCACGATGCGTCACCTTCAAACTGATTGATTCTTGGCCTGGCTGGAGGTTGTAAGGACTAAAATGTAGGTACCCTATCAAATACTACCCATGTCTTCATTACTAGGGCTATTGATGCTTTATCTGATCCTTTAGTGGTATTTTTTGACTAATTATGAATGTTACAATGAGTTGATGAACTTCATCAGAATGAATTTGATGGTTCATCCAATGTTCTTAGAGTTCCTAGTAGATCCAGTGAGATCACAATACAATATACTAAAAGTTTTTGAAAAATAAAGATCAGTTCTTGTGGCTCCCAGCGTATATGGCAACGTAAACCCATGAAATTCGACCAGGAGATTTAAAAAATTATTTTTCCCGTGTTCTAAAGACTATTTGGAGTCAGAATATAAGATCTATTTTCAAAATACATTTTAAAAAAAGTCTCAGGCGTTAATGGGTTAAGCATTTTTAAGCATTACGAGAGTTTCAGCAGGCGTTTTTCCCAAAAGAAAACAAAATTTCACGGCCCCGCGTTGCTCCACGCTGTCTGCCATCACACGTTTTCGACAAAACGGAAAAAGTTGTTTCACTAGAAAAAATCTCAATGATGAACCGTTAAACTCACAGCATCCCAACTTCGCACACTGTATCGTGAGATGTGTCCCTTTCAAACCCCCCACCTGCCAACCAGCCAATCACACCTGTCTTTCGCCTCCAGCTCGATTTCGGTTACTTTTGGGTTCCCCCTCGTATCATCAGAATCTGATCAGGTTGCGTCAATATCTGATATTGACGCAACCACAGAGTAGACATTTAAGAGCCCTGTCATGATAATACCCCTCTTCATCGACCTCTTACCTTCTTGAGATCAATATCATTTACTGTTGCAATTTTTATTCAAAAGATTCGAGAAGCTAATAAGTCTTCAAACATAATCCCTTAATTTATAATTGTGCCCACATGGAGCTAACTTGGTAAATTTTCCTCGATACTAAGGTCTCATATCCTGAGCCTTGGGGCAATACAAGAACCCAACAGGTATGTACATGTTAGGCACTTATCTTCAGACATCTCTCACCACCTTTTCCAGTATGTACATAATATGTACATTATACATTATAATATAATGTATAATGTACATATTATGTAATGTACATAATATAATGTACATAATATAATGTGTATAATGTGTAATATTATTACACATTATACACATTATATTATGTACATTATATTATAATATTTGCACTTTTAAATTAAACCTTTTATAAGTTGAATAAAACTTTCAGAAAATTAATTTAAACCTTCCGAAAAATGAATTAAAGTTTTTGCGAATTGATTCAAACTGACCGCACATTTAATTAACCCTGGGAAAATCCGTCGTTTTAGTCAACAAACAGTGTTCAGTTTCAACAAAATGTATCATTTATTGTGAACGCAAATCAACGAACAAATGGAACGATCACCATAAAGTGTAGAATTGAACTTAATCAATTACCTCATGATATTAATGTAAATGTGAACATTTCATTAATTGATACTTCATTCGTTCACATTTTAAATTACTTACATAGGGATCAGTAAAGATTTCTAAAGAAACAAGTGGGTGTGGCACATAGCTTCCTCGTATCCATAACCCGATTATATAGATGATCCGATGCATAGTAGTTAATCTCAAAACATCAATCTCCAAGTACCTTTCACTACCCTCATAGGGGACCATCTACACGCTAATCTGGACAATCCTAGAAAATTTCATCAAATCCGGATGAAAAATTAAGTGAGTAGATGTATGTGATTGGATCAAAAAAATACTTAGCCTCGGCTGGGATTCGAACCCGCGACCCCTGGGGGACAGTTGAAGTTACGGCTGTTACAAGGAATTTACGTTTGCGCATGTGCAGTCGCTTCTATCGGTCCGGGGATGATGATTTCCATAGGGGACTATCTACAACCTAATCCACATAATCCCTGAAAATTTCATTCAAATCGGGTGGAAAATGTGGAAGTTATGGCCGTTACAAGGAATTCACGTTTGCGCATGCGCAGTCGCTTCTATCAGTCCGGGGATGATGATTTTCATAGGGGACTATCTACAACCTAATCCACATAATCCCTGAAAATTTCATTGAAATCGGGTGGAAAATGTGGGAGTTATGGCCGTTACAAGGAATTCACGTTTGCGCATGCGCAGTCGCTTCTATCAGTCCGAAGGTGATGATTTTCATAGGGGACTATCTACAACCTAATCCACATAATCCCTGAAAATTTCATTCAAATCGGGTGGAAAATGTGGAAGTTATGGCCGTTACAAGGAATTCACGTTTGCGCATGCGCAGTCGCTTCTATCAGTCCGAAGGTGATGATTTTCATAGGGGACCGTCTACACACCAACCCGCACAATCCCTGAAAATTTCATAGAAATCGGGTGGAAAATGTAGAAGTTATGGCCGTTACAAGGAAATTCACGGTTGCGCATGCGCAGTGGCTTCTATCAGTCCGAAGGTGATGATTTTCATAGGGGACCTCCTAAATACAAGTCTGTAACATCCCTGAAAATTTTATTGAAATCGTATGGAAAATGTAGATGTTATGGCCGTTACAAGGAATTCACGTTTGCGCATGCGCAGTCGCTTCTATCAGTTTGGGGATGATGATTTTCATAGGGGACCGTCTACACACCAACCTGCACAATCCCTGAAAATTTCATCGAAATCGGACAATAACTTCGTATTGTTATGCGCGTTACAAGGAATTCATGACAGACAGACAGACAGATAGACAGACAGACAGACAGACAGACACACAGATACACAGACACGGAACCAAAATTGTTCAGAAAGGTCGAAAACGCAAAACGCGAGTGGAAATTTTGATTTTGGAGAACTTTTTTTTTCGTCCTTGAAAAGTGAAAACAAAGCTTCCGCTACCTTGGTAGACTCGGAAGCAAAAAGTTAATGGAGAGATCGTCTAAGAGCAGCCAGAACATAATATACTCGTGCCTATGTACAGATTGTGTGTGTAAGTACTCAGATTGTGCAATTTCTCAATTACCTCTTGAAGTTGGTGTTCTCATTGACTGAGAATTTTTTTCATTTTGGAAAAAGCTCTCGCCAAGGGGTTTAGGATCGGAGAGTCGGGAGGAAAAAAGTCATCCTACAAGACACGAACTTGAGAGACTTTCTTTTTCTAGTTTTTGGGGATTTTGAAGTCGGTCCAAAATGAGGTCCCGGATCTAGAAAAATGGCAGAGAATGGGGAAGGCTCTGATTCCGGAAGCACGAGTAGTTTTAGGATTGGCTCATATTTCTTATTAATCGCGAAGTTACACCTATTTTTGACAATTTACAACCAAAGTTTTATTTTTTTAATTGAATTTTAACTAGTATTTCACTTATTTCCCCAATATTCCCGCTTCATTCATTAAGCTTTGGGTGGCAGATTCCAAATAAGAACTTGGATATTAATTTATCAACTTTTTAATCTTCCGTAATACCGGTGAGATTGTGTTTTATCGCAGGTGTCAATAGAGCCTATGACAAGAGCGGACGTTCACAAACTTGGAGAAAATCTCAACATCCGGCTCCGAGCTCGGCAGGCGAGAAGTGCCGGGATTTGCGCCGTCCGTCTGGATCTCTTCAGCCAGTTATTCGGTTGGTGGTGACTTCTAGCAAAGACCCGCTAGAATAGAGATTTGAATAAATTTGTTTACCGTTCAACACCGCGTTCATAGTTATCTATAACTTGATGCAGTACATACATAGGATACAAAATACATATCGATACCTTAACATAGTGAAAATTTACCTACCTACCTATTTTTCATTTTTTCGACGAATTGAATTCTGCTCGCAATTAGTTATTTTTAAGTACACAAATAAAATACGACCGTAGAGCCTCTCCGCAGAGGCAGAACCGTCCTCTAATGAAGTTCTTCAAGCCACCAAAAAGGCTGTTAATCTGTCACCTTCAAAACGGATCACCAAACTTGTCGTTAATGCACTAAATCACTAAATGTAGAATGGTTGTGATTTTAATATTTATTTTTTATATATACTTCAGATGAATTAATTAGACAAGTTACTCTGAACTGTGGAGAAAGAGGATTGCTATTGTTGAGGATCAGAGACGAACTTCAACTAACGTTGGCCACTCACGCGGCGCTCTTTGAAGGAAGTGTAGCCTTCGGATCGAAAAAAGCATCGCAGGTAATTAAACCAGTAATTAAAAGTAAATCCTCGGAAATTTTCTTCAAATTTGCTTCCGAGTCTACCAAGGTAGCGGAAGCTTTGTTTTCACTTTTCAAGGACGAAAAAAAAAGTTCTCCAAAATCAAAATTTCCACTCGCGTTTTGCGTTTTAGACCTTTCTGAACAATTTTAGTTCCGTGTCTGTCTGTCTGTCTGTGTGTCTGTCATGAATTCCTTGTAACGCGCATAACTATACGAAGTTATTGTCCGATTTCTATGAAATTTTCAGGGATTGTGGCGGTTGGTGTGTAGACGGTCCCCTATGAAAATCATCATCCCCGGACTGATAGAAGCGACTGCGCATGCGCAAACGTGAATTCCTTGTAACGGCCATAACTTCTACATTTTCCATCCGATTTCAATGAAATTTTCAGGGATGTTACAGACTAGTATTTAGATGGTCCCCTATGAAAATCATCACCTTAGGATTGATAGTAGCCACTGCGCATGCGCAAACGTGAATTCCTTGTAACGGCCATAACTTCTACATTTTCCATCCGATTTCAATGAAATTTTCAGGGATGTTACAGACTAGTATTTAGATGGTCCCCTATGAAAATCATCACCTTAGGACTGATAGTAGCCACTGCGCATGCGCAAACGTGAATTCCTTGTAACGGCCATAACTTCTACATTTTCCATCCGATTTCAATGAAATTTTCAGGGATGTTACAGACTAGTATTTAGATGGTCCCCTATGAAAATCATCACCTTAGGATTGATAGTAGCCACTGCGCATGCGCAAACGTGAATTCCTTGTAACGGCCATAACTTCTACATTTTCCATCCGATTTCAATGAAATTTTCAGGGATGTTACAGACTAGTATTTAGATGGTCCCCTATGAAAATCATCACCTTAGGACTGATAGTAGCCACTGCGCATGCGCAAACGTGAATTCCTTGTAACGGCCATAACTTCTACATTTTCCATCCGATTTCAATGAAATTTTCAGGGATGTTACAGACTAGTATTTAGATGGTCCCCTATGAAAATCATCACCTTAGGACTGATAGTAGCCACTGCGCATGCGCAAACGTGAATTCCTTGTAACGGCCATAACTTCCACATTTTCCACCCGATTTCGATGAAATTTTCAGGGATTATGTGGATTAGGTTGTAGATAGTCCCCTATGAAAATCATCATCTCCGGACTGATAGAAGCGACTGTGCATGCGCAAACGTGAATTCCTTGTAACAGCCGTAACTTCAACTGTCCCCCAGGGGTCGCGGGTTCGAATCCCAGCCGAGGCTAAGTATTTTTTTGATCCAATCACATACATCTACTCACTTAATTTTTCATCCGAATTTGATGAAATTTTCCAGGATTGTCCAGATTAGCGTGTAGATGGTCCCTTATGAAGGTAGTGGAAGGTACTTAGAGATTGGTGTTTTGAGATTAACAACTATGCATCTGATCATCTATATAATCGGGTTATGGATACGAGGAAGCTATGTGCCACACCCACTTGGCATTTTTTTTCTATATAGATCACTCGTCTACAAAGCCACCAACCATCCAACATGATGAAAAACATCGATCGCATTTCGGTCAGCTTTAATTTGAACGGAGATTAGGCCTCTTTTGCGATTCACACTCGTGTTTCTGATTTATCGCACGTAAAACCCTAAAATTATCGTAGGGAACGAACGGTTTGTCCTACAGAGCTCCGCGTGGTCTCAAAAAATTCTATACTATCTTAAATTGATGGAAAAACAATACCTTTATACCATTTTTGAGTTAGGGCATTTTCAAAATTTCAAAATTCATTTTTTGACCCTTAGTAGTGACATACATTAACCAAAATCTTCATTTAAATTCAAATTTCATCAAAATTGGTCAATGCTAAGTACGTGGTACTTTCCCCACTTAGCATTGACAGATTTTGATGAAATTTTGTATGTAGGCTCCATTTGGGGTCTAGTTGTGCCCCGAAGATTTTGGTTGATGTAGGTCACTTCTAAGGGTCAAACAATGAATTTTGAAATTTTGAAAACGCCCTAACTCAGAACATTTTGATATAAAGGTATTGTTTTCCCATCAATTCAAGAGAGTATAGAAATTTTAGAATTTTTGAGACCACACGGAGCTCTGTAGGACAAACCGTTCGCTCACTACGAGAATTTAAAGTTTGAACGTACAATAAATCAGAAACACTAGTGTGAATCGCAATAGAGGCCTAATCTCCGTTCAAATTAAAGCTGACCGAAATGCGATCGATGTTTTTCATCATGTTGGATGGTTGGTGGCTTTGCAGAAGAGTGATCTATATAGAAAAATAATAAACCATTGTGTAATTATTTGCAGCGTTTTATACGGTGGTTATTGAGATCAGGTTCATATTATTATGATGAAAAATATTAATCCCCTCTCAAACTTTGTATTTTACGTTTCAAGGTACGTAGAAACCAAAAATCGAATAAAAATTGTCCGTCCGTCCGCCGTAAGGGGCACTTTCCTTAGTTCCTGATTTTGTTGGAACTAGGTACGTAGGCTCCATTTGGGGTCTAGTTGTGCCGCGGTGCTTCTGGTTGATGTCAGTCACTTCTAAGGGGTGAAAATTAAGGATTGAAATTTTCAATAGTGCTCTAACTCGAAAACTTTCGAAATAAAGGTATCGTTTTTTCACCTATTTTAAATAGTGTCACTCTGATCATGGAGAAGCCAGTTTTAAATCTTAAAAAGTGGTTTGACGCGTTCCAAAGAAAGGAATTTAAAAACTGGACTTGAACCACTATACATGGTGTAACACTATAAGAACGTCCCTAACTTCGTTGTAACGGCCATAACTTCTACATTTTCCATCCGATGTCATTGAAATTTTCAGCGATGTTACAGATTAACTTGTTTAGATGTTTTGAGATTGACTACTATGTATCGGATCATCTATACAATCGGGTTATGGATACGAGGAAGCTATGTGCCACACCCACTTTTTTACATTACTTCAGTAACCCGAACAGTTTTAAATGTCTATTGTCCGTAAAGAACAGGAGATCAACGGTTACAGGATTGACTTCATCTCGTTCGCTTTTAGTGTGCTCCCAAGTGTACAAAATTTCATAGCTCTGGAATAATTTAGAGGGAAGATACGATTTATCACTCAAACATTTGATTTGACTTCCTTACGATCACTTCTATCGAAGCACCCAAGAGCCTGTATACTAAAGTTCGGCCTGTATATCTTGTACCTACTCCCATCTTCCTATGATAACAGGAAAAGAGTTGATTTTACGGCTCTCTTAGCTGATCTATCTTTCTTCCGATAGCTGTCAGAGGTCTTGAAGATTCATCAAAATTTAGCTTTAACCAGCTTCATTAAAATTAGCCGCTGGAACACGAAAGCAGTGATTTATATAGATTACGCAGCTGATCTGATTTCTTTCCAATAAGCAATATCTGAATGTCAGTAACCAAAACGACGTTGCATTCCAAATTCGGCGCTCTAGGATAGGCAAGGGAGAGAAGTAAGCTTATCGTAGCTCAAGCGGCTGAGCTGAATTCCTCCCTGTTACATAGAGTGGTGTGCACTAAATTTCAACAGGCGAGAATTCCTTTCCTCCTTCCGATTTCACGAAGGAGGCGGGATTTAGGACATGTATTGTAAGCCTATAATGTTCCCATGAACTTTTTTTTTTTTTTAAATAAAAATCTGTGTAGCGTTATTTATTCTTAGATACGTATTTAGATGATTGAATTTTTAAATACACTATTATTCCATTTGTTTGATGTTTTTGAAGTCGGAAGAAGGTCAAGATGATTTCAACGATGAGATAGAGACGCTAAACGGAGATATCGACAACATCAAAAAGGACATTCGAAACTTGAAATTCAAGTACCAAATGATGGAAATCAGAGCAGAAGAAATCAAAGTGGCTCAGCAAAAGAAACATAAGGACGAAATTGCTTTCCTCAATAAAACTAATCAGCAACTAAAGGTTATCTATATTCTCTTATTCTTCTTCGATATTATTCTGGAAACGTATTATTTTGATCTTCATAGTGTGAGATCAAATAAAATAAAATAACAGTATGTAGGGCGTGTTATCCCTCCCCCCTTATCCGAAAGTAGCCAACGGTTCATGTTTTGTTGAACCCACCATCAGGGTACGTTATTGCAAGAATAGGATATTCTAACTGGACTCAGTCTATCAGCCAGACTTTTCTTGATTGAACTTTGTCATTGCCAAAGTAGGTACCCACTAGCCCATTTTTATGTGTACGTAACATTTTCCCTCCTACAATCTGACATTAAGATTCCACTAGGTTCCAAAATATATAGGTAAGATGTACTTATAAACCTGCTCAGAAATATTGAACTTTCTGCTTTTGAGCTTTCAAATGCTAAATTAGTACATTCAGCGCGCTGAATATGTACCCCAAAATCATAGTGTATCAAGAGTAGTTTAATTTCTCGCTGATATCCCGCTTCTCCATGCTCCTGAAACCTCCACAGTGATCCTAGTAAAAATACAAGTACTTATATGTTTGCATTCCAACAACATTAACAAATCGAATGTGCAATTATAACCGTTGGAGTTAAGAACTATCAATCTTCTCTCATAAGATAATGGTAGGCGACTTGGGGTATATTCAGTAGTTATGTGCCTTACAGACGATAATAAATTATCTGGATAAGCTAGAGTAATCTAGTGGGTCTCAAACGTTCGTTCAGTTTCCATTTACTGGTGGTATCTCCAGGACCTGAAAAGCCGGCTAGAGGAATGCATTCAGCCTGACTCGGACAACGAGGTTTCAGGGGGTGAAGAGGTATTTATACAGCAGACCGACCCTCAGAGCTTTAGTAGCACAGCACATCAATTCAATGCATCCCATCGAATGAACATAGCCTGATTAACAATTTTCATTGGGCATAACTCTGTACAATAATATCACAATCACATAAGACGTAAACACATAAACTTTTTAACTTCTTCTTTTGACTTAAGGAATTTTAATCTGAGAAGTAATCGTTCAAAGAGTGATTAAAATTAGTTGGTAGAAGGACTCTCAATCCATTCTGGAATATGAAGAAACAGAGGAACGGATCTTCATTCGGATAGTTCAATGAGGAAGATTGCCTCGTAGTGTAGTTATTACAGCTTCATTAGCAATATAAGAATACATGTTGGATCACAATTTACATGTGCATGCAATAAGTAAATATGAGGATATAATATGGTGTCACAGATCACTTCACAATCTCTGGTCGTCCACGATTCCTCGAATTTAATCTAGATATGGATAAGTGCTTCATGGCCCTTTCTGGGTTCGCTAGTACTATAATAATTATTCAATAATATTATTCAAAACAATTATTGTTTTGAATAATTTCGACTCCTTTACTCATGAAGGTAATAATTTCTCCTCAAAGAATGTTCCAAAATTCTGGACACTGAAATCGTTCGTTAATTTATTATTATTGACATTTTGGTTTCATTATGGAGTTAGTAAGTCATTCCTCTTAGGACAGTATCTTGTGGACAGGTACCCCTGGAACTAACATACCTATTTATGTATTATATGAAAAAGTATAACTAGTTCCAATTCGAACCAAAAAATTATTTATTGCACAGTTTTTAAATGTTCATTTAAAAATGGGACTGCAAATTATTGTATGAGCAGTTGTGGGTTTCTGCAAAACGGAATCTATTTCTTAGTAGCTGAGGAGGTTTCAAAGAAAAAAAAAGGTCGCAATTGATCAACTGAAATTTGAACGGAGATTCAGCCCATTTCTGTCGGTGAACATTAAGTTGAACATTGTCAGAGAACATTAGCGAAATAATTTTTTTAACCATTAATTTTAAATTCGCAATCGTGTTTTGCCTTCATCATTCCTCCCTACTTTAAGTCCACGTAGGACTTGTAGAGCTCTGAGTGGTCTCATCCTATTATAAAAATGATCTATTATTATCTCAATCAATTTTATTCTGGATTGTGTCAAAACATTATTAGAAATTTTGGAATTTTAAATTAATGAAAATATATTATTTGTATTTTGAAAGCTTTTGAACTAGGACATTTTGGAAATGTTTTCCCCAACTTTTTACCCTTTAGACATGAATGGCAATAACCAAAAGCTTCGGGGCACAACTAGACCCCAAATGGAGCCCACATACTAAATTTCATCAAAATCGGTCTATGGTAAATGTAATGATTTTTCGATCATAAACTACCTAATTAAATTCTTTTTTTTTTCCAACGATATTTTTATTTATTAAATATCAATAACATAACAACTGAGCACATAAGGAGCACATCTAGTTAATTTAATTTCAAAATGTAATCAAACAGTTTGTAGAGTCAACAGCCCAGAGGCTATGCTCTAAAGCACAAGTAACACAGCACTGTGTCTCAATTTATCACTGGGCCCAAGGGTTAGGTCCTATCAAGCCGCAAAACGACGTTGGGGCTGTCTAGAAGACAAATTCTAATCTGTTTTTCAAAGCTACTTTGATATTAATAATAAGTTTTATTGCTAATATTTACAAATTTATGTGACCCCTTGTCATTCCCTGGAGAATTCCCAACAAACAGGAGAGCGAAATTCTTGCAAGGAAGAACCCAGATGCACTGTTTAGCATGGAAATACACTGCACGTTGGGGGGAATTTCGGGTACAACGGACGAACGGAAAATGTTTATTCGATTTTGGTTTATTATTTTCAATAATCAACCAAGAAAAAAATTTTAACCCCCCTCAAAATTTGTTGGTTTACATTTCAAGGTACGTAGAATCCAAAAATCGAATAACAATTTTCCTCCTTAGCTCCCGTGGACCGATTTTGGTGAAAATTGGTATATGGGCTCTATTTGGGGTCTAGTTGTGCCCCGAAGCTTTTGGTTGATGTCAGTCACTCCTAATGGTTGATGAATAAGAGCTGAAATTTTCAAAACGCCCTAGCTCAAAAACTATCGATATACTTAAAGGTATTGTTTTTTCATCAATTTAAAATACCATTGAATTTTTAGATTCGAATGAGACCACCCGGAGCTCTGTAGAACCAACCTTTCGCTCCCTATGAAAATTAAGGGTTGATCTTACGATAAATCAGATACACGGGTGTGAACTGCAAAAGAGGCCTAATTTCCGTAGAAATTTTAGCTGACCAAAACGCAAAATGCGATCGCTGTTCGCTATCATAATCTAATGAAGGCACCCACAACTCCCTATTTCTTCGAATTGAGTGTGAAGCGAAAATATCGCTGGAAGGAAGTGGCAATGGCGAGTTATCTACACAGAAAAAATAATAAACCTTTGTGTAATAATTTTCAGCGTTTTTGCATTCTACCTGCCTTGAAACGTACCGTAGATGTACCCAACTTCGGCCATGTCCCCTAACTTCGGCCATTTCAAATATTGGCGATACTGATGAAGCTGTGCTCTTCAGGAGTCATTAAAAACTTTCAGTTTTTTCTCAATTTCAACAGGTGTCTTTGGGGCCTAATGTTGATATCTCTCGTGCCTGTTACTCTTATCACCTTCCCATGAAAAAAATCAAAATGTAAACAAGCAGTTTAGACATTTTTCAGCTTGTGTGCTTTATAACTATTGTAGTTTTTGATGTGATGTGATCTTAGAACTTGCTCTTACCGTATCATGTTCGTAGTTTAGTGTTCTTGAAGGTGAGTGATAAGTCATTTTTTTACTTCATGTTTTGAGGGAGTTCTGGGGAGTTTTTTCCGATAACTGAGTCAGTGTACCTAACTTCGGCCGTCTCGAAGATAGAAAATTAGTGGACGTGAGTACCAAAACTATAATCCGATATATATGGAAAACGCACTGAAGGAGGTTAGGGCTAGGAAATTGTCAATTCGGAAGGCATCTTAAAAATATGCAGTACCCAGATCGACTTTGTAGGGTAAGATAAATAAGAAGAATCCTCTCAAGGTGGGTCACCCCAATGCAGTTCAATTTTCACTCTAATGATATTATTATAATGATTAGTCATGAGTTTATTGTCTTTTGAGAATATTACACAAATTTTTCAAGAGAAGTCAGATAAGTTAATATTACCAATGAATGTTTTAAATGTTGTTCAAATAATTTTGGCTGTTTTATGACTAGTGTGACGATCTCGTATTTTTGACATTATTAGCACTGATAATGATGATAATTTTGAAATGTCGACCTGAAAATTACCATGATTTGAAGTTTTAAAATTCAAATAATCAGTTCACGTTTGAAAAGCTTCATAGATATCTTTTACTGCATTTCGCCTTTGTTTGGATGTTTTCCATGATATTCCTAAGGTTTTATTGTATTATAGGTGTTCCAAAAAAGTCTTTGTATGGTTTTTATGATTTTTAAATTCAAAAAAACTTTTTAAAAAAATTATTTGGCGGCCGAAGTTACAATATACTTACTACTTCTTCGTTTTTAATGCATTTTTCATAGGTGGCCGAAGTTGGAGCACAACGGTACCTAACTTCGGAAACACTTCAAGTTTTTAAAAAAGGCCAAGGTTGTGATGATAAAAAAATTATAGTTACATCCTATAGAGCAGATCTGCTTCCATCTAAATTATTTTTTTCAGATTTTTACTCATATATTTGACTTTGAATAAACTCGAAAAACCTCCAAAAGTGGCCGAAGTTGGGTACTTGTACGGTATACCATCAAATTTCGAAAATAATGAACCGAAATTGCTGTAGAACATTACTAATATGGCCTAGATAGGAATCAACCTTGCACTTCGAAAAGAGCTTTGCATCTTGGATTAATCATAATGTAGATTGGATTACATAGAACTTTATGCATAGTCCAAACAAAACTACATACTTTCATTTCAGCACAAGGCTTCTGCGACGATAATTTTCCCTCAATTTTATGTTTTTTGTTTATTCAATTTTTAAACATAAATGTTTACGATGTTTATCTGGATCAGTACTGATATTTGGAGAACAGTGTGATATCATTCGATTTCATTCCAGAAAAGTATAGTTTCAATTAATCTTCCTCTGTATCAGGAATACAAAATCAATGTGCACGCTTACCTATACTTTAAATTAATTTTTTTGAAATATCAATAATTAATGCCATTATTAAATAATGGCATTAATTATTGATATTTTGTCATTAACAAATTTTGTTATGTCTAATTTCGGCGATATTTCCATAGAAACGTAATGCCCAAAGCATGGCTTCCATTTCTAAAGTTCTTTACATCATAGTTTAGCACAGAAAGTCTACATATTCAATGCCTTTGAGTGTTTCCAATTTTTTACTGTAAATAATAAACACATCAGGTTTCAGCTGGAATCTGTTGGGTTTTATGTACAGTTAGCATATGGACGCTTAAATAATAATTGATTTCTATCCCCGAAATGAATAGAATACTGTTTTCATACGTTATGTAGATTTTTACACAAAATAAATTATTTCCATTCATGTTCAATATCGATGTTTATTTGTGATCAAAGTAAAATTATTCATGGGAGTTTGAACCGTTTGTTATACATCGTCCATGTCTTAATGTAGAAGCTGGTTATAACGAAGTTTAAATGCTTCCTACTTGCAAGTACGAGCAATAACGAAGAATTACCTTATTAACCTTTCTTTCAGGCACAACTGGAATCTATAATTGCACCGAAAAAATGAAAAATCTGCTGAATGGACGCAAAGAAAAATGAACAACCAAGAAGTATCGCAGGATAGAGATGAGCCCTCATTTTCTTCATCTTTGAACAATTCTTGTTTGAATAAAATACGCTGATGACACAATAATTTTCATATTGGATTATTTACGTACAAGTGTACTTACATATTTACTCATACCTTCCCTACCGTATGTCATGACCTCCTCCTACCGTTCGAATTTCAATACAGAAAGACAATAAATAACCAGTAGTACGCCCGACCTCAAGTTCCACGTGTTCTAAGAGCGACAGTTGAAACTGTTGGAGTCAACCTCCCTTCGTCTCTTTCCATTGTCAATCTCAGTCTCACGGGATTTAAAAGACACTCTCAATACTGCACTATAACCCAGTCTAGTCTAAACTCTAACTTATTCAATCCTCACCTTAACAATCTTCAAAACGATCATTAGTCTGTTCCGGGCCAGGGAATATGCAAGTGGAAATGTTGACTGTAAAATACGATTAAAAAAACTCGTGTTTATAATTTTAAAAAACTCCAAAATTGAACACAATGAAATTGGAAAATCTCTGAAAAAAATAGCAGAGGTATTGAGGAAGACTGAGGCGCAACTCAAGTAGGTGCAAGTCAATGAATGAATTGAAATAAAGTGGAAACAGTTCCAGAGGTTAATGAAGGAAAAGTTGACGTCAACTCTATTATTTGAAAGGATTTTTTTTGTTAACGAGGAAATCACCATGGAGTGGTGGTCCCTGAAAAGTTTTGACTGACAACTCGTGATAGTCAACATTGATATAAAAAAAAGAATAGAAGAAAAGCTAGAATAGGTTTCGGAATCTAGGGAATTCGTCTTAGTTGATAAATACTTTAAGTCTATCTGTAGGCCATCATGAATAACTCTGACAGGCAATACCGAAGAAAAGACAGCGAACTTCCCTTGTCAAAACGCCTTACACAGGAATTCATTTGTTCGCCTATGCTGAGACGGAACGGACAACCGGCCAAAGAAACTAAGAAATTCGGAAAAAATCCAGATGTGAATCTTCTTTTTGACGACGAAAAACCAAAAGCCAAGACGAGAAGGACTGAAAAACTAAGGAGAGTTATTGATTTGAGCGATGCTATTAGAAAGCAGATTGTGCGAATTGACGATAAAAAGCTGACTAGTGGGGATCGTGCGCAGGTAAGAACTCGTAGATACGATATTTTCCTCAATCTTTCTATTGAAAGAAATGTGAAGAAATCAGTAATAGAGGAGAGCGGAGTTGGCTGACCATGTTGGTTTTTCTTTCTCAATTTGTTGACAATCGAAATTTCTTATTTTTCAATTGAGTAGACCAATGTCGATGTTCAACCATCTTAGGGGATCAGTAGTTTGCGCTTTTAATTAACACCAACCAGCTCAGGGAAATGAACATGGTTTATTACATTACCTTTGGTTGACCCCGCGAGTTTCCGACATTTCTTCTTCAATGTCTACCTTCGAATAGTCTCATCATTCAATATCACTACAGGAATCAGATTCCGTGAAAGCCTTCAAAGAAACCTACTGATTATACATGATTGCACCTACTGTTATAAATAACTTCTAACTTTCAGAAGATTCTTAAAAAACGGGCACCTAAATGGACGGAGAAACTAAATCCAACGACGATGTCTTACTTTGTGGAGGTTGACACGAAAACCCCATCATCAGCCGGGACGGGAATCTCAACAGGCAGCAAATCAGAAAATTCAAGAACCCTTGAGGACGATGCCGGAAGCACGTTAGCTAATTCGAATAACCCAGAGATCAATAATAGAATCCCGGATGCAAGAATTCCAGATGGTAGTATCGTAAGTAATATTGGAAATTTAGCAAACAGCGAAAAACACCCCGGAGAAAGTATTGTAAGCGCAATGGACAATTCAAGAATCCAAGCAGATGGTACGAGAACTACAGAGGGCAGTATTCTAAGCAACATGTCAAAGGCCAAGGTGGGCAGTACAGCACACCCTGAAACCAGTATTGTAAGCGCGATGGACAATTCCAAGTTCCAGGTAAGTGCTACAAGAATCCCAGAGGGCAGTGTAATGAGCAATAAAGACATTTCAAAAATCCAAGCGGGCAGTGCAAGAATCCCGGAAGGCAGCATTGGAAGCAATAAGGCAAAAATCCAAGCAGTCAGTACAAAAATTCCTGAAAGCAGCGTTGTGAGCAATATTGGTTATTCAAAAGACCAAACAGGTAGTACAAGGCTTCCAGAAGGCAGCATTACAAGCAATATGTCTAAAATCCAAGCAAGCAATACAAAACTTTCAGAAAGCAGCCGTTTGAGCAACGCGTCAAAAATCAAGGAAGGTACAAAACTTCCTAAAGAGAACATTCAGAGTGAAATCGGCATTTCAAAAATCCAAGCAGGCATCTCAAGAATTGCAGAAATCAGCGTTTCAAGTAATGAGTCAAAAACTGAGGCAGGCAGTACGAAACTTCCTGAAGCCATTGTATCTAATAAGGGCATTTCAAATAGCCAAGCAGGCGGTACAAGAATTTCGGAAGGCAGTACAAAACTTCAATCAAACAGTATGAAAATCCCTGGAGGCAGCATTACAAGCATCATGTCAGGAATTCCTAGAATCCCGGCTGGCAGTATATTAAGCAGGAAAGATAGTTCAAGAATTCCTAAAATGAGCCGAGAGTATTCTTCAACGACAATTTCTCTGTCGATCAGGACGGAGGACATTGAGGTTGATACAAAAAGCGACCTAACCACTCTTGAATCTCATGAGTTGAAATCAGCATGTAAGAAATCCATATTATTGTTTTTCTAAAATTATATGGATGTAAGTTTTGCATTTCACAATACCAATAGAAATATTCTTCAGGTTAAATACACTACTTCCTTATGGAGGGAAGTTCAGTAGTGAGTGTGGTGATGATTTACTGATTGTCAGTAAATTCCTAGGTCTTGAAGGTAATTATATAAGAAAATTAGACCCCGAAGTAACCATTCTATGATGCAGAGTATTACCCAGTTTACCTTTTCAAAAATTTTCTCTAAAATTAGAGTAGCACGGAATTCAAGTTGAGTAAACTTAGCTCTAGTAGGTTAGCTACCAACCCAACGCAATCTTGCATCATTTAACCGCTCTTCAACCGTTGGATAGATATTTTGTCACAAAAATAAGAAACGTGAGTATTTTACTGATTATGGCTGAAAGAAACCTTAACTTTGTACACCTCACAGCGTTTGAAAATCTCCGGAAAAAGATGTCTTCCCACTCAAGGTTGGAAGGGTCGGAGCTGCATCACCTTCACGAGAAGGCAGCAGAAAGGAAGTTCTCCAAAATGTCTACGGGCTCCAACAGTAAGACAATGGGCCAGCCAGGATTACACCTCAGAAGGCAGGTGAGGTTCATAAATTGTAGTCTCATAAATAAAACTGAGTCTGTATTTCAGTTTGTTTTTTATGTAAAGCTGGACCTATTTCCAAGAGTCTTCGTTCAAATGATAGGCAAGATATCGTTTGATAATTTTATGTAAGTTTGTGAGTAATTTTATTACGATTTTCACTGAAAATTAGGGAACTGGGAGAGAGGACATATTACTACTTAGACTGCTGAAAACTGGATACTTTATTAAAAGTTCCATGAGAAGGTTATCATATAACAGGTAGATAATACATAACAGATAATATCTGCATACTGTACGAGGTCAGAGTAAACAGAACAATACACAATCTTTGAGCCTCAGACTTTTCAGTTATATAGCTAGTGATTACCTAGCGTCCAGTCATAAGTGTTTTTCTTTTTACACCTTTAGGTGAATTTCTTATGTCCTGTTGTGACAGAGACTCACATTTTGAGGTTCCGCCTCTTCAGATAATTATATTTTTTTAAAGTCTGCCAAGTGGGTGTGGCACATTGCTTCCTCGTATCCATAACTAATCTCCCTCCAATGTCAAAGTAACTTGCAGTAACCTTTATGGGACCATCTACGTCAATCCGCACAATCTCTGTACATTTAATCGAAATCGGATGGATAATGTAGAAGCTATGGCTGTTACAAGGAAATTCTCGTTTGCGCATGTGCAGTGGCTACTGTCAATTTGGGGGCCATGATTTTCATAGGGAACCATCTACATGCCAATACGTACAGTTCCTGAAAATTTCATCAAAATCGGATTAAAAATGTAGAAGTTATGGATGTTACAAGAATTTTACTTTGACGCATGCGCAGATGCTACTATCAGTTTGGGGGCCTTGATTTTCATAGGAGACCATCTACACCCCAAATCTCACAATCCCTGAAAATTTCATCAATGTCGGACCTATGTAGTTGCAAGAATTTCATGACAGACACACAGACACACATACACGGAACCAATATTGTTCAGGAAGCCCTGAAAAGAAAAACGCGAGTGGAAATTTGATTTTGGAAAACATTGTTTTTAAACTTGAAAAGTGAAAACAAAAAATGCTACCTTGGTAGACTGGAAAGCAATTACGATAACGTCCCTCTATCTCTATCCCTGCGATTTGGTATACCATAGACTTCTGTTTTTCCGTACAATTTATAAATACTTTATTAAATAAATTATTTGAATTTGGAACGAAGACTTGATCATTTTTTAAATGAATTTGAAGAACTAAAATTTATCACTGATTTGACGTAGTTTGTTGTTTTAAACTTAGATTCAATTCAAGCACGGTGAAGGTAATTTTCTGCTTGCTTACAATTAATTTCGCAGGTGGTCATATGGCTATTACTATTCTATGGTTCATTGTTCTATCATCTCTACCTTCTATATGAGTAGGTACGTCCTACCTACAAGCCTGCTGCATGATGGAAGTCTTCATGTCAATTTCGTTATCTTCTTTTCAATCCCAACCAATATGCAAATTTCCTTTGGTAGCTAATTTTTATGGAAAATTTTCTAAAAGAATACGTAAAACTTGTTCGCAGATGTAGACATGTATGATAACAACTGTAGAAGAGGACAAATAGAAGGGGTGAATCGTTGATCTATACTTCAAAATTCAACGATTCAAATATAGTTCAATAATTCAATAATATTCAATTATTATAGTTCAATAGTTCATCAGTAGTTCAATCATAGTTCAATTTATACTTCAAACCAGCTGTAATTTTGGCATGTTAAGTTCAATTTAATGACTCATTCTTTCAAATAATTGCTTCATCTTTCAACATTGGTGAAATCCGAAATTGATGTTTATAGGAGATAAGTACGAAATTAAAAAAATTATCAATCGCCACCCTTTCAATACTCTGAGTGTATTGTTTTATCAACAGTTGTCGGAGATTGATCTCAATCTTCTTGATGAAAATGAGAGGGACCAGTCGATGGAGCCCCACTTGGATATTTCGAAAGATGACAAAAGAACTGCATGTCTTTATCCTGGATGGGAGGTTGGTCAACACTGTCACTCGGTGGCAGCTTCCGTTCTCAACAGAGGGTGGCCGTGAGTTGTTATTCAATTGCTATATTATTGACCGTCGTAGCTTGAACATTCTGAGGCTTTCCCTGACATTGTGAAACTGAGTTAAGTTATTAATAAGGTGACCTGATTACCAGATCTCTAAAGCGGTACTTATTGATGATTGACGTAAATGGATCCTTCATTCATTTTGATAGAAAGAATTTGAAAAATAAATAACAAATGGTTCTCCATCTTTCGGTAGGTATCCATGTGGTTCTCGAATTTTGAAACCACGATACATGTTTTATTCAACGATCAATTGGGGATCGTTTTCCTATGTAATTCCACGGCAAGTATAATTGTGAGAAAATAGTGGTACGATGGCACTGGAGTGGCTTTGTATAATTTCGAACATTTTGTAAGAAATATTGTGGACTAGGTACTTGGAATAAGTAGGTTTGCAATGGAACTAAATTCCGTATAGGCTCATGTAAAGACCAGGTATATGAAAGTTACACAAAAAAAAAACTCAACACAATTTGTGATGAAGTTAAATGGGGTGTGCGCCTGGGTAGGAAAAACTGTTTATTGTTATTTTTAATCTAAGGTAAACCTCATTCTGAGAATTTTGGTACCAACCGCGACCTTCTAGGGTGTGTAAATCTTTTCCTATGAATTTTCAAAGTTTCGACCGTTTATGACGTCACAGTGGGCTGGAGGGTCCCGCCCAGGCGAGAGGGGCGCGTGACGTCATAAACGGTCGAAACTTTGAAAAATCATAGAATCAGATCTTCTCACGCTAGAAGGTCGCGGTTGGTGCAAAAAATTCTCAGGATGTAGTCTACTTTCTATTAAAAATCTAAAAAAAATCAAGGCGCACCCCCATAGACCATTGTCATATTGACATTATCATATTTTGGAATTACGTATTTTGTCAAGTATTCTTTGAGGAGATTGAAAAACTTGTTATACCCAATGGAAAATGATTCCATAATTTCAAGAGAAAAGCCCTCATTGCGTACCTACAAATTGAGTGAAATATTATCGTTGAAAAAGTTATTTTCATTATTTATTATTCATAATTTTTCTCCGATCCTTACAACCCGAAGGATTTCAACAAGCCTTCTTTTATAGTACTTTGACGTCTCCTCAGTCCAAATAATTATTATTCTTTTAGTATAAGCACCCATCTTAGTACACATAGCGGGACTGTTCCGCCCATATGAAATTTTTGGAAGAAAACTCTTGAAATGTATACCATCATGCTTGAATCTAGGATTTTGTAGTGCCACTTCAAACATATTTGTTTTGTAATTCTTCCATTTCAGGGGACGTCTCATTTGACAGGGAGTAATTCTTTCAATGTCAAGCGGTAAACGATAAAACATGTCAACATTTTTACTTACTATTCTACTGCACAAAACAGTTTCTCCCATTCTAATTTAATTAGTATGCTGAGGAATTTTGCACCATGAGAATGATTGAATTTAGTTTAACATTTTCAATAACGAAACTTTGGAATCGAATAAGAATTTTTTTATTCAACCCCTCCTCAAAATTTGACGATTTACGTTTCTAGGTATGTAAAGGCCAAAAATTTTTATTTCGTTTTTGGTTTTTTTTTTCCGTTCGCCCTCTGTTTTTGATTTTGATGAAATTTGATATATGGGCATTTGGGCTCTATTTTTGCTCCGAAGCTTTTGGTTATAGTTGTCAGTCACTTCTAAGGGGTGAAAAATAGGAGTTGAAATTTTCAAAACGTCCTAGCTCAAAAAATTATTGACATAAAAGAATGGTGTTCTCCCAATTTTTAGAATCGAATGAGACCACCCAGATCTGTATAGGACCAACCGTTCACGTTCAAGTTGGGAGGAATGATAAAGCAGATCTGTGTTCGTTTCTGTGAATAGAGCTTCGTGTTGAACTCAGTTGTGCTTCATCAGCAACCAAGTACCAAATTCTGTTATGAAGGCAACCCAGCTTTCCGATAAGGATATTATTTATTTTTAATCATGGTAGGTACTTTCTTTCAACCCGATTGTTGACCTTGCTCGTTAATATTGTTGGTTGGTAACTAGTAATGCTATTAGTGGAAAAATCGAGTTCTTTTCAGACATGCGATCTATACAGATAAATAGTAAACCATATTGTAATAATTGGCAGCGTTTTCAAAACTCGTTATTCATTTATTCACAGAGAACCTTGCATCTCAAGCTCATCTTCTTCAGATGATCTATTCGAATCGACGAAGTACTCTAGAGAAATCATCGAAGAGAAACTTAGAGGGCTAGGTGAGTGAGGCATTTAATAATGATAAATAAATCACCGAAATAATAATTTATTGAAGACAAATTATTAATAATAAATTACCTTCTGCTTTGCTCCTTGTTGGGTTCACCTTCTGTACCTATTAATTCTACCTTGAAGCACTTACTATCATCTGGGTGGCCTTCTGATTTTATTACTCTATTTCTCAGACGTTTTCCTAATTTACCCCGACTTGTTTTTGTTCAGACCCGCATTTCATATGAGCGGCACAAAAATTTCTAAATATATCCAATATCCTAAATTTGATGCGATAGCAGATTTTAAAATACATTACGTCATTTAGTTGTAAAATTGTTTATTTATTTTGATACGGAAGAATCCTCGCTGGATCCAATTTCTATTTTTATTTTATTTTATTTGGTCGTACGATAGATTGAACTAATAGAGTGCGATGGTGTGGAAATTGCCTTTTCTCTCACAATCTGGCTTTCGATTTTGCCATTAAACTAAATGTTTTTCAATGCGTTTTACATGCCACTCACAGACAGTGTGACCCCCCTGCGTACAGCGTTATTATGGATCAAACAAACGGTTAAATAAAATCATTTCAACTCTATTGGACCATGGTGTCACTAGTGTCACCGAAAATGGGAATTCCAAAACTGTCCCAAAGTGTCACCAGATTAACTAGATTTAAATTACAATTAAAAATTAATGGACAGAGCTGAATTTTTTGAACCATTTTTAGGACGTCCCACAGTAAGACTTGGGCGTCCTTATGCGATCGATCTGGGGTGAAGTTGGACAACACTCAACAGAAAAAAAAAAAAATAACCACACAGTAATCCGTTTTAGACCATTCTGAATCCAAATCCGCGAAAAAAAACCATAGGTGTATGTCTGTCTGTGTGTGTGTGTGTGTGTGTGTGTGTGTGTGTGTGTGTGTAACAAAATCTTGTGTACTCTGCACAGGCCTTAGTTCTCAACCGATTTTCCTGGTTCTTTTTTTGTTCGTCGCGGAAAACTATCTAGTTGTGCACTACGTCGCCGGAATTTCGAATTTTGCCTTTTAAGGGGAGGAAAGGGGGGGTTAATGCTCGAAAAACGTGCGTTTTTGGGCATAATCTTGTGTACTCTGCCCAGGCCTTAGTTCTCAAACGATTTTCGTGGTTCTTTTTTCGTTTGACGCGGAATACTATCTAGTTGTGCACTACGGCGCCGGAATTTTGGATTTTGCTTTTAAAGAGGGGGAAAGGGGGGGTTAATGCTTAAAAAACGTGCGTTTGCGTGCATAATCTTGTGAACTCTGCCCAGGCCTCAATTTCCAACCGATTTGCGTGTTTCTTTTTTTGTTTGACTCAATTAACTTCCGAATTGTACATGATTTTACCAGAGTACCAAAATTCGCAAGGGGAGGGGGTGAGTGGGGGGATAATATTCACAAAATATCCGATTTTTCAATATTTCGGTTCCTTTACTGCTTACTAATTGTACCCATGCTTTGAAATTGAGGACAAATTCTCATTATACCTCCGGATTTTCATGAATTATTCTCTGTACCACCATGGAACTAATAGTGGTGCCACCATGGTGCCAGGACATGGTGCCATGATGCCATAAACCCCTTATTTCGTGTTTTTTTTTTTTTGTGGTTCACCTTGAATACGGATGTGAACTTCGACGGACTGCCTACCAAAACTAACAGATGAAGGTTCAATGTTACGACGTATTTCCGCTTTGGTGCCAGACTGGCACCATTGTAGGCGTTGGGGAGGTGGTGGGGGGGGGAACTCGAATTCGCATGTTGGGTATCGTAGATCATGGATTTTAAAATGCTCTTCAGATTCGAGGCTCCCATGCCGCTAGAAATGTTAAGGTGGATAATGGTGGGGGGGGGGGGTCAGTATTTCTTGCCTAAAGTAATAAATAAATTACATCGAGTGAAACAGTTTTATCACTTAACAACTGGTTAAACTGATCTAATGCTTATCCAATGGGACGCCCCCTGGAATGCATGCATTACTAAACAATATGTTTTGTATATCGTGTGTTGGGCCTTTCTTCAATTGAAGTTGGTAAGTTGAGGGAGGATTTACTACGGCAATATCCTTATATTTTTTTTATTCTTAGTCGAGTGCACTTTCGCTAGGTGACTAGCATCATCAGGACTTCTGATAGGCATTAAGTGGTAGGTACATCCTTGTTTTGGTGCATTTTGTGAGATGATATTTTCTGAGTGTACTGGTCTCAGCAGGTACGGTGAGGATTTAGGATTACTATGCATCTGGTCTTTGTCATCAGGTTTATTGGTATTTCCAGTTGGAAAATGGTTCGTATTTAAATTCTTCAAGTACCCTAGTTTCGTTTTTAGTATTATTTCCAATATGGTGACACTAAGTTTGTTGTAGTGAGCTGAGGTATTCAACAGTTTGTTCATCAGGATCTCTGATTTAGCACTTGGTTTCATTGATAGTTGTGTCTGAATTTGAATTTGTTTTTTTTCTTTATTTGAAGAACTTGAGCACAAGAGCAACAGGTGTAAACCTAGCGAAAGTGCACTCGACTGAGAAAATAATTATAAGGATATTGTCGCACTAAATCCTCCCTCAATCTACCAACTTCATTTTTTGTACGTTATTAGAAATCAAGAAATGATGTTATGACAAAAATTTTGAACTTTTTTTTTCATCAATTTCCTTGGACATTTTTGTCATAAATCTATTTTGAGACTTCCTTTAGCCCACAATAAAGTCCGCTATCCATTAAATTTAAAATTGCAATTTCATTTTCGTTACTCCCGGTGACACTTTGGGACCTCTGAGGACTTCCTGAGATGTTTTCGGTGTCACTAGTGATACCATAGTCCAATTAGGGTTAACAGATTCAACCGATTTGAGTCGATTCGACGTTTTCACAAATAGATTTATTCAGGTACACTACAGATAAGTTTTGATGGTTTTACTATCAACAGGAAACAACAGTAGGAACATTGTAAAATTATCGAATTTGAGTCTAAAGTAGTTACTATTCTTAAACTGTCAAATCCTTGCTTATCCGATAAATCCGTCCATAAAATAGCATAATAATTCAGAGAGGTTTAGTAAGGATTGGGGGCTTTCATAATCGAGCAAAGAATAAGTAAGGTTCTACTCGTACCTAAAACCTTTTATTTCATGCAATATTAATGATTTACTAGAGTTAGAAAAGAAACAAGAGGGAGAAAGATCCAAAGAAGTTAAGGAGAAAAAACGAAAGGGAAAATTGAAACACAAGAGAGGATCCAAGTGTAACTGCAAAAACAAGAAGCATCATAGTAAATGTTCGCATCCAGTCCTGCCAAAAGCCAATGGTAAAAAATCTTTTATAATCAAATGATTAATTAATTTAATTAGTTAATTTAGGTTTATCATTTTCAGTAATGAATCTGTGGAATCGAGCGAAAACTTAGTTGTAACCACCCTTCAGAATTTGATGATTTATGTTTCAAGGCCATAAGGTGCACGCGGCACTTTGCCCAATTCTCATGGCCTGATTTTGATTTACAAAATCGGCCATCCATTGTTAAATGCACTTTTATTGTGAAATTTATCAGAACACAAGGAACTAACCTTCTCCCCCACCTACCTCTGGTACTTAAAAGGAAATTGTCAGTTCTCTCGCAAGGTTGGTTTAATAGTGTCCGTCACTTTGTGTTGGACGAATGATGAATCAGAAACACGAGTGCGAATCCCACTTACCGTTCGTTGCCGGAAGTGAGCCTTCGGATATAATTTCATGCCACTCACTAGTAGTTCCTTAACAACCAAGAATCAAATCTCGTATTGAAGGCACTCACTACTTTGGAATGACGAAGTTTTGCTCCTAGGAACTTTCCGTAAAGATAAACTTGATTCTGAATCCTGCGAGATATGGTTGGTAAGCACTATTAGTGGGAAAGCCGAGTTCTTCGCAGACGGGTGATCTTTACAGAAAAATAATAAACCGTTTTGTAATAATTTGCAGCGTTTTTTTTTTTTTTAATTTTTATTCTTCAATAAACTCTATTTATTTTATTTCATTCAAGTTAGTGAAGAATCTTTGCATGAATCCGAAGTCTCCAAAACACCTTCCGCTCTTATGGTCTCCAGTAAGGACAATGTAAATCCGAGTCCGTCACAATTAATACAAGTACCTCAAGATACCAAGGAAAAATTAGGCAGCACCGCAAACCTCGTCGATGATCAGTCGGATAAGTCTTCGAGCTCTGAGGAGATTCTGAAACGTTCTTGCAACCGGGATACCTGCCCATCGCTCAACAAGGGTTTACCCGAAGAAATTGACGATTCAGAGAGCCAGAGAATCACTAGCTGTGAAACAATGAAGAAACCGAAAGACGATGAGAAGTTGAAAAGCGAAGTTGTGAAAGAACCGACGCCAAGTAGTTTGCGTTTGAAGACCGGGATTTCAGACGCCGGATCGTCTGCCTCCACTATACGACCAGAGTACTGCACTCAGGAGACATGTGATTTCTCGAAGAATCAAACTCAGATACGAAACGCAGAACTTCATAAACAATTCGAAATCTCAAAAAGCGAACATTCGCACAAAACCACCATCAAGAAAGAAATCTGTAGTCCTAAGACCTGTAAAATGTCCGGGTGTCGGTATAAAAAGCTATTCTCTTCCAAAGCGAAGAAAAGCAAAGCGAGGATTAAGATTGGGCGGTTAAGACGGAGGATTCAGTTGCAACGAAAGCATCATAATTTCATTTGTGATTGCCAGAATGTTTACGTTGACAATCAAGATTCCGATTCTGATGACCTGTGGTCAGACAAGGAGCTCAAAAGGAGTCGAAATCGTAGGTATTGCTTAAATTTGGAACACCTGAAGACTCGGGCTTTAAGGAAATGTGGTGGTTATATGACTGAAGGACATCGATGCAATTGTTACACTTGCTATATTAAGGAGAAACCTTGGAAGGACTTTTTGAAAAAGCCAAACGCTTTGTTGGATGTACCTTATCCATTGACGACCAAAGCCCTGAAACTGAGGGCGCAGAACACGAATACCCTCTCGAAAAAATTGAGAAACAAGTACAACTGGTCTGAGGAGAATTTGAAGAACTTCTGCACCAGACATGAGGTTTGCAAGAAACCCAACCTACGTAAGTCGTTGTTGCGAGAAAACCCATTCACCTGGGAGTGGAAATGGTGTCAGAAAGATGCAGTAGAAAAGAAAGTGAAGAAGAAAGAGGTACCAAAAGAAGACAATCCCGGTAGGTTTGGATACTTCGTGAAGATCAAAGAAGAGCGGCTGACTAGAGGGGAGCATTTCACGAATGTACAGAAAATCATTGAGAAAGCCGTGTTCTGCAAGTGGAACCTGGACTCAGCAGAAATGAAGCTCAATCACTTTTTGGAGAACATGCCGAAGCAGCAGACGTGCTACTTTGAAGGGAAAACGTTCGACTCTGACAGACGAACCTGCTACAATCCTAAGGTGAATTCAATTACATCTTCTTTTTCATACATGACGTACAGACGGAGCACATATTTTAAATGTTTTAGACTGTAAAAATTGTGTACATTATTTGGAGATGGAAGAAATTATGAAGTTGCAGATACGCAACTCTACCAGAGCGTTCTTATGGGAGACAGCCAATGCGTTTTTCAATTTTTTTGGCTAAATGGGCCAGATCATTATGCCGTCTTTAACCCAAGCCTCATTTCAGATAGTAGAACAAAGTAGGCAAGCAAAGCAAAATAATTTGTTAGTCACTTCACACCCACAAAGCCAATCTACCTTCTTATAATATTCGACATTAAACTTACGGTATGAATCCGCACGATTTTTAAATTTTAACGTCTGCTGGAGTCCAGGTAGGGGTGGCAAGGGGCAGCCAGTTTCTCGAATGTCGCACTTTTCCACGACCGAAAAACACGAATAGTTCACTTTAATGTAATGCACCGAATTATTCATGGTACCTACAACATCAAGAACGGGAAAAAATATTAATAAAGCACAAATAAAAACTGTTGAACACTTGGTATAATTGTTACAGAACTGATAACTAGACAATAGATTTAAATCAGGAGGTGACTAACGTGCCACCAACGATGTATTCCCAAAACATGATTGAATGTTGAATTGCGCTCATATTTGAACAACACTCCTAAATAATCACAATACTTTGAACAAAATGGTGGACCAAAAACAAAAAACGGTAATCCCTTATCAGTTTTGTTTGTTTTCAATAAGGAAACCAGAGAGCCAGGAGCACCAAATAATAAAATTGGAGATTCACTCACTCACACACCCCATGAGCACAACTTGGATGCTGCTCCCCAAGGTCACATTTTGTGCTCTCTGGTTGGTCAATATCACGTGCCCACCTCCCTCGAAACACGTCACCCTCCTCACAAACGGAGCATAGAACAGGAGTTGCTCCAACTGCCGCTGGTTGGTCAGAAAAGAGGGAGCTCCTTGCCACTGTTTCCGCGCGTAGATTCAACTAGCACAGTACCTACGATCGTGTCTTCTGTCCCAACTTACTCTTCAAACCCAGAGGAACTAACTTTGATTTTTTTTTAATTGGCTGGGGGTGCACATGCGCCTATGCTCCTATCAGTAGCCGCCCCTCTACAGCTACACTGTAGCTGTAGAGATCGCTTTGTTGTTTATTTGGTTACAAGTTTCTAAGATGAGTTTCAAGCGTCAATTCTCCTTACTTACTGAAGATAAAAGAGACAACGGTCCAAGAAACACCTCAACTTAACCTAGCTCAAGGTGAAATAAGTCGGTAAGAGATTCAGGAAGAAATTGTAGCGAAAACTAGGATTTCATTGCTCACGGTGAAAATAAGTCGGTAAGAGATCCAGGAAGAAGTTGTAGCGAAAACTAGGATTTCATTGCTCACGGTGAAAATAAGTCGGTAAGAGATCCAGGAAGAAGTTGTAGCGAAAACTAGGATTTCATTGCTCACGGTGAAAATAAGTCGGTAAGAGATCCAGGAAGAAATTGTAGCGAAAACTAGGATTTCATTGCTCCTTACTCTGATGTATGTATATGAAAACAAGGAGGTGCCACTTGAGTCATAACTTTAGAGGTCAATTCTACAACTAATTTGCAACAAAAAATGTCTTGTAACAATTGTTTAAACCCCTTGTTTTTCAAGTTTTAAGGCATCCTTCCGATAGGATATTTAATGCTCTTTCCTCAAATGCGGAAAGAAATGCGGTATCCTGCTATGCGGACTTAAGTTGCGCTGTTCTAAGTTGCTCCCTGTGAACATTCTCAAAACTAATTTGGACCAAATGTAGCATAAAAATGTTTTAGATGAACTGATGGAAACCATTACAATAACTTGTGGGTCAAAAAATGTACCTGTCGTCATAAAAATAGTTGTTACATATTACATTGGTATACACAATATACATCTTAACATTGACCAACCATGGATCAAAAACCTGGATCATACACAAAACGAGAGGCTTTACACTTTCATCCACCATAGAAACCCAAAAATAGGCATTTTCAGGCAGAGTTGGGCAAAATCATACTCATGAATGTGATTAAGATTGTTAATCACAGGAGTACGTTTCTGTGATTATGATTAAGATTAAATTCTTAATAACACACTAAGAGTATGATTACGATTTTAATCACAGGAATACGTTTCTGTGATTATGATCAAGATTAAATTCATATTCACACAGTAAGAGTATGATTAAAATTGTAATCACAGAGTATGATTAAGAATACATTGTTAATCACAGGAATAATAGGAATAAATTTTTATTAACGCACTATAAGTATGATTAAAGTCATAATCACAGAAAACCTGTGATTAATCATAGAATATCTGTGAGTAATCACTGGAATAATAGGATTAAAATCTTATTCTTATCACAGTTTTTCAGTGATTATGACTTTAATCATACTCATAGTGTATATCCTATCATTTTTGTGATTAATCACATATTTTATATGATTAATAATATATTCTTAATCATGCTCTGTGTACTCTCTGTGTGTGTGTACGATTTTAATCATACTATTACTGTGTGAATACGAATTTAATCTTAATCATAATCACAGAAACGTATTCCTGTGATTAAAATCGTAATCATACTCCGTGTTCAAGATTTTAATCATACTCTTACTGTGTGATTATCAATCTTCATCATAATCATGAGTATGATTTTGCCCAACTCTGTTTTCAGATATCTACTATTTGGCTGAATTCGGCCTCCAGTACATTTTTCTGGAGATGAGCGATATGCTTATGAAACGAAGAAAACTTTAATGTAAATTCTATCTAATTAAGTTGATATTTATTCTCATTTCTCACCTTCTAACAACTTTCGACCGGCAGCTCATCGAGAGATTGTCGGACATGACCAACTTCAACGAAGAACCGGATAGGAAGATTCATGAATTCTCTTTCCCTCCGAAGTTACTCAAGTACCAGGAGCCTCAACTGGTAGGCGACATCGGGACAGATATGCCGGAGATAAAAGTAAGTGCCCAAGTTATTCGTAGTTTAAGGTTAGTTTAGTTGTACTCAACAATCTATAATCCTGGAGTAGTGGGAATTAAATATTAATTGATCAACTAGAAGAATGGGCTACGGCCTGTATGTTCCCGTTGAGTCCGAGGGGTCAAAGTCCGACCACCTTAATGTTCCTGTCCACTTTCCCTTTACAAGATCATACGTTGGGAACATTCGTGCCCTTTTCTACGGGAACATTTCGTTCTCTTTTTGGGTTTGTGGGAACATTTAGGCAGACTCCCAGAAGGATAAACCTGACAATCCCTAAAAACTTCGAATAGTTTTGACCTTTACAAGGATTTCATGAGAGTCAGACACAGAACCAAAATTTTTCAGACCTAAAACGTAAAACGGGAGTGGAAATTTTGATTTTGGAGATTTTTTTTTCAACCTTGAAAAGTGAAAACAAGGCTTCCGCACCTTTGTAGACTCGAAGGCAGTAGAATGGAAATTCTGATTATCATTGGTTGAAATTATAATGCTGATTGATAATAATCGTCAATTACAATTTGACAACTAGTGACAATCCCTAAAAACTTCGAATAGTTTTGACCTTTACAAGGATTTCATGAGAGTCAGACACAGAACCAAAATTTTTCAGACCTAAAACGTAAAACGGGAGTGGAAATTTTGATTTTGGAGATTTTTTTTTCAACCTTGAAAAGTGAAAACAAGGCTTCCGCACCTTTGTAGACTCGAAGGCAGTAGAATGGAAATTCTGATTATCATTGGTTGAAATTATAATGCTGATTGATAATAATCGTCAATTACAATTTGACAACTAGTGATAAATAAGATGATGCATTTCCGCCTCGAAATTGCAAAGGGTAGACTGGAGATGGAATGTTGGTTGATCTTTCTTCTATACGGATATACAATCAGGTAACGGAATCAATCCTCTAGATACGAAAAAAAAATGGTTTAATGGAGGAGAATGATTCAGGATTCACTCCAGAGAGCTTGCATGCAAGGTAGCAAAACAGTGTAAATAACACTTGTTGTCTTAAGAGTTGTTCATAACAATCGTTGCCATAACGGTGTTGCCAACAAAAAAGGACCACAGCACTAGATAGCGCTTGAAATTCTGTACCCAACGCGTTTAAAAGCTCAAACCCCATTTTTGCTTCCGAGTCTACCAAGGTAGCGGAAGCTTTGTTTTCACTTTTCAAGGACGAAAAAAAAGTTCTCCAAAATCAAAATTTTCACTCGCGTTTTGCGTTTTAGACCTTTCTGAACAATTTTGGTTCCGTGTCTGTCTGTCTGTGTGTCTGTGTGTCTGTGATCAATTCCTTGTAACGCGCATAACTATACGAAGTTATTGTCCGATTTCGATGAAATTTTCAGGGATTGTGCGGGTTGGTGTGTAGACGGTCCCCTATGAAAATCATTATCCTCGGACTGACACAAGCGACTGCGCATGCGCAAACGTGAATTCCTTGTAACGGCCATAACTTCTGCATTTTCCATTCGATTTCAATGAAATTTTCAGGGATGTTACAGATTAGTATTTAGATGGTCCCCTATGAAAATTGCCACCTTCGGACTGATAGTAGCCACTGCGCATGTGCAAACGTGAATTTCCATGTAACGGCCATAACTTCTACATTTTCCATCCGATTTCAGTGAAATTTTCAGGGATGTTACAGAGTAGTGTTTAGATGGCCCCCTATGAAAATCATAGAGAATTGTTTTTCATAGAGGGATTCATTCATAGAGAAACGGTCTCCTGTGAGAGTGTCAAATCGTAACATGACGAGGCTTCAATAGCGCAGAGGAAAGAGTCTTAATTTGTGCTCTAAGGATCGCGGGTTCGAATCCCAGCCGTGGCTAAGAAAATTTTTGATCCAATCACATACATCTACTCACTTAATTTTTCATCCGAATTTGATGAAATTTTCTAGGATTGTCCGGATTAACGTGTAGATGGTCCCCTATACTTAGAGATTGGTGTTTTGAGATTAACTACTATGCATCGGAGCATCTATACAATCGGGTTATGGATACGAGGAAGCTATGTGCCACACCCACTTGGCAGACGTTTTTCGGTTTATTATGTTAAATAATGAACCTTTGGAATCGACCATGAAAACTCTTTTTAACACCCCCTAAAAATTTGTTGGTTTACGTTTCAAGGTACGTAGAATCCAAAAATCTAATAAAAATTTGGCCGTCCGTCCGCCGTACGCAGCACTTTCTCCACTTGACATTAACCAATTTTGATGAAATTTGGAATGTAGGCTCCATTTGGGGTCGAAGATTTTGGTTGATGTAGGTCACTTGGATTGAAAAATAAGTTTAAAATTTTTTAAAACACCCTAACTCAAAACATTTTGATATAAAGGTATTCTTTTTCCTTCAATTTAAGATTCTATAGAATTTTTTGATATCACGCGGAGCCCTGCAGGACAAACCAATTGCTCCCTACGAGAATTTAAGGGTTGGACGTACGATAAATCAGAAACACGAAGATGAATCGCAAAAGAGGCCTAATCCCCGTTCAAATTTTAGTTGCCCGAAATACGATCGATGTTTTTCTTCATGTTGGATGGTTGATGGCTTTGCAGACGAGTGATCAATATAGAAAAATAATAAACTGTTATAATTTGCAGCGTTTCATATCACATGTCGTTTCTTAGCCGTCCATATATGAGCCCATTAAAGACGAGCTATTAGAAGTGAGGAAAATATGGTAGCTCATTGAGTTATACTCATTTCAGTTCATATTATTAGAGATATTGTGATATCGATGGCTTTTTGAATGTTGAAGCCACAAGTGGAAAGCAGCGCTAAATTTTTTTACTAATTAGATTTCAATCTTATTATTCCAACCAGACTTTTCAAAGAATGAAAAAGTCACTCTCACACGGAGTTAGATTATTTTGTGATTAAAAAAAAAAACATTGTTCCATTCAAACGATCAAACATGATTTTCAGTATTTCTTCCCTTAAACAATTTTTTATACTTAAAGATTTTTCGGATGTACCTTTGCTTAATAAACACGCATTGATGGCAATAACGAGGGTGAAACGCTCGTTGGAAATGCAGGGCTAGACACTTCAAACCAATGAATGCTTCTCAGACCCATCAGGTCATCAAGCGTCGCCCATTCAGATCACCTCCTTACCACTTATCCTAACAGATGGTTTGTATTTCTCAGCCAGTGCTGGAGGTAGCGAAATTTCCGACGTTATACCGCGACTTGTTCAAAGACCAGAAGAGGGATCTTAGGAAGTTGGTGGACGCGATTTTTCCGCCGCTCCAGTGGACTGACAAGGCTGGATTGTGGGAAATGAAGGTAACCAAGTACAAGTACCTATTATCATAATTGCTATCATCATTGAATAGTAAAAAGACGTATACAAACCGTTGAGGGTGAAATCCGTACAGTTATAACATAAAAATACAAATAAAAGAAAGAAGTGGTCTTTCAGGTTCGTGTTTGGGACGTCTTTGTTGCAGGTGTCAATCAAACCGGACAATGGGGATACAAACATCGCTTTGTTGAAATATCTGGATTTCAATGAGACGCTTTGTCACGCTATAAACAAGAACTTCTGCGCTGGGCGCTATCGCCTCTATTTCGAATTATTTGGCAAGTGTCTGCCTGCAACATTCTCACACCATACAAATAATCCAGGACTGGAATTTGACTTCCGAAATCTCACTATGTAACTCAGAGGCACCCAATCCAGAATCCTTTATGTTGGTCACGTTCACCTTAACAAGGAACCGAATAATGAAAAATCCAATAAGGTTTGAAAATAGGCAAAATTTTTAAGAAAACCAAAGAAAAAATCATTATTTTTATTGACATTTTATGTCTTTACTTTGGCACATAAACTAAAACGCTATACAGGGTGTCCCATATGTTATCCACCAAACTTTGGGAGTCGATTCTACAACTAATTTGCAACAAAAAAATGTCTCCTAGCAATTTTTTTAACCCCCTTAAAATCCGACTTTTTTTAATTTTAAGATTTGATTTAAGATTCGACCTTACACCTTTAAAACGGCCAAAACTCCCTTAAATTGCACTCAAAAATTAAAAATAAGGATACCGTTGGAAAGAGCGTGAAATTTCTCTATAGATGAGCCGTTGAAAAATTGAGAAAAACTTAACGCTAGTGTAGTTTTTTTTACCTCAAACTTTTAAATTTGTCAATTTCTGTTTTTTTTTTCAAAAATTATGATGATTTTTCCCCATGGAAACAAGGTATTTGCCAGAGAGGCTCAAAAGTTTTAAAACTTTTCCATTTCATCAGCTAGAGGGAGAAAATGGTGTTTCAATGCGAAAAACGCTGCAAATTATTACACAAATGGTTTATTATTTTTGTATATAGATCACTCGTCTACAAAATCACCAACCATCCAATATGAAGAAAAAAAAACGCTGCAAATTATTACACAATGGTTTATTATTTTTCTATATAGATCACTCGTCTACAAAATCACCAACCATCCAATATGAAGAAAAAAGGAAAAAAAAATCAAAAAATCAAAAAAAAAATCAAAATCACCAACTATTGATCGCATTTTGGTAAGCTCTAATTTGAACGGAGATTAAGCCTCTTTTGCGATTCACACTCGTGTTTTGATTTATTTATATATATATATTTCAATATAAACCCTTAAATTTTCGTAGGGAGCGAACGGTTTGTCCTACAGAGCTCCGCGTGGTCTCAAAAAATTCTAAAAATTCTATAGAATCTTAAATTGAAGGAAAAACAATACCTTTATATCACAATTTTTTGAGTTAGGGCGTTTTCAAAATTTCAAAATTGATTTTGGAACCCTTAGAAGTGACCTACATTAACCAAAAGCTTCGGGGCACAACTTGACCCCAAATGGAGCCTACATACCAAATTTCATCAAAATCGGTCAATGCTAAGTGGCAAAAGTGCCGCGTACGGCGGACGGCGTACGGCGGACGGACGGCCAAATTTTTATTCGATTTTTGGATTCTACGTACCTTGAAACGTAAACCATCAAATTTTGAGGGGGTGTTAAAAATTTTTTTTTCTTGGTCGATTCCAAAGGTTCATTATTGAAAATAATAAACCAAAAACGTGAATTTTTTTCAACGAAATTGACGGTTGGACGGGAGGAATCCGGGGTCTGCTCCGCCGTCCCTCCTCCCAAGCACCACGTCCACACGTCAAACCGTCGATTTCGTTGAAAAAAATACACGTTTCTTCGCACTGAAACACCATTTTCTCCCTAAAATTCCATAGTAAAACTAAAAATTGGGTGACCGTTGGAAAGCTGATGAAATGGAGCAGTTTTTAAGCTTCTGAGCCCCTCTGGCAAATATCTTGTTTCAATGAGGAAAAATCATAATTTTCACAAAAAAACAGAAATTGACTATTTTTCAAGTTTGAGGTAGAAATGCTACTCTAGCGTTTTGTTTTTCTCGACTGGTCAACGGCTCATGTATTGAGAAATTTTACGCTCTTTCCAACGATATCCTTATTTTTAATTTTTGAGTCTAATGTGAGGGAGTTACGACCGTTTGAATGGTGTAAGGTCGAAAACACGAAAAAAATCTTAAAAGTAAAGAAAGTCGGATTTTAAGGGGGTTAAAAGAAAATTGCTAACAGACACTTTTTTTTGCAAATTAGTTGTAGAAACTACTCCCGAAGTTTGGTGGTTAACATATGGAACACCCTGTATAAAACGAAAATTATTACACAAAGGTTTATTATTGTCCTGTGTAGAAAAACATACGAAACATAAGAAAGACATACCTACATACATGTTTATCTGATTTATGTAGTATCGTTTCCTGTTTTCAGTTTAGTCGAGAAAGGAAAGGTAGAGACAGGCGCTCTATGTGATAGGTACGCTATTTTATCTGGTAATTTCGCTATTATCCGTTGCTCACGCGGTTGAAATCACGATGGAATCATATATGCCACCATCTTGGTGCCCTTCTCTAGTGTAAAGTTTATAAGAATTTAGTTCGTTTCAACCAAATCAAGTTGTCTACCTACTTCAGCTCATACTACCAATCGTAGGGGGCTAGCATAGCTCTTAAACGAGAATCTAATATCAATAAAATTGTATCATCATTTCATATATGGTTTATTGCAAAACAAGGAATTGGCCATTGATAAACCAAGTTGCTTAGAAACCTCTGATATTTTACAAACAAACAGTAGGTGTCAATTTTTGAGGTAGGAATATTCGAGTAGGAATGTTTAGAGCAGGTATCTATGATTTTCCTACCTTCGGCAGTATGAGAAATGTTGAATTTAGAGTAGCTCTCCTCAAATCACTTGGGATCTCAACCAACGTTGTAAACTCCTCATCATGCCTTCTAATTTTAGTTCAATCTCTTGTAGCTGAGATGATCAGACAAGAAATGATCGACTATCCCGAAAGAGCTTTCCTGCTGGCGAGAATTCGGGAAGAGTTCTTGTTGACTCTGCTTCTCTACGATGGCGGTTTGGAGATGACCCTCGTCGGCACAACTCATCTTTGGAAGGGCGTGAGAATCCGAATTATTCATTCAAGTGGAGTTGGGAGTGAAGCATTTCATTCATTATATTCGTAATTATATTCATTCGTTTCATCTCGTTCAATGTTGGTGATAAAACGCTGCTAACTGCTATCCGCCAACAAAGTTTTGTGAAACCAAGTAGGTACCTACATTCGAAAAACGCTGCAAATCATTACACAAGGGATTAAATTTATCTGAAGACAAAGAACTCGGCTTTGCCAATAATAGTACCTACCTAACTTATACCAGCAAAACATCTGAACTCCAAAGATGTGGGAGCCTTCATTACGAAATGTGGTTTTCGTGATGGTTTGGTTTGGCGGTCGTGCAACTGAATGACTTAAAATTCTATTCGAAGAAAAAAAAATACATTTGATGGGGGGGGGGGGGTGACGGACTCTCAGGAGGCTCATAAGCAGGTCATGATTTCATCTAACGATAACTGATCGTTCAGAGCTGGATGGTCTCATTCGCTTCTAAAATTTAAACCTTTTCAAAATTATGAAAAAAATTAATTTTTTATTCATCAATTAAATGATTAGAGGGGTAGGTAGTTGGCAAAATACGTCAAAAAATCGATTTTTATTTTTTTTTAAATTGTTTATTAAAACACATTACATAGGCAATAAGTTGCGAAAAGAAATTTGAAAAATTATCAAGGGGAAGTGGGTAAAAAAAAATCTGTGTACATAGAGCTCCAGAGGGCAGCTAGTGGCCCCCCCGTCCAAATGAAAGATCCATTATCACCTTCTATTTCAGCATATATTTCCTCGCTGCTTTCGCTTTCTTTATTCTTCTTCTTTTGTATATTCTTGAGTCCATTTGGTTGAGGGTTTTTAAAAGAAGAAGCGTAAGTCTTGCTTGATGGGGGCAGAAAAAATATCGATTTTTTTCTTGCCGAATAAATATAGATTGTCTTGTTGTGAGTCGGTAAGAATGACTTCGTTGAGGATAATTTTTTCGGATCGAACTTCAAGTATTTCAATCCGACAATAATATTGTCGAACATATTATGAACGAACATATTATGTTCGTTGAGGATTTTTTCGATTTTTTGAACGTGCCATTGTAGAAATCAAGAGATTGAGCGAGAGCGAGCATTCAACGAAAACACAAAACACGGCGAAATAACAACAAAAAATTGCAAAGAATCAAGAAGTAAACAAAATTTATATTTTCCTCTTCTTCTTCTTCCTAAGTCATGGATTACACAATCTAGATACAGACATCTAAAAAAGTAGATATGAAAAAAATGAAGTGAGTTGAAGCCTGCGGGATGTTGCGACATCAGGAGCGAACAATAATAACTTCAGAAATGGCGTCTCCTAAAAAACGATGTTTTTCAGCACAAATGTCTCAATATCTCCGTTATTGTACAACTTATAGCCTCAATTTTTTTTAGAATGTTCGTAAAAACCTAATATATAAACTGTGCCATGGATTTTGAGTATTTTTTCTTACAACATGAGATAAGTTGTAATGCTTTTCAAAGATTCTAAGACTAAACTTGAAGTTTATTTTTCGAACTCGTCAATTGTTCCTAGTCATCATGCGGAAATTCCCTTGGCTCCATCTCTTCAGAATAATATACTTGATGGAGATGGGATAACTCTTATTCCATTCTCCGGTATTTCCTCTTCTTCCAGTTGGTTGTCAGGATCATAAATCACTCGCGTACAATGAAACAACTGTATTCTACAATAACTTGGTTCAAAACGGATTATAAATCGATTACATAGCTCTAGACCGCCGAAACTCCCCTTGCGGTCAGTTCACTGGCTCGTCCTGACGATTGAAGAAGTATCTAGGGAGAATCCAGGGTCCTCACACTCTTCTTCCGGGGTGGTTGGCATGACGATCCCTACTTGAAAAAAAAAGGGTAATAGGTTGAATAGAAGCTGAGAAAAAGGGGCTTGAAACTGACCACTTTTCATGGGGATTTCATCAGTCCGAAAAAATTACCTACTACCTTTAATTATCCTCATTAGCGAACAGTTGGTCTCACAGAGCGAGGAGTCGGTGTCCCAAATTTCATCGAAATTGGTCGACGGGAACTGGGCAAAGTGCCGTGTACGGCAGATGGACAAACTTTTATTCGATTTTTGGACTTTGACTTCGGATTTTGAGGGGAGGGGGGATTTTTTTCTTGCTCGATTCCAAAGGTTCATTACTGAAAATAAACCGAAATTTAGTTCAAGGGAGAGTAGTTACTTACAACTAACTCTGAAACATGCAGCAGCTAAAGTGGATAATATGAAAAATTGTTTATTTCAAGCATTACGCCAACGTGTTGCACGCTGAACCACGTGGTCCAAGATTTACGATTATCTTATGTAGGCAAACTGGTTATTCTAAATTGTTGTAACGATATTCTTGGTCTTTGACGATGTTTAGCTGGTCAAATAAACTTGATTGTTAATGCGCGATAATTAGGTTGGTATGTACTTGTCGTGCCTCCAAGGAATGTTGAATTTCACAAATAAACTAACGGTCCCTTTTCCACAGGAATCAGGTCACAACGGCCAGCTTGTCCCTCCCCCGGGAGGACTAGAACCTCCTAGAAGAGTAGGGGAACTGTATACAGGGTGTCCCTGAAAACGTTCCCCCCCCCCCATGCTAAGACCTAGAAGAGTAGGGGAACTGTATACAGGGTGTCCCTGAAAACGTTCCCCCCCCATGCTAAAACCGTCCTGGTAGTGGTAAACAAAAAAATATTTTTTTGAATCTTCATGATTTTTCCCAAGGACCTCAAATATGACCACGATGCGCATTGCGCACGTGCGCAATCGTGCGCAACGCACACCAACTTCGTTTTTTCAAATGGGACTCCCCATTTTTTATTGCAGATTCGGATTCTACGTGAAATTTCATGAACATTTCACTCCTAAACCGATTTTTTTTGTTGCGCGCAACCCGCTCAGTGCGCGCTCAAAGATGCGCAACCGCAAGGTTGTGTCAAAATGTGCATGTACAAATTACCTAAGTGTGATACATGATATTTTAGTATTTTTTTACGCTGAATCACGTGGTTATGTTAGTTTCTTGATTTCACTGAATTTTTATCAAATTAGCGACGAAAAATGAACTTTTAAAAAAGGAAAATTGCATTTTTTAAGGAAAAAACCACCCTGTCTACTTAAAAACTCTTTTCCAAAATAATCGAAAAAAGATTTTCAAGTAAACAGGACGGGTTTTTCACGAGAAATTACAAGTAGAGAGTCCTTGTGAAATTACTAGTGAAGAGTCCAGTGTGATAAACAATCGTTTTGACATGGATATGTCTTTTGGCTGGGGGTCAAGGAATTTTTCGCGGCACTTTTTCTTCTCACCAAAAATGCAACGCTGCAACCTGTAAACAAAATCATAGCTACATGTCGGTAGCTATGAAGCAAGGTTCTCTAGAATACTGCAATAAATTACGTGCGATCGGAGAGTTTTTTTTAATGTCAAAACATAAATTTAAATTTATTAACAAGGATGAAGTTAACGGATGGGCACAGAAGATGCGTATTAAGTAAAAATACCATTTTCCTTTAAAAAAAGTTCAATTTCGTCGATAATTTGATAAAAATGCTGTAAAATCAAGAAACTAACATCACCACGTGATTCAGCGTAAAAAAATACTAAAATATCATGTGTCACACTTAGGTACTTCGTACATGCACATTTTGACACAACCTTGCGGTTGCGCATCTTTGAGCGCGCACTGAGCGGGTTGCGCGCAACAACAAAAATCGGTTGAGGGGTGAAATGTTCATGAAATTTCACGTAGAATCCGAATCTGCAATAAAAAATGGGGGGTCTCATTTGAAAAATCGAAGTTGGTGTGCGTTGCGCACGATGGCGCACGTGCGCAATGCGCACCGTGGTCATATTTGAGATCCTTGGGAAAAATCATGAAGATTCAAAAAAAAAATTTTTTGTTTACCACTACCAGGACGGTTTTAGCATGGGGGGGGAACGTTTTCGGGGACACCCTGTATAAGGGCGATTCCTGTGGGAAAGAGATATACCAACTTGCAAACTCACAAGCGATCTTTTCTCGTCAACAACCTATACCAAAAATCTCAAACCTAAAAGGACTTAGAAAACTAAACCTTCGTAATAAGCCGGTTTTGTGAAGTTACACTTCAATCTCCTCCACATTTCATTAACTTCATTTGGTAAGCCGGTTTCTATAAAGACCAGAGGCCTTTCCCTCAACAATTTAGTAAGACGGTTTTGTGAAGACCGGGAGCTAAATTGTTCAAACAACTTCCCTTTCAAAATTAAACATACAAATTTCTTCCTCCAAATCTAGAGTATAAACTTCCCGTATTTTCAAGCATTCATTCTCAAAATTGGAGTCAGTAATTTCATCAGTCACAACCGTAGTAAACCCTACTTAGTTAAAACATAACAGTACTATTAATGGGAAAGCCAAATTCTTTGCAGGAGGGGGAGATCTTTACAGAAAAATTGTAACCATCGTGTAATAATTTGCTAGGTACCTGTTTTTCGATAAGCTACCATTTTGGTAGTTAAATAGGGACTGGAAATTTAGGAGCATTAATTTAGGTGTAGAAAATCAGAATTGAACCAAAAGCAACGTTGCCCATTCTCTAGTTCCGCGGCCTTCAACTGCGTGGAGAGAAGGTGAAAGACGGCGCACAGGTTATACCTCACCTTCAAGACCGCTCGGTCGTGCAGGTCGAGATTACTTGCAGCTTCCCCCCGCAGTCAGACTTAGTGACGAATGGTCAAAACTTTCATGAGTGAAATTATCAAAGTCCTGAGTTGGAATTCCTGCATTAATTTCCACAGATAGAAGAAGACACAATTGACATCATGGAAAAGACAGTTTTGGAGGAAGAAATTGAAGACCTAAAACTACAAATCAAAGGAGTCACTATCGCAACCTACGATTTAGAGAAACGAGTGGAGGAGCAGAGTCAAACTAGAGACTACCAGTTTAAAGATCAGGAAAAGCTGTACAAAAGAACTAATCACCAGTTAGCAGTAAGTAACTCCAATCAGAAACAAAAATCCAATTTAAATTTTTTTGTATAAGTTATTAACTGAATGTTACGAGGAGTTCCGTTTACATGCAATAATACCAAAATAAAATAAAAGGCTGCAAATTATTACACAAAGGTTTATTATTTTTCTATACAGGGTGTCTCATGTTAAGGACCGAAAACCTTCGGGAGTCCATCCTACAACTAATAATTAGTTGTAGGATGGACTCCCGAAGTTTTTATTATTAAGTGAGGATGGACTCACTTAAATTATTTAAGTGAGAAAACGTCTCCTAGCAATTTTGTTTCAACCCCATGTATTTCCAAGTTGTTTTAATTTTAAGATTTTTTTTTCGTGTGTTCGACTTATATCTACTAAAATTACCATAACTACCTTAATTTGGCAAAAAGAAGTAAAAATTAGGGCACCGTTGGAAAGGCCGTCGAATTTCCCATCTTTATAGTGCTAACAAAAACTATTTTCGGAGTCCTGATGGGTGATTTGATCAAGTCGTAGAGTAATTTTTGTCAAATTGACAAAATTTTCCATTTTTTCTTTTTGTTGTTAGAGGTTTTCTTCCCCATGTTTTTTCAAGTACCTCATCACCAAAAACTGCGCAAAGAACTCAGCTTTCCATTGGTATACTCAAAAAATACTTTAAATCGAATTTAAGGGAGAAATTTGTTTTTGAACGTGAAAAAACGTGCATTTTTTTCTGCGAAATCGACGGGTTGGGGGACTCTGTGCTTGGGAGGAGCGGTGGCGGTGAAGACCCTGCATTCCTTCCGTCAAACCGTCGATTCCGCCGAAAAAACGCTGCAAATTATTACACAACGGTTTATTATTTTTATATAGATCACTCGTCTACAAAATCACCAACCATCCAATATAAAGAGAAAAAGAAAAAAAAAATAAAAAAAAAAATAAAAAAATAAAAATCAAAAAATCAAAAAAAAATCAAAATCACAAACCATCGATCGCATTTCGGTCAGCTCTAATTTGAACGGAGATTAGGCCTCTTTTGCGATTCACACTCGTGTTTTGATTTATATATATATATATATATTTATATATTTCAATATAAACCTTTAAATTTTCGTAGGGAGCGAATGGTTTGTCCTACAGAGCTCCGCGTGGTCTCAAAAAATTCTAAAAATTCTATAGAATCATAAATTGAAGGAAAAACAATACCTTCATATCGAAATTTTTTGAGTTAGGGCGTTTTCAAAATTTCAAAATTGATTTTGAAACCCTTAGGAGTGACCTACATCAACCAAAAGCTTCGGGGCACAACTAGACCCCAAATGGAGCCTACATACCAAATTTCATCAAAATCGGTCAATGCTAAGTGGCAAAAGTGCCGCGTACGGCGTACGGCGGACGGACGGCCAAATTTGTATTCGATTTTTGGATTCTACGTACCTTGAAACGTAAACCATCAAATTTTGAGGGGGTGTTAGAATTTTTTTTTTCTTGGTCGATTCCAAAGGTTCATTATTGAAAATAATAAACCAAAATGCACGATTTTCCGCGTTCAAACACAAATTTCTCCCTTTAATTTGATTGTCAAATTTTTTCTGAGCATACCACTGGGAAGCTGAGTTCTTTGCGCGGCTTGGTGATGAGGTACACGAACACCATGGTGAAGAAAACCCCTTACAACAAAAATAAAAAATAGGAAATTTTGCTAATTTGACAAAAATAACACTACGACTTGACTTTTCACCCATCAGGACCTCGAAAATAGTTTTTTTGGCACTGTAAAGATGGGAAATTCGACGCCCTTTCAAACGGTGCCCTTATTTTTACATGTGTTTGCTACATTAAGGTAGTCATGGTAATTTTAGTAGCTATAAGTCGAACACACGAAAAAAATCTTTAGATTTAAAAAACTTGGAAATACATGGGGTTAAAACAAAATTGCTAGGAAACATTTTCTCACTTAAATTAGTTGTAGAATCGACTCCCGAAGTTTTTCGGTCCTTAACATGGGACACCCTGTATAGATCACTCGTCTGCCAAGAACTCGGCTTTACGATTGTCAAACCAACCATAGATACTTACCAATACTTCAATACCTACCACATACCTGCAGCGGTCGCATTTTGGTAAGCTAAAATATAAAACCTTCTATTCTGACGGAAACTCCACTATCAACTAATTTTTTCCTGTAATGCAAGAGGGTTATTCTTTTTCCACGTAGGGACTCAGTATAGTCTTGGTATAAGCTCATTGTTGTCCTCTTAAGGTTACTTGTGGAGGACAAGATTTAATTTTTAGTTTTCAAGTAGGTCGCGAGTCTATCTCGAACATCTCCACTCTTCCTACCGACGCAGTAGGTGCTCTCGATGTGGTTCAGGTGTTTTTCGACATTAAGCATCTCTTTGAAGAATTTTTCGAACAAAAGACGTAAATCCATCCACTTAGACTCCTTCTGATCGGCAAAGATGAACATATATGAATCCATAGCAGAAACAAAGGTGAATATGAAGTACGAGCAAAACGAAGACAGAATTATTCAATTATATTATTATTATTCCAAAAATATTCTAGACAAAGAGACAATTTGTTGAGTGAATCAATGAAAGATCAAGTTATTAAGAAAAGTAGTTAGGAACCCTACAAGCGAATTTCATTTCTTCATAACTTGATCTTTCATAATATTGAGATTTACTTCAATCGGCTACTAACTTCCTAATTTGTTACAGGCGCAGTTCGAAAACATCACTGCGGGTCTTCTCTATGATTTGGACTGATGGAGCAACAAACTTGAATCGTTTTGAGAGTATAACCTACTGTTGGACGGTATCGCTAAGTCGAACCCAATCGTCAATATACGTGCAATGGTCGAAAATCAACGCCTTCTTTGGGTCTCCGTCAACAAGATGTTTAACCGATTAATACACAAATTGTCTTTTGGATAAATAATTTGATTGATATCGCATCCATCGTGGAATATTGTCACATCTCAAAAGCGCTGCAAATTATTGCCATAAGGTTTATTATTTTCTTTATAGATCACCCTTCTGTACAGATCACTGGTTTGCCATCAGCTTCCTGCGTTCAATAGGATTGAAAATGGCTTCGGAGCTCACTCAGCTGATCAGTGACCTCCCAGGCGTCTTCAGCATTCGAGAAGATCTTCTTCACTCTTCAGATCACTGATCACCTGAGTGAGCTCCGAAGCCATTTTCAATCCTATTGAACGCAGGAAGCTGAAATTTGAGAGGGGAGGTCAAGGGAGAATACAGATGGTGGTAGGTGCTATTGATGGAGAACCAGTGATCTATACAGAAGGGTGATCTATACAGAAAATAATAAACCTTTGGGCAATAATTTGCAGCGTTTTATTTTTTGACATTTTATGTCTTTACTATGGCACATAAATGAAAAATCGTCACGCGGGGAGCGTTACGAGGGGAGCGTTACGCGGAAATTTCTGATGATTTTCACGTACAACCAATCGTTCCTAGGGAAAACTAACTTCCTCATTTTCCACCCCACAAAAATCGTTCACCACTCATTGGAAAGCTCTCAATTTATTGACATTTTCATGTCTTTCATATGGCACATAAAAAAAAAACGTCTGCCAAGTTGGGTGGGCAGTATAGCTTCCTCACTCATTGTAACATGGACGTATAGAATCAGTTGGCGAAAAACAGGAGAGGAAATGGCCTTGGAGCTCACTCAGCTGATCAGTGACCACTCAGGCACCTTCAGCATTCTCCATTGACCCTGCCTCTCAAATTTCAGCTTCCTGCGTTCAACAGGAGAGAAAATGGCCTTGGAGCTCACTCAGCTGATCCGAAGGTGCTGAAATTTATAGGGGACCGTCTAGGACCTAACCCGCACAATCCCTGAAAATTTCATCAAAATCGGACCACAGGTTAGTATAGTTTTGCCCGGGACAAGGATTGACCACAGACAGACAGACAGACCGACAGACAGACAGACAGACAGACACGGAACCAAAATTGTTCGGGAAGCTCTAAAACGCAAAAAGCAAGTGGAAATTTTGATTTTGGAGGACATTTTTTTTTTCACTTCTTTCACGAATACAAAGCTTCCCTACCTTCGGTAGTGAGGAAGCAAAAATCGTCACGAAATTTGATGCAACGAAATTTGTTGCGACGAAATTTATCCCAAGTCGCCACAATGATGATTATGACCATCAGAAGTGAAGTTGTTAGGTAGGTAGGTACTTTACAGTTTGATATTACCACATCAGCTGAGTCGAAAATTGAGCTCCCAGATCAGCTGAGTCGAAAATCGAGCTCCCAGATCAGCTGAGTCGAAAATCGAGCTCCCAGATCAGCTGAGTCGAAAATCGAGCTCCCAGATCAGCTGAGTCGAAAATCGAGCTCCCAGATCAGCTGAGTCGAAAATTGAGCTCCCAGATCAGCTGAGTCGAAAATCGAGCTCCCAGATCAGCTGAGTCGAAAATCGAGCTCCCAGATCAGCTGAGTCGAAAATCGAGCTCCCAGATCAGCATGAAAATGTTTCAATGTGTTGCAGACTCGTATGCAAGCGTTTTTCCATTAATAGTACCTACCAATCATTTTTCGCTAATTTCGAATCCGAATGGTCTAAAACGGATTTTTTATTCGATTTTATGGAATTTTGGGATACTGGCTTCATTTGGGGTCTAGTTGTGCCCCAAAGCTTTTGGTTGTCGTCAATCACTTCTAAGGATTGAAAATAATCATCATTGTGGCGACTTGGGACAAATTTCGTTAGCAAATTTCGTCGCAACAAATTTCGTGACGATTTTAACACAGAATGTGTTTTTGCGATGACCTACCGAAAAAAAATCGTCACGAAAAAGCGACAGAAAAAACATCTGGTGATATGTTTATTGGTTGTCATGTTAATGTCAACTCCACATTTATTATTTGTTTTTTATTTAACGGATGACTAGTATCGCAAAAACACATTCTGTGTTCCTATGATTTCATACAGAGTATGGAAAAAGAAATAAACCGGGGGGTGCAGGGGGGCGGAGCCCCCCGCCGAGGCGCAAAGCGCCGAGTTTTTTTATGTGCCATATGAAAGACATGAAAATGTCAATAATGTAGTTTTTAAACATAAGACATAAAATGTCTCTCGTGGTTGCGTACTTGTACGAAAGCTGTATCCACCGTTTGTGTTTTTTTTTTTCCTACCACACCATACTGCCTTCACCCCTTCACAGTCTAGTTTATTTGGAAGAGCTAAACGCTTCACACTCGATTCGAAAAATAAGGAGCTTTATATAGAAATTAGATTACTGGTTGCTCAGAAAGTAAAAATGAATAGAACTCGAAGAAACGAACAGCGATCGCGTTTTGTTTAGCTAAAAATTCAACGAGGATTAGACCTCTTTTGTGATTCACACTCGTGATTCTGTTTTATCAAAGGAAAACCCTTAAATTCTCGTAGGGAGCGAACGGATTGTTCTGCAGAGCTCCGGGTGGCCTCAATTTTTTTTTTAAGTTTAATACTATTTAAAATTGGTGGAAAAACGATCCCTTTATTTCGAGAGTTCTCGAGCTGGACACTCTTGAAAATGTCAACCCTCAATTTTCACCCCTTAGAAGTGACTGACATCAACCAAAAGCTTCGGGGCACAACTAGACCCCAAAAGGAGCCCACTTACCAAATTTGAACCAAATCGGTCCAGTGTTGCTAAGAAAAGTGCCGCGTACGGCGGACGAACGGCCAAAGTTTTATTCGGTTTTTGGAATCTACGTACCTTGAAACGTAAACCAACAAATTTTGAAAGGGGATTAATAAATTTTTTTCTTGGTCGATTCCAAAGGTTCATTATTGAAAATAATAAACTAAAATGATAAACCAATGTGAAATAATTTGTAGCGTTTAAACCTGAAATCTTTGTTAGGTGGCTGCAACAGATAGGTAAGTACCCTTTCTCGATCAATTTTGTTGTAGTATTGAAGCTACGTACCAAACGCGTTGCTTTTTTTTCGTGGTCTCTGACAGAACTTCCCATTTACCCATCAGGTGCCTACCTTATTGAGAGATAAATTTCAAGGTCGAGCCTGACAGCTGAATATAAAATAAAAATAATAATGTATTTTCATTTAGTAGGTATTTGGCTCCATTCCTCCGCCATTCATTCGTAAAGCGCAATTCCAGATTTTAATCTAGGTTATAGATCACAATGAATCTGAGAGACAGTTTTTCAATAGAAACTATATATTTTAGTAACATCTGAGTATGACCATTTGATATATTACAGCGATGAAAATTTATAATATAAATATAAAATAATAATATATAATACAACACTAGTACTTCACATGATCGAATAGGTAATTATTCAATAATTTAACTGAATGTGAACGATATACCTATGACGTTGATGATGAGCTCGTGAGATTTTTTAGAAGCTCAAAAATATAATTTGTCATAAATAATAATAAATGTCAGATTAACCTGAAATCTCCATGGTGTTTCTGAATTGTTTGAAACAAAATAAACTGGACTGCACCTGGGCAGCGGATGACCCGTCGAGGGTGCCTTTACAAGGTGAGACCCGAGTAGTCGACGCCGCCAGCCGCCGTTCTTTCGCGGATGTGAGTGATGGTGTTGGTCAGGTGTTTGGAGATTTGTTCCGTCTCTTCACTCGAGTCGAGGTTGGGCAACTCTTCGCGGATTTTCCCCAAAAGGTGGTTCAACATGGCGACAGTCACCTGCAAAGGAAAATTGTGTAATTTGAGACATACTGTGACAAAACAGGTGTTTTTGGTTGCTAGGATTGGATTTTATAGAGAGTTACAGTAACATTTGGAACCGTTTAGACGTGAAAAGCTGCTAGGGCGAGCATCGAGTGGATGCTAACTTTCTGACATGCAAGTAAACAACCATTTCAGGTTGGATTTTTGCGGGACTGCCATTCCTGGCGTTGTGGACGTCATAAGCTGCCTTCCAAAGGGAAGATCAGAATTTATTCTGATGATTTCGCTCATGGCTTCCCATTGCCTTGCCGCCCTGGGTTGAGACGATGAGGGGGGGGGGGGGGGGGATGAGAGCCCGAGAAGTCGGTCCAAACTCCACAACCAAACAACGCTCGCCCCAGCAACCTTGACACCACCGGACCCCAGCATAAATAGACTGTCCTCCTCAACAACTCCTTCCCTCAGCACAAACAAGTCTTAAAGAGGGGAGAAGCGTTGTATGCAGTTACTCCAAGTAATGTTTATCTTTTATTTTGTGACCAAGCACCAGTTACTCTGTCACTTGATTCGTGATTCGATGGAGCAATGAGGAATTTCACCATGTCGGAATTTCCTAATTTGACCCCAAAACCGGATTCAGCACCTCGAAAAACCCCATAAGGCAAACTTTCAGCCCGAACTTCCTAATTTACGAATAAACAAAACAGTGTAGAAAATACAAATGTTTAAAAAAACCGGGAAAATGACGTCATCCTGGAATAGTTCATTTATGGCCGCTTGAAGTGCTGAGATCGAGAAATCCATAGTCCCCAGATGCAAAATTTCACGAAAGTAAAGTTCGAAATCGAAAAACTGAAGAAAAAAATAGAAAAAGCAAGATGGGGAAAATTAGGTTTCCCCTGTTTTTGTTTGATAACTTTTCTCTTAGAAAACACGACTTTGTTGTCCCAATGGGCAACACAGGGAGGAGACGGCGATCCAAACAGCCCAATCAGCGAGCGTTCCCGCTGCACGTCTGTTTTCCCGGTTAGTTTTGAAATCAAAAATTTTGATTGTCTCCCAAAAATAACAGGAGACTTATTTTCCGAAATCAGCCCGATTTTCATCTATCCCACACCTTTAACTATTCAGGAAAAATGCAATCAGAATTCGGTGAAATTCCTCATTCTTCCACTCTATCGAATCGCCACTCAGGGATAGCCCCCCACCAGTCTAATTCCAGACATCGATTTGTAAGTACAATATTTTCATACTAGATCACTTCCCTTACCCTCGTAGTTCAAATCCGAAGATCTAATAGGTAAACTCTATTGATACTTCTTCCCCCCTCACAAGCCTCATTGATTATAGGATTTATTTTTTGTATCTATTTATCTTTCCTAATTCAATTTGTATCTTTTATTCATCATCCCTAGTCCTAGGTTGATCTCCAACAAGGAATAGGTATTCAAACGAAACGTATAGTTCTCTAGGGGTAGAATACATCGACGATTAAATAATTCTCATTAATTAATCAGATTCTCCAGATCTCCTAGAACAATACTGTTTCAATTTCTAAACAAATGGATTAATTAACAAACAGATACCGAGAGAACATTTTTGTAGATGGCTTGTAGTATACAGTCTTAACTCACATGTTCGTTTCCTTTTTCGTAGAAGTAAATGTAGTGATTGAAGAGCTCCACGTACAACTGAGTTTGAACCAGGAGGTCCATGCACTGGTTGGCGATACGCACACCTTTTTTGAGGCAGTCTACCACTCTCTTTCCATCTTGCAACTGAAACACCCGATAGTAACGAGTAAAACACAAATAGTAATAGTGGAGTACAATTACGTATGCAGCGGTTTCCGAAGAAACTAATGGTGTAAATAAGTTCATGTGTGTTGGACCTTTGGACTAATGTTTTTGTACACCAAAACCAACACCCTTCCATCTTTTCACTTTTCATTCAGCCCGTTATCAGTGAGTTTCTCCTAGAATGAGTGCGAAGAGCGGGTTTCATGACAATGAAATACGCATGGGAAATATTTTCCAGGGTTCTAATGTGATTGTAGATGGGAGAGTAGGGATGATAGAGACACGAGAAAGGTTTTGATGATACGAACAACCAGTGTATTTCCTGGAAAGTACTACTAGCGGGGGCATAACAGTCTTGCCAACAGGAAATTATTAATCAAGATTCATGACAGGTTCACACTGAAAAGGAAAGCGACTTATAAGATCCCGATGAAACCATTTTAAGAGGTGAATAATGAACTAGCTCTCGGATGATGGTGATCAACAGTATTTCCTTGAACTTAAGGGGACCTGTAGGGTGGTAAAGGTTAAAAAAATCAAAAATTTTTTTTTTTGCGTTTTTGAATTCTGTTTTATATTTTACATAAATTAAGCCATATTTCATCTCAATATGTGATCGGGAAGTGTCCCAAATAAATGTTTGAAGCAGAGTATCTCGCCGCTAGTGGGGTCCCGCCACGTATGGTGGACTGCTGCCTCAAATTTGACTTCCAAATTTTGCCTTGCCATTTTCGTCATATTGTAAGCTGCTCATCGGAAGATGAATAATTTTCATATTCAATCAAACCTCAGGAGGATATTCCCAAAGAAGAGGAACAGGATGCACTGCCATCTCCATTTGCGTCAGGTGTCAATTGTTCCAAATGTGGAGATACTGTTTTCACTATTTTGAAAACTTTCCTATATCGAGACATTTTTAGGTAAGAAGTGTGAGGAACAAAGTAGAAAATCTAGAAATTGATTGCAACGAAATACTATCAATTTTATCAGTGTTCTATTGATTGATTAACTCCAATTTTGTTGCCTTATCAAAGTGTAAAACTTCTTCTTCTTGTTCTGAAAAATTTGTTGTATGATTTGTAATAGTATGGAGTAATATTCTACATCCACTTGAAACGAGTGGAAGACACAATTCGATCGAAGTGACGATTAACTTGTCTCCAGTACTCAGCATTCAAAACGCAATGCCCACCGCTGCGCAGTTAGTGAGTTTGGTTTTTCCACGTTTCCCAACAATCACGTTTTTTAGGACGTCCCACAGTAAGACTTGGGCGTCCTTATGCGATCGATCTGGGGTGAAGTTGGACAACACTCAACAGAAAAAAAAATAACCACACAGTAATCCGTTTTAGACCATTCTGAATCCAAATCCGCGAAAAAAACCATAGGTGTATGTCTGTGTGTGTGTGTGTGTATGTGTGTGTGTGTGTGTGTGTATGTGTGTGTGTAACAAAATCTTGTGTACTCTGCACAGGCCTTAGTTCTCAACCGATTTTCCTGGTTCTTTTTTTGTTCGTCGCGGAAAACTATCTAGTTGTGCACTACGTCGCCGGAATTTCGAATTTTGCCTTTTAAGGGGAGGAAAGGGGGGGTTAATGCTCGAAAAACGTGCGTTTTTGGGCATAATCTTGTGTACTCTGCCCAGGCCTTAGTTCTCAAACGATTTTCGTGGTTCTTTTTTCGTTTGACGCAAAATACTATCTAGTTGTGCACTACGGCGCCGGAATTTTGGATTTTGCTTTTTAAGAGGGGGAAAGGGGGGGTTAATGATTAAAAAACGTGCGTTTGCGTGCATAATCTTGTAAACTCTGCCCAGGCCTCAATTTCCAACCGATTTGCGTGTTTCTTTTTTTGTTTGACTCAAATAACTTCCGAGTTGTACATGATTTTACCAGAGTACCAAAATTCGGAAGGGGAGGGGGCGAGTGGGGGGATAGTATTCACAAAAAAATCCGATTTTTCAATATTTCGGTTCATTTACTGCTTACTAGTTGTACCCAAGCTTTGAAATTGAGGAAAAATTCTCATTATACCTCCGGATTTTCATGAATTATTCTCTGTTCCACCATGGAACTAATAGTGGTGCCACCATGGTGCGAGGACATGGTGCCATAAACCGCTTATTTCGTGTTTTTTTTGTGTTTCACCTTGAATACGGATGAGAACTTTGACGGGCTGCAAACCAAAACTAACAGATGAAAGTTCAATGTTACGACGTATTTCCGCTTTGGTGCCGGACTGGCACCATTGTTGGCGTTGGGGTGGTGGGGGGGGGGGGGGGGGGGTGAACTCGAATTCGCATGTTGAGTATCGTAGATCATGGATTTTAAAATGCTCTTCAGATTCGAGGCTCCCATGCCGCCAGAAATGTTAAGGTGCATAATGGTGGGGGGGTCAGTAGTTCTTGCCTAAAGTAATAAATAAATTACATCGAGTGAAACAGTTTTATCGCTTACCAACTGGTTAAACTGATCTAATGCTTATCCAATGGGACGTCCCCTGGAATGCATGCATTACTAAACAATATGTTTTCTCTTCCGGAACACACATCTCAGGTTGTGTGAAATGTTCAGCATGAGAAAGAGAACATTTGCATGGCTCAAATTTAAAAAAAAAAACTCGTAGGGAGGCAGCGGGAACCATAATGCGCTTGGTAAAAATAACCAAATTTTTAAAACACCCCGGTAATTTGATTGTTATTTAAAAGAAGAACTGAGCAATGCGTTTTGAGTAGACTATATTCTGAAGGTGTGGTAAAAATGTGAGCCAGATTGGACCAATAATAAGATCAGGGCAGGTTCCGAAAGTTACTCCTTTTTTTGCGTTTTAATTTTGACTACCCTACGGGTTCTCTTAATCAACGAATATTTTTGAGGAAGAATTCCAATCATCCGCAAATTCCCCTAACAAAACGTTGAAGTTATTCGCGTCATTTTTATGGGAACAGGAGTGACTTTACGAGCTTTGATGTAGGCAGAAAAAGCTGTGCTCACTCTTTGTTAGAGCTTCAAATCTGTCCCTTGAAAGAAATGTTACGAAGGATAACAGACTCACCTCCTGTCCTTGGGATGTTTTTGAAGACCAGAACAAATGAGCTGATGTGCAAACAGCCCGGCACTGGTCTGGCTTCTTCAGCAGTTTGGTGGCAGCAAGCGCGCATTGCGTCCTCACAGGCTCCGTATTTTCCTAATTGCATCAATACAAAAGTTGAAAATTACATAGCAGACGAAACTACTAAGATAACAAAGGATGAAGAAATGGAATCACGAACCTGTGAAAAGCAGGACAATCTTTCGAATGTTCCGACCAGCAAAGTGATCGCGCCCAACTGTGATTTTGAGTCACAAACTTCGTCTTCGTACAAAGTAAAGGCCTGGAAATGGAGAAGAAATGAATGAACCTCGATGTTACAAAAATTCATCTCAAACAACCGAAAGATGGCAGTAGCCAAGAATTCTGAATAGATGAAAATGCCATTTTTAAAGGCACAAATGAAAATACCTGAGATAGGAACTCGTAAGCAATAGTTTCATAGTTGGCAAATCGAATTTCTCCGATAGCCAAGGTGCCTTGCAGGAAAAGGCGGAGAGACAACTCGGGGTACTCAGCCTTCACCAAGTCCATAACCGTTTGGTGACAGTATTGAAATATCTTGAGGCATTTCTTTTCCCACAGCTCATCCTGTAACAGAACAGAAAACATGAAATTGAAAGTGAACCAAGGGACGACTACTTACTGGCAAGTGCATGGCAGTTAGCAGGGTTGGGCATAAACGAAAAAAAGTTTTACGAATTAAAAACTCGGCCTTTCGGGCCTCGTGCTTAGAGGCTTAGAGCTTCTGGCTAAAATTCAAGAAAGAAGGAACATGCTTTAGCCGCGCTTTTCGGAGGAGTAGGAATCGGATGGATGGGTGGAGAATGACACACACCTGTCACCCTCCCCGCATCACTCCTCCCATGTGACTTTTTTGGGTGGTTAACACAAGGCTATAGCATTTTTTTTCTTTCCGCGACTTCAAGGTTATGTGGGATTCAAACCCACAAAAAAAACCACCTCCTTTTCTCCCACGTTGGAAGCTCAGCCTGGAACACTGAGTATAGAATATAATAGAGCGGCCCTTCACGGGCAAGCCACCGAGCCGAAAGTGTGCTCTGACCCCCCAACTCCTTGGTCACCCAACCCCGCCCTGCGGAGCGCTACTTCAGTGCAATTGCGCCCGTACAATCTCGCTGATAGCCTCAATTTTCATCCAGATTTTTGTATATTTTTAGTTCAGATAATTTTGTAATGCTGCTCACGAGTATATAGTACCTGATTAACTGTGGTTACCTGGCCCGAGGAAGGCTAAAAAACATGGGAAAAGAAGTATCAATCTCGCAACAGTTTTTTGACTTGGAGCACAAGCTCGGCTACGACCCTGGTTATTATTATTTTATGTCTGTTTCAAACAATGAACAGAATCAATTGAAACAGAGTTATGTGATCGAAACATCAAAATTCATCCTCGGAAATGATGACACGGGGAAGAATTCACTCAATCACTCGGTTGATAACACAAAAATTTACGTTATGATACGTTTATTGAGAAATAATACTAATACTAATTAACAATCTGCAAAAATGTTTTTTACTGTCCCTTGAAATGAATAATTTGCTTGAGCTTTTGCCGCACACCTTGTTCCTCGATTTTCTGATTCTGGTCCTGGAGGTGATTTTTGATTCTGATGGTGAAGTAGGCCTTGCCAATGCTCTTAATCAACCAATTCTTATGATTGTCTTCTCCTCCAATCGACAAGTGGGCAGAGTCAACGAAAAAATACATATTCGAACAATGGGAAACTAGTATTCGGGTGTAATGACTGAGGTTGCTGTTGATTTGGGGTTTTAGAACTGCCATCCTGAAAATTCTCTCGCTGATCTTGCATATGCGGGCAACATCCGATGACGGTTGAATCAAACCTCCTCGGTTTTTCATTGAGATTAAATTCGAAGTTAAATTCAAGGGGCAGTTCTCTTCGTCGGCAATTGCAAGTAAACATTCTTCGCACATTATTTTCCTTCCCATGCCTCGTATAACGTATCCCGCAATATACTCAACGATATCCAGGATCAAGTCTGAAAAAACATCGTCTTGTAACTCAGGGCATTCCTCGTCTACTTCAGGCTCTTCGAAATCCAACATACTTGATTTTCGTGTAGATGAATTAATTAGTTCTTCACAGGGAAGATTTCTTCCGAAGCTGATTCCAAGAAGGTCAATTTTGTCCAAAGGAATAGCTTTCCCGCTACTTGCATTACTTTCATGCAACTGTTTATGCACGATTATTTTTCTGAACAAGTGGCAGAACTCAAGGGCACTTGGGTTATCATTGTTTCCTCCTCTACGTCGAATGTAACCAAACAGTCTTTCGAGATGATCTTGGCTGACCTTGTACATGGGTTGGTACATCAGTACTTCGTCACGTTTCACCAGCATCTCGTACATATTTATCATGCTGTTAATACAAATGAGAAACCCCATGAACCCAGTTTTGCGGGAGCTGTTAAGAACCAGTTTACCACTTTTTTCTTTCAGACCACATATGTAAGCTTTGGCCTTGTTGAGCAAGTCAAAAACAGCTACTTCGTTGTTTTTGTGAATTTTTGTGAACCAAAACAACGAAAGCAAGCACGAACACGGCGGCGTAGTGGTGAAAACTGCGTAAGGGGTAGGTAGCAGGCGACGGGACCAAAGAAAGTTGGGTGACCAGAGGGTGGGGGAAGCTTGACACATCGTTCGGGCTCGGAGGGCCGCTCTACTGTATTCTATACTCACTGGCCTGGAACTGTTTAACACATTACTTCAGGCTGAGTCCTGGGGCACTTCATCAGTTCTGGATGGCGGGACGGACCAGGTGTTCCCTTCTCTGTCTCTCTCGTTCTAACAATGTCTTCCTTATCAGGATACTCTCTGCGTACGCTCCCCAAATCCCCCCAAATTTCAACACCAGAAGCTGTCGTCAGCAAGATGCTGGAAGGTGAGAGGAGCTGGAGTCTTGCGGCAGCGTAAGGCTTTAGCATGTTCCAGGCTAAAACGTTTCTGAATGCAAAGCCTTGCAGCTTACAGCCTTTGGCTAAAATTAAAGAAACATGGAACATACTTCAGCCACGCTTTTTAGCGGAGTAGAGATGGGGTGGATGGGAGGACCCCCACACCATGCCATTTAACGTTTTCAGGTGGTTAGTCCAAGGATAAAGCATGTTCCATACTAAAAAAACCAAGTTGAAAAAAGGTTTGTTCCAAGCGAGCTGAACTCATGAACCAGCTCGGCGCAGTGGCCACGCGCAGGGATGGGGGCAGGTGAAATGTGTTCCAAGCGGTCGAGTTCATGTACCTAACTTTTACTTTCTACTCGGACTGTACACTGAACCGTGTTCCAAGCCCGATGGGTTCGTGAAATTTCTGCACCGAGTTCACGAAAATTCCGAACTATCTGAGAAGGAGAGCATTCGGGTTCGGGTGCAGAAATAAACATCCATTTTTGTTTTTGACGCAAAATTGGAGTTATTCATTCTAAATCGTTGTTGTTTGTTCGTTCCAAGCGTTTATTCTCTCCAATTTTTTTTTATTTCGAAAGTGTAGAACTCTCAACGAGAATAATGGATGTGAATAATTTAATTTATTCTTTATTATTCGATGAGGATCAAATCTTCAGGGCAGAAGAGGGAATAGCTGCTGCGGTCGACGACCGGATTTGTAATAGAAATGAAGATTATTTGAAAACAGTACTATTACGACCATGTCCAATTTATAGAGCATTTTAGGGTACCTAAAAAGATCGCCCAGAAAATCGCGGAGGGGATCAACCTTCGGAGTTCTACCACTCTGATAGCGGGCCGTTTGCTTCCAATTGAGCAAGTACGTACATTTTAGCGAATTATTTAAGGTATTTTTATTCATCAAGTGAATAATGTTAGACAATTCTTTAGAAGAGATTTGCCTGGGTTTAAATTTCGAAAATGCCCGAAAACACTCCTAAAACTCGCTAGCCCGTACGTTCCAAAACAACCCGTCTAAATTTGCCAAGCAATGGTCCAAAAAATCGAAGATAGGTATGTACCATAACATGGAGTGTCATTTTCCAGGTATTTACCCACGCTGGGTCGAATGTGAGCGGTCTCACATCACCAGCACTAGTAAAGAGTTCGTAGCCAGGATTTGGTTTCAAAGAAGGAAACCTGGCAAATATTCGAAATTTCTTCCTTGATGGGAAAAACAATAGATCATGGATATGTTATTTATGTCTATTGCAGTATTTTGTTCTCCATTAAGGGAGAAATTGGATGAAGGTTACCGACTTAATACTTGAAATAAACGTAGGAAGATGTGGACAGGAAGAAAAAAAAAACTTTGTTCCACTTTTCGTGTTCCAAGCGATGAGTACACGAACTGAGAAATTTCTGCACCCGCTCTACACCTTCCCCCACTCCTCAATGAACTCACGAGAACCCGAACCTGCACTTGCACCTGCACTGCACCTGAAATCGCCTTGCATGAAACAAAACCTAAAGAAATGGCAAAGAAACGGTTCAGTTACACAGGAGTCACCCAACTTGTAACAATATAGGTTGAATTTAAATTTGTACAACAAATTTGAAATACACCTAAATGCCCATACATGAGACAGAGGAGGGTGTGACGACCCTACCCCTTCAAACCAGTGATTAGATTAATCAGCCGGCCTGAAGAGAATATCGATTCATATCTCTATGAATCGGATATCCCTAAAGGCGTAGCTCCAACAAATCGGGAACAAACCAAATCGGTTTGTCCCTTATAAAAAAGTAGGATCGTCACAAACTGGTCCAGGCCACCTCAAAAGTGAAGCAGCGGGAAAAAAAGAACAGGACACTGGTCACTGGTCTGCTCCGCCGGGATGAGAAAAGGGAAAGGAAAGAAATTTAAAGTTACATTGATCTCATTCATTCGAGTTTTTTTTTTTTTTTTGCCAAAACAAGGATAGGTTAGGGGGGAAAAGTGAGTGGAAAGCCTCACTTAGACAACAAAGAACATTAAAGATACTCGAACAATTTTTTTAAAAATATGTATTATTATTCATTTTATTATTTTTGACAATAATTATGCTTGGCATTGCTACTATTCCACTTATCCAAGAGGACCAGGCCTCTGGACCCCAGTTCCACTCCTTTCTCCAAGAACTTTTGTGTTGTTTTTGGAATGAAGAAACGTTATAGATTAATAACAGTTACAGCAACAAGCTTTGGGTGAAATATATTGGAGCTATCTCACAACCGTGGAACATGGAAGTAGTATTAAGTTGAGTCTGTAGTAACAAACACCCCATACTTGAATTTAGGTTAACAACCCAAGGGAAAGTTTTGTTGTGGTTCACAGATGCTCCTAAGCAGTACCTTCTACCAGCCCCCAGGGAAAGTGGGATACGGTACAAAGGATATCTTTAGTCCATCATTGAAAGGGATGAAGGTTATGATAGTATGTATAGTATCCACCTTGCGAATGGAGTATTCCTTTATGCAACCTCCCACGTCCACTTTCAACTATACTCCCGTTAGATTACTGAAACGACGAGGATCAGAGGAAGTTACGAGAATGCGAATGAGAGGTATTGGAGGACCCCGTTTGGCAACCCTTATATGTACTACCCACCCCCCTTGGCAGACTGTATACAATGATCCCTCTCTCCTTGACCTACTGCCCACCTTACTTACCGGACATACGAAAGTTTTTCACAGGAATACCCCTGACCCTAATTGAATTGAAACAAGATGTGATTCTTAAGGAAAAATTATGGAGCCAGCCTCCAACAAACTTCAAATCAAAACATTACTGTACGAGGCACAACTTTCTTCACCTGTAAACCACAAAAAATTAAAGATGGAAGGCAGGTAGTTCAGGAAGTTTCTCGCGTCACTACGAGATTGGTTCAGACATAAAAGTTCGTAAAGTATTGACTTAAAAACGATAATAATTATGGAGTTGGATTTTTTTACTGGTCTTTAATTGATATTTTTATTTGTTTCAATATTAATTCAAGCATTTGAGGGAAAGTTCTCTGGAGAATCAAAATCAAAGTTTCATAGAATCAATCAAAGAATCAAAAATTGTTGATATCTAAAGGATGTTTGTGGATGGTACGGAGCTTTAGTTATCCACTTGTCCTACAGACTACGCCAAAGCAGAGGTGGGCGAATTCTTATTCATGATTACGATTATGAATACAAATCATATCTGCGATTTTATGATTATGAATACAAATACAATCGTATTCACACTTTGAATACGATTTTCCCCCGTATTCGTATTTTGAATACGATTTTATGATTTTTTTCTATGATTTCCCCAAAAATCGATTTTTTTAACGATTTTCCTTGAAAATCATACTTTTTTAATGATTTTCTCCCGAAATCTGGACATATTTATAACCTAACATTGCCAAAATAATCAATCGAAATTCGAAACGCTCACAAATTCTTATAGGATTTTTCACGCAGAATCGAATGAGACCAATCCCAGGTCGCAACAACCAACCGTATAGAAACTACATTTCCGCTGAAAATCGTATTTTTTCTACAATTTGCACTGAAAATCATTTTTAAAAAATATGTTTTTTACAGCAATTTTTGTCGTATGAATTCCCTAAAATTGCCAAAATAATTAATAAAAATTCAAACGCTCACCAATTCTTATAGGATTTTTTACGCAGAATCGAATGAGACCAACCCCAGGTCGCTACGACCAACCAAATAGAAAGTAGGTACGACGAAATTTCCGCAGAAAATCGTACTTTTTAAAACGATTAGCAGGGGGGCAAAGGGGTGGAACGCGCAAAATATAGCCTCTACCATCCAACTCCTACCCTCACCTTCCCGTGGTGTCTCCCGTTAAAGTGTGGGCCCCCGCTCAGAGGGCCCTTTCTGAACTAACGAGGGAGGGGTGTGAGGTGGAGGAGATATTGAGGCTCTTCTCTCTCTAGTTCCACTCATCAACCTATTACCCTCTTCCAATCTTAGTCCCATCCTTTCCTACCTCAATCCCAAGCCGTGACGTGAGCGACCGTGTCCAGGGCTGAATGGCACAAGGGTTATTGTGTCGCAAACGGTGCCTCATGGACCTGGCCAGTCCATGAGTATTAAGTAAGTCCCCACCAGTCACAAAGGGCACTGTCTGGTGGTTTAATCAATTCCCGTACATATACAAAAACTCAATATGGAATCTTTAAACAAACAAACAAATAAATCAAAAAATCTTGATCCTGATTCAGATCGGTTGGAGGAGGATCTCCTTAGGAGTCCTCCTTCCGCCGATCAGGCTAGGGAGATGGAGGTTGTGGAGGGAAAAGCTGGTGAGGGTGGTCTAGGTGGCACCGCTAAGACGCTGCCTGGGCCATCTGAGCTGATGGATCCCGAAGCAATCTCTAAGAAACAATCCAACTCGGGGACCCTGCAATGTGGGGTCCCTGTTCCATCTGGGAGCTCGGAGCTGGTGACTGTGGACCTTGAGACCTTGTCCGGCCCCGCTAAGAGGCTGGACTCGGGCTCGGACAAGCAAGAACCAGCACCTGAGAATCCGGAAGGAAAAACTACACCCCTGAATCAGGGGCTACCACCCATCATTGCCTCTGGAAACAGTGCCCAGAGACGTAGATACTTGTTTCTAATCCGTAAAGGAGTAGAGACAGAGTCTGCCATTCAGCAAGCCCTTGATGCCCCCATGAAACGAAAGAAAGCTGGGGACTCAACGGATACCACTCCTGATGTGCGGAGGGATAAGAAGAGAAGGACCCACTCTGACACCCCAGCCCCCAAAAAGAAACGGAAGTTTAATGACGTGGCAAGGGGAATCAAGGTGGGTATATTCCATACTAATTATCCCTCTGTTTTTCTCACATCGGAGCAGATGAATCTGATTCAAGATGGCATCGTTGAAGCCATTTTTGAATTGGATCTCGACGGACCCAAACCTGGTTTCTCTGAAACAGCGTACAGGAGGGGATGGCTTTGCATGAGATGCGTTGATGAAGAATCGTCAAAATGGCTCCAAAGTTTCATCTCCTCCTGTAAACCCTGGGAAGGCGCAAGCCTGAAAGTCCTCGCAGGCAAGGACCTACCAAAACCCAGGGTGGCAACAGCTTTCCTCCCGAAATGTGCGGAGGAAACAAATGAAAGAATTTTTCATTTCCTCGCACGACAAAACAGAGGACTTAATGTGGAGTCGTGGAGAGTACTCTCTCGTAAGCGAGAGGGTGCTATGTCAGCCTTGTTGACCCTTCTAATTGATGTTGAGTCTGCTGAAATTTTAGAAAAAAATTCAGACGTCAGCATCAAATTAGCAAGGGGGACAATTCGACCGAGGCTGCTGAACAAGCAACCTCAGAAGAAACCTGAAAAGGAAAAGCAGGAAGCATCTGAAGAAGAGGGACCATCTGCAAAAGATGATCCAAAGCTCCTAGGGGAGGCTGCTCTCGAGGACGCCACCCAAAATCTGGAGATGCTTAAGGTGCATGAGTCAGTAGAAACTCAGGAGACTACTGAATCGGCACCTCCTGCAAAACCACTTAAGGCCTTCCGCCCACCACTTCAAGGAGGATCAGGAAAGCCTCAAGAACCCCTCCCAAATCTCCCTAAGAAGAAGACGAAGAAGGAGAAAGAGAGGAGGGGGAGTAGGGGGAAGAAATGACTTCCCCCAACTTGCGCCTCCTCCAGGTGAACCTTCACACTGCCAGGGCTGCCACGGCTGTCCTGTGTAGGAACTTTGCCTGGAGGGGGTGTGACATTGCCCTGGTGCAGGAGCCATGGGCAGGAAAGGGGCTCGTCAAGGGCTTCTCTTCAACCTCAGGTAAGCTGATTTACTGTAGGGATGTGGAGCGGCCTAGAGCTGTCATTCTCATTAAAACCGCAGTAAAATTCTTGCCAATGCCTGAATTTATTTCCAGAGATCTGGTGGCAGTGACACTGGAGGAGAGAATGGGAGAGGGCATACGCCGCACAGTTGTGGCAAGTGCTTACTTTCCTGGCGAAGAAGAGTCTGCTCCTCCAGTGGAAGTCAAGAAACTGATAGAATACTGTCAAGAAAATAGCCTCCAGTATTTGGTTGGCTGTGACGCAAATGCTCACCACCTTGTCTGGGGAAGCTCAGACACCAACATGCGTGGTGAGTCATTGTTTGACTTTCTAACAGCATGTGGATCGGTGGTGGTAAATGTGGTGTCTAATCCTACGTTCGTTACTAAATCTAGAAGTGAAGTTCTTGATATTACCTTTGCCAGTCCTTTTTCTGCCATCAGAATAAAGGATTGGCAGGTGCTAAATGAAATTTCAATGTCAGACCACAAAATCATAGCCTTTGAGCTAAGGTATTCACATGTGTACAGTGAATCTTACCGAAACCCCAAAAATACAGATTGGGGTATGTATCAGGCCCTATTAGACGATGAACTCGTAGGGCTGGATTCAGAAATCCAAACAACTGCAGATTTGGAGAGAGTTGTTAACTCTGTAAACTCAGCAATCCACAAATGCTATGAGGAAAGCTGTCCGGTTAAAACTAGAACAACGAACCGAAACGTCCCATGGTGGAACAATGAGCTTAACAAGCTTAGGAAGAAGACGAGGAGACTTTTCAACAGGGCAAAAAGCAGGGGGGTTTGGGAGGCCTATACTGAAGCCCTCACTGCCTACAACAAAGCCTTAAGAAAAGCCAAAAGAAAATCCTGGAGGGACTTCTGTGAGGGAATGGAGGACCAACCGACCATTGCCAAAACTCAGAAGATTCTTTCTACCCCATACCTTTGGGCTGTATTCAAAAGACAGATGGGGTGTTCACAAAGAGCGCGAAGGAGACCCTTGAGGTGCTCCTGGAAACACATTTCCCTGGCTCTAGCGTATTACCTGAAGGGAACCAGGGACAAAATGTTCCTAACTACTGTCGCCCTTCAAATTGGGTAATACGTACTTCAAAGAAACTAGTGACACCTGAGAAGTTAAAATGGGCAATTAGCTCATTTAGGCCGTACAAGACTCCGGGACTGGATGGGGTGTGTCCAGCCATGCTACAGCATGGTATGGGGGTACTCATTCCGGTTCTGGTTAAGGTCTTCAGGGCTAGTTACCAACTCGCTTATATTCCTGAAGCGTGGAGGAAGGTAAAGGTTGTTTTTATTCCAAAGGCTGGTAAAAACTCGTCTCAAGCCAGGAATAACCGACCCATTAGCCTCTCATCCTTCCTACTTAAAGTTATGGAAAAGGTGATTCATCAAAATATAAAACAAGAATTTCTTTCCATAAGACCTCTGCAGAGATCCCAGCATGCCTACCAGAAGGGTAAATCTACGGAGACTGCCCTGAGCCAGCTGGTTGACATGATTTGGGGAGCTCTGGAGGCTAAAGAACTAGCTCTTGGCTGCTTCCTGGACATAGGGGGTGCCTTTGACAACACCTCCTATGTATCAATAGAGAAGGCTGCATACGAGAAGAACATTGATCCTCAAACAGTAAAATGGATCAGGGTCATGCTAAACAAGCGGATCGTATACTCAGAGCTAGGGGCAAGTTCCCTTGCTATCATCCCTTCAAGAGGATGCCCACAGGGAGGAGTACTCTCTCCCTTACTGTGGCTACTTGTAGTTGACTCTCTTCTTCTTAAACTTAAGGAGGAGGGCTTTGATGCAATAGGGTACGCAGACGATTTGGCCATAATAGTAAGGGGCAAATTCGACTGTGCCATATCCAATAGAATGCAAAGAGCCCTACACATCATTCATAAGTGGTGTACTGCAGAGGGTTTATGTGTGAACCCAAATAAAACAGTGTTGGTGCCTTTTACCAACAGGCGAAAGCTGAACCTTAAGGTGCTTAACCTTGGTGGAATAAAACTATCCACTACAACGGAAGTTAAGTACCTGGGGGTTACCATGGACCATAAACTAACATGGAACTCACACATAAAAAAGATTGTCGATAAGGCAAGATACATCCTATGGGCTGGACAGAGAATGTTTAGCAAAACCTGGGGACTCAAGCCAAAGATGATACAATGGTTATACACAGCCATCATCAGGCCCATAGTCTCCTACGCTGCCTTAGTGTGGTGGCCCAAAACCAACCAAACAGCAGTCCAAAGGAACCTTAACAAAGTCCAAAGACAAGCATGCTTGGGAATCACCGGCGCTATGCCCACCTGCCCTACTGCAGCAATGGAGGTACTTCTGGACCTCTCGCCGTTACATATCCATGTACAAAGAGTGGCCTTCCTGGGGGCTGCAAGGCTGCTGCGGCTGGGATACATAAGACCGGGATCCAGGGTCAGCCACCATAGAATCCTTGAGAAGGATGAATGTGGAATGGCCCTGACAATCACTGATCTTATGATAGAAAAACAAAATTTCGAAATCCCTTTTAAGGTGGTCATCAATGACAGAGACCACTGGAAAAAGGGGATGCCCAACTTTGCACCGGGCTCTCTTGTGTGGTACACAGATGGATCAGTCATGTGTGGAAGATCTGGCATAGGCATTAAAGGCCCTTCGGCCAGACTCGTAAAGTCTCTTGGGACGAATGCCACAATCTTTCAGGCAGAGGTCCATGCAATTCAATTATGTGCTGAAGAAATGCTGAACAAGCATCTCAACAGAGCCAAAGTATACATTCTGTCAGACAGTCAGGCTGCCTTGAAGGCCATTGCTTCATACACCATAAATTCGAAGCTGGTCTGGGAATGCCTGAATACCCTCAAAACTGTGGCCCAGAACAACCAGGTTACCCTTCTATGGATTCCCGGTCATGAAGGTCATGAGGGTAATGAAATTGCTGATAACCTTGCTAAAAGAGGCTCAGAGTCCCTGCCAATAGGACCAGAACCGATCTTGGGAACCACCAAAAGTTGTTTACAAAACGTGGTTAAAAACTGGGAAAAAAACGAGCGAGTAAAATACTGGCAAAACCTCCCAGGTCTGAGACAGGCAAAACTATTCTTGACGTTCTCGAAGAAGCGGGCTAACGAGCTCATAGCTATGCCTAAAAAGGACGTCAGAATACTTGTGGGTCTGTTAACAGGCCACTGCCCACTTCGATATCACCTAAAGAAGATAGGCAAACTAACAACGGACACCTGCCGCTTCTGTGATATGGAAACGGAAGATGCCGAACATATTATGTGCTACTGTGAAGCACTGAGTCGAGCTAGATTCACAACCCTTGGAAGTGATGTCTTAGTGCCTGACGACGTTTCTAAGTTGACTTACACTGATCTTCTTTGCTTTGCTAAAAAGTGGGAAGAAGGGGTTTTCAGTAAACCCTTTTTAGTAGGCTAATATAGCCTGGAGGCACTCCACAATAGACCTCGTAAGGTCGCAGTGGAAGGAGTCTGAAAATCAGCTCGCAGTAAGACCTCCAATTATAAATTTAAAAAAAAAAAAAAAAAAAAAAAAACGATTAGCAATGGTTGGTCTCATTCGATTCTGCGTGAAAAATCCTATAAGAATTTGTGAGCGATTCGATTTTTGATTGATTATTTTGACAATGGTAGGTTATAAAATTTATAACCCAAAAATCGAATTTTTTTAACGATTTTCCCTGAAAATCATACTTTTTTAAATGATTTTCTCCCGAACTCTGGACATATTTAATATGTAAAAAATCATACTTTTTATACATGTAGAAAATCATACTTTTTAAAATGATTTTCAGGAAAAATCGTAAAAAAATTTCGATTTTTGGGGAAATCATAGAAAAAATCATAAAATCGTATTCAAAATACGAATACGGGGGAAAATCGTATTCACAGTGTGAATACGATTGTATTCGTATTCATATTCATACCTGTATTCGTATTCATAATCATAAAATCGCAGATATGATTTGTATTCATAATCGTATTTATGAATAAGAATTCGCCCATCTCTGCGCCAAAGTATAAAAGCGCGTAAACTAAGTACGTTCATGGTTCAATCAAGGATAATCTTATCTTACTTACATACTCATCTTACTAATATAGGACTTATCTTACTCACCTTATCTTTGATTTTGAAATAACGGAACGCGAGTTGGTAAGCCTGGAAGACGAGAGGAGGCAGAGTGTGTTTTATCCTTTTATCACCACCTTTGATGAAGTGCTTCTTGGCTGCGCTCAGAATCAAGTACTGCTCGTCTTCTTTGTCGGATTTCAAATGGTGCACGAACCTGTAATCGATAACATGTATTAATATCCGCAAGCCGATTGAGCTGTTAACAGTATCTTCAAAAAACTGACTCAGCCCACAAATTATATCAATTCAACTGTTATTGTTACTGACAATTTTTAAGTTAGATTCCTGTCGCGCACTTGAATATGCAAATGTAGACCAAGAAAGCCGTTTATTGAGTACGAGTCATCTCGTTTTTACCGGAACAGTTACGGCGACAAAGGTGAAACTTTATCGAATCAATCAAAATCCCAAAATGGATGATGTTGTAAACTTCAATACTTTTTGCAAACAATACATCGATACCTTAAAGCACAAAAGCGCTATGTCCATCCATCTTCCAAATTTTTTATTTCTTTTAATTTCAGAAAAACTCAAATTCAACAAAACTATTACTGAACTTTTCAACGATTATAGCATGAAAATTTATTGTAGAGTTAAACAGTTTAGTATGGTAAGCCATTATTATAGGAATAGTGCACTGATGAAAACTTCTTTTGCGTTTTTCTGAAAACTCCGTGTTTGGACAAAGCTCCTTTGTGCTTCAAGGTATCGACATGAACATAAACTACAGGACTCACATAAATATATAAATAAATAAATTGCTAGTCTAAACATTATAAGGCTAGTATGTTTTGGGATTTACGGCAATTAACAAATTTTACTTAAGCTATAAGAACATAGGTTTTTATTTACTCTTCTCACAGAAGGAAATTCGCTTATTACATAATACACAAAAGAATAAAAGGCTGCACTTCAATTGGTTATAATAAAATGAAAGTCTTCTTCTTAAGTCTTCACCTTATTCCTGGGAGTACCGATCACACTAGTTCCTATTACACTTAGTTCCTGTTCTTCATCGTTTTTTATAGTTCGAGCTCTTCATTGTTAACTGTTTTGCCTCATTATAATTGTTGTTGATGCCTTGCCCTACATGTTAGAATTAGATAGTAAGTTAAGTACCAATATTTGTATCGACTTATACTATGTACATATATTTACCTACAGTATGAAGAATAAAATATCAATATCAATATGGACCACACTGACTCTATAGGTACTCAGATTTTGCGGAAATGAACGACATTCTAGCTTCCAGTACCTTCCCAGAAGACCTTGTTCTTCAGCGAAGTCTTCGGCATCCATCTCCACTTTATCCTTTTCGTCAGTATCGTAGATGAGAGGAGCAATCATCACAAGAATACATTCAACCTGTGATCAAAACCAACACTAATGTCAGTTAAAATAGTCAACTGCGGTTAACAGGAAACCACAAATAGCAATCGACAATAAAGAGTAATATACTGCTTCCGAGTCTACCAAGGTAGCGGAAGCTCTGTTATCACTTTTCAAGGTTGAAAAAAAAGTTCTCCAAAATCGAAATTTCCATTCTCGTTTTACGTTTCAGACCTTTCTGAACAATTTTGGTTCCGTGTCTGTCTGTCATGAAATCCTTGCCACAACCATAGCTTCTACATTTCTCTTCCGATTTCAATGAAATTTTCGGGGATTTTGCGGGTTAGATAGATGGTCCCCTAAGAAAATCATCGTCTCCGGACTGATAGTAGCCGCTGCGCATGCGCAAACGTGAATTCCTTGTGACATCCATAATTTCCACATTTACAATCCGATTTCAATGAAATTTTCGGGGAATATGCGGATTAGGTTGTAGATGGTCCCCAATGAAAATCAAGGCCTTAAAATTGACAGTAGTCTCTGCGCATGCGCAAACGTAAAATCCTTGTAACAGCCATAACACTTTCATTTTTCATCCGAATTTGATGAAGTTTTCTAGGATTGTTCAGAATGACGTGTAGATAGTTCCCTATGAAAATCATCTCCCCCAGACTAATAGTAGTTGCTGCGCATGCGCAAACGAGAATTCCTGTTAACAGCCATAACTTCTACATTTTCCATCCGATTTCGACGAAATTCCTCAGGATTGTTCACACAATCGGGTTATGGGTACGAGGAAACTATGTGCCACACCCATTTGGCAGACGTTTTATTTAAAAAAACAAGATAAATAAACGTCTGCATTCACTTAAAACTGTTGTTGAAACGCAGGCGAGAAGTAAACGTGCTTCCCGCAATCTACAATCCAATTAGGACTCCTCAATTCATAACTTAATATTAAAGAAAAACATCAGGTGCAATAATTGGAATAATTCGTATAATTCGAATAATTCGTGTAAAAACTATGTAAAACTAATATTGGAATAATAAGCTGCAAGTACCTGAGCTTCATTTCCAATATAGGTGCCAGCGTAGAGGCAGTTCTCTATTACCGATGTGGCCATGGCTTTGCGCCCTTGTGTGTCCAACAGTTCCAGGAGAGGATTGAAGTGTTTTAGCTCCAAAACTGTGAGAATGTTGTTGTAGGCTTGTATCGGGATGGATAGCAGTTTCATGAGCTCCCTAGACACCTGGCTAGAGTATTCGACTCTGTAAACACCAAACATACGTCACGAACCCAAACAGAAAATGGATTCTCGAGAGAAATAGGTTCTCATCCTAATCCACCTTAGAGCTACGCCAAAGTATAGAAGAATACAGTAAAGTACATTCATTAATTACACAACTCTGTATGATTTTCAATACAAGTGTGAGTGTTATGACGGCGTGTGAAGGCGATCGGCTTCACGTCGGCTTGTCGGTTTAATTGGTCCCTACTCAACGAAGACAAAGGACGAGACAGCACTCGATGCCTGGCGCGTTTTACCGCCGACCATGTGCAAGAGTGCTTAAGGACTTCAGCTCGGCTTCGTACCTCGGCGCGATTGCTCGCTTACTGAAGGGAGGTAGCACATTTACCTAGTCCTAGTTGGGGGCAGACAACTACTAGGTGAAATGGGAGCAGAAGCCATGAGCCTTTATCGCCGCGATGAGCTTTATCGCATACCGAGACCTCCGAGGAACTGTGGGCTTCTAAGAGAAGGCGAGGTAGAGCGAGAAATAATCAAGTCGAGTTTTCGAAGACGAATGCATGAAAGAATGAATGGAGAACTAACATAGCTAAGAGTATGAGTCACGACAGTGAGTTTTCTCAATATTGTTTCGAGTTAAGTTCAAATCTGTTCAATTTTTTTTTTTTTTCAACATGAACAGGACACGTTAAAACAATGGGGAATTTCGGCCTTTTGGACACATTTTCCCAAGGAGATTGTGAAATGCTTCGAGATTATCAAAACAAGAACAGTTCCTGTGCTATTGTGGGTGATCTAGGAACTGTTTTAGAATGAGAACCTCGCATCGTAGGCGTTAAAACAGCCTACCACATAAATTTAGCAGTACGTGCGTTGAACCAACAAGTCATGAAACCTAGTGTGGGGAGAAGTGGTTGTCGAATCCGTTTTGAAGGAAAATGTTGATGGATCCATTGGGCTGGTAGCTGATAGCAGAGTCCACGGCCTTCGGGACAGGGTGAGGACGGCGTTTTTGGATAACCTACCCTCCTCAAGGATGGACTGCAACAGCAAACCGGGCAGCCCAAGAAAAGCACAGAAAGTACGAACAGGCTACTGAAGATTTGAGAGCTTCTTTTACCCCATTAGTGAACTCTAGTAAAGGGGGTATTGCATGCGGAGTTCCTAGCCTTCCAGAAGAGGCTTCAATGTACCTGTCTGGGTAAGGACAATACTCCAGATATCAATCATTGTGCAGTCTCCCGGCGTCTTCGAGGCTCAAGGAAGAGCATCAGATGCCTCGGAATGGGGTTAGAGGACGGAGCACCCCTACTAAAGGCCATATCACACGAGCGATTTTTCAGCTTTTTTCCGCAGAAAAATCGCTGGAACGTGAAGAGGAAGTTAGAATAAGTTAGGCGAAGTTGAAGAAGAATAACCGCAGAAAACTGCGAATAGAGCGCATTCTGGCGGCCAGCGATTTTCACTCTACAAGTTTTGGATCAGGTTATAGTAGTGTGGAATTTTGAAGCAACGTTTTAGCGTCGCTCCCACTCCCAGAAAAAGTAATCACTTTTTTTAAAGATGGGTGATAGCAGAGGTAATAGTCAGAATAGGACCTAAATCTACAATTATTATTTTAAAATAAAACTCGGCGCTTTATTTACCGCCCCCCTGCACCCCCCGGTTTATTTCTTTTTCCATACTCTGTATGAAATCATAGGAACACAGAATGTGTTTTTGCGATGCTAGTCATCCGTTAAATAAAAAACAACAATAATAAATGTGGAGTCTTTGGCAATAATAAAATAAATAATTTTTAGACATTTAATCTGGTCTAAAACCCTATAAATGTTACATAAATAAATATGTAACTACAAGAAAAATACTATATAAATTGAGAGCTTTCCAACGAATGGTGAACAATTTCTGTGCAATGAACACTGCGGGAGTTCTATTTCCTTACCAACGGCTTGGTTGCACGTGAAAATCATTATAAAAGGCGCGTAACGCTTTTTTCTGTCGCTTTTTCGTGACGATTTTTTTTCGGTAGGTCATCGCAAAAACACATTCTGTGTTAAAATAAGTGTGTTGAGCAAAAGTCACGAGAAGAATGTATTTTTCTATTCAACAATAAATTGTAAAATAGGAATCACCTGTTGTTTAGGTAATTGATGGGTGGGAAACTAAACTTGATTTTCGGTCCTGGTAGGTAATTAATTAATTGAAAACTTGGCTTCTTTATTTTTTTCACTCGCCAACAACTTTACTTGTCTCCGTGGCGTCACTACGATCTCGTTTTCTTCAGTTTTTGTGCTCCTGCCATATTATTCTTCAAAATGGACCCTATTTCCTTGATCATTAGTGGTGAGTACCTACCAACTACAATATCTTAACTCAGGTATATAAATTATGTACCACTGTCCAGTATTTTGTCTGTCAAACATGTAAGTATTTGTACAGAAAGAATTACTGAAATCTGATGGTTCATTGTTAAAAATCGTCATTGTAAAAATGAACGAAGAACTGATTAATTTTTCTCTCGGAAAACTGCAGAAAACTGAACAGACGTCGACTAGTAGATCAAGGAATGCTACAACCACAAATTACTTATCGATGGAGAACCTTCGAATGGTTTCCTTCCAGCTTTTTTTCCCGCACAAAATGGCGGACTAGAAAAATTAGAACGCGTTCTAAATATTCCAAAGCTAGAAAAATCGCTCCACCAGGGTGCAGGCTGTGCTATGGGGGGGTGGGGAAGTGGAATTAAAAACCCGCTGCATGGATACTTGAAACACTGTACTTCTTCCCTTGCATGGATACTTGAATCACTGTACTTCTTCCTCTTCACGTTCCAGCGATTTTTCTGCGGAAAAAAGCTGAAAAATCGCTCGAATGATATGGCCTTAAGAAATTAGAGAAGAGGCCGCCACCGTTGCTCAGAAAAATACCTCTGCCAAATGGTTATCATTGATAACAGAGCCAGACCAGATTCTGCGACAGCAAAGATAAAAGCCTGCGCCGCGGATAACTTTCTCTAGACCCACTGTGAACATCAAGCACACTAGAGCAGCTTCCTGACGTAAACCGTTTCATATTTCCACTGAATCAGACAGGACAAAGTCTCTTACTGCAGCCTTGGCAACCCCGACCAACCTGATTAACTTCCTTGGCTGGCCCATCGCCAAATTTTTTTTAAATTGACAAAAACAAGTCATGAAACGGATGTTACTTTTCCGAATCTAAAGTAAGTGGCAATTCCACCAACTTAGAGGTAGAGGGATGAAACTAAACACAGGGAAGTTAAGCGGAGACATCATGGCCGCCGCATCAAACCCACATCCTGGTTCCAAAAACATCTTTAACGAGCCCTTGATACACCTTCCATCCAATACTTTGGCCGGAACTTTCCACAATTACTACCTACCGAAAAGGTAAAACTTGGGAACTTTGCGGACCCACAAATTCGAGCATTTGTAAACGATGCTGAATTTGAAAGAACCAAGCAAGAATGCTCGAGTAGCTACAGGTCGAAGGCTTCTCCATTCCCTAGCCCAATTATATAAAATTTATTATTAACAATGGTGACAGCTTCACAGATTTTTGGCTGAATCATGAGTGAAAAAATGCACTATCTCATCTCGACTATTTTCCGGAAAAGTGAATAGTGGAGCGATTCCATCAGAACATTAAACTAATGGAACAAAATTCAAGGGAAAGTAGAACTCAAACTGACAACTGTTGACAACTGAAGAGGATACATAGACATGCGCTAGAAAATATACGAATAACAAAGGGAATATTTGAAGAAAGATGATGAGTCAAAAATTAAAGTGTAGACTTCAATGTTCAATAACTGGTTAGTGGTTAGGTACCAATAACGAGAGCTAACGTATGAGTGCACGTAAACTTATTATGATTAGGTAAACTCACTTAGTCAGATTGATCCTCTCGAAGTTTTCAACAGTCGTTTGAAGGACGAGGTCTACATAGTCAACTCGGTCCGGATAACACTTCAGGGCCAAGTTAGCCAGGGAAACTTCCAGAGCAATCATGTCTTCTGTAGGTAAGTCCACTCTGGTCTACAAACCAAACAAAGTTATAAGAATAAAAAAAAAATTTAGATTCAATAGTGAAATTTACTTTGATAATTTTCGGGAACATTTTTATTTGATTATTTCGCCAAAGTTCGGAGTCGGACTTACTTGGATGATGTTTGACACCTGACTGGAGAAGACATCGAAGAGCTGGGTCACGGCCTGGGGGTCTGTAACATCGGGGCTCTGCGAGTAGGCTGCGAGACGTTCTATCAGAGAGATGACGACGTTTTTCACGTTCACTCCAACTTGAAGTTGAGCGCAGGAGCGGAGGAAAGGCGTGAGGGTGGCCAAGTGGAATTCATCGGGGAACACCTGAAAGATCCAGTGGAAATGAAATACATTCACAACTGCATAGTAATTATACAATGGGGTATTTTGGTGGGTCGGAAATTCAGGTTTTTGACCTCAAAGTTGGATTCATCACCCTTGAAAACCTATATACTCCAACTTTAAGCCCAATGATACTATAACATGTGGTAGAAAAATTAATTAGAGATCACACGTTTGAAAAAAAGGCGGGCCGCCATAAATGCAAACACACTAGGCCGCGTGCGTGTGTGAGCAGTATTTTGTAGTATCCAAGAGGTCCTCCAAGGGTTTCATCTCTTCTCTGTGAATGGATACTTTTTTCAAAGACGGCTAGCTACGTCACACCATTCAAATCTTCAACTTTCCTTAGCTTCTCTGATTTTTAAAAACATTTTCTCGACAAACAGACCCAATTACCGTTATTCCTGATGAAATGTTTTTTTTTTTTAAATTGACTAAAATACCCCATTATACAGGGTGTCTGCACTTAAGCTGGGCATAAATTCAGGGTTCGATTCTACAAAGTATTTCCAACAAAAAATGTGTCCTAGCGATATTGTTTCAACCCCTTGTTTTTCCAAGATTTTTCAATTTAAAGATTTTTTTTCGTGTTTTCGACCTTATGTCATTAAAACTGGTGTCACAAGGGTTTTCTTAAAGGAAATTAGTAGCCGAATCGATTTTTGGAGTCAAAATTAAAAATCTTTGTGTGTAAATTGTCAAAAAACAATGATAAGAAAACCCGAAGGTACGAATATTCTGTTTTGAATTCACAACTATGAGACTTGGGAATGCTAAGTGTTATGTCTGAACGTGCGGGGTCACCACTGTTATGTTTGCGTATCGTCGAGTGAAGGAGAGAGAAAAGTCCCAATCCTAATGACTGCACCGTCGCACCGGCGGCTTATTAGCCAGACCGACGTGCAGGGAGTTCAGGCTAGCCCGACAGCCCCGGCGTTTCATAGAAACCTACCGACAGAATGCGGGAGATTTACCCAGTGAGCCTAATACTTCGAGGAGATCCCTTGATGAAGGAGAAGGTAGAGAGCGAAATGAACAAGACGATTGAATGGACTAGAAGGCATACTAGAGCATCCCTGAGTGAGCTTATATAGTTGGAGAGATTAGTTGAGGGAGAGAGAGGTAAAAGGGTGACGTCATGTTGACGTGTTCTACCCGTACTTTGTCCCTCCCTTGCGGGTGGTGGCTCACTCAGGGATCCTCTTGTACTTCTTTGTTTAAGAACTAATTAGAATGTTTAAATATGGGTTACATTTTAATACCTGAAACGTTATAATTATCTTTGAATCTTTGAAACCATTTCACTTTAATTATTTTGTCTTCCTTGTGAGCTCAATGTCAATCGTATTTCATATCGATACCTTAAAGCACAAAGGGGCTATGTCCAAAAACGGAGTTTTGAGAAACGCAAAAGATATTATCATCAGTGCAAAATTCCTAAAATAACGACATACCATAAAACCGTCAAACTTTACCCCACCAGGGGTAACTTTACCCCAAAAAGTGAGAATCTTCAATTGTGACGTAAGCAGGGTAGAACTTAGATAAAAGTTAGCTTTTGTGTTTTCGTTATTCTCCACATCCCAGAGAATCGATGTGGCTTGCGATGGCGCCTTTATCCATGTTATCAGCTGTTATCAGTAATTGTTTCCTGTTCAGCTGTTTTTGTCCTGTTTCTCGTGCTCCAAAATTTCTTCCGTATCAGGTGTTTGGAGTGGATTTACCAGGCAAGCCCTCATCATATCAACACTACCTACTCAACCAACTCCACACTACTCTCAACACCTCAACTCAACTCACAATACCCACTACCTCCAACCACTACTCCAACCCCCTTCCAACTACCTCCTCCTCTACTTTCAATATCTTATTTTGAACAAAATACACTAATCAAATTCTCAAAAAAGTGTTTTCTTAGTTATGCCTTTGTTTACCAAAAATTTGATGGTAACTTTACTCCAAAAACCGGGTATCTTTACTCCACTATAAAGGTTGGGATAAAGGTAGCCTCACTCATTATTTTCTTATTTAATATCGAAAAATATTTGAGTTTTATAATTTTCGCAGTGTTGAATGAAAGGTTTCTAGTGGATCTCATGTCAGAAGTTAGAGATGGGGAGAAGAAATGAGAAAAAGCTTGGTACGCGCCCCTACCGAAACTTTACAACTGAACAGCTGCATTATGACATGAACATAAACGTGCTTTGGTCTCATAAGTTATGATTTACAATATTATTTACTCGAGAGTTAACTTCGAAATTTGCCATTGCAATTCTTTTGAAAGTTATCGAATGTGAAACAGACTTTTTCTGTGATTTTGTTAAGTCGTTCGTTTATCGTTTATTCTCCTTTAATATTTCTTTACTTGTAGAAAGTTTTGCTCGATTACCTACATAAGTCTGTCTATACTGGAAGACTGAAATTGTGATCTCTTAACCAGAAATATTGCAATCCAAGCAAATTCTTTGAAATAAATGATCATTGGAATTTATATCTTTCTTAGGTATAACTTGTATTTTTCAAGCTAAAAAGTTCAATTTTTCAGAATATATTTTACATCAATATTATAAATACTTGATATTATCAAGTATTTCTGGGGTAATGAATTCCATCCCGACTAGTATCATTGCACCACTGCCCGTATCTGTAGCGATAACCGTGAGTTTTTCAGAGTGCAGTAAAGATAGACGCACACGCAGGTAACTTTACTCCAACATTTAAACAATTAAATAGGGGGGTTACAATTATCTGATCAAAGAGCTCGACCACTCAAAATGTTCAGGAAGCCCTGAAGATCAATTCACTTATTAAAAAAATCAATTTAACCCATTTCGAGTGGGAGAAATTGTATTTGGAAATGTTTTGGAGTAAATCTTGGGGTAAAGTTTGACGGTTTTACGGTACCACACTAAACTCTTTAATTTCCTCAATAAATTTTCAAGCTATAATCATCAAGAAGGTAAATCATAGTTTTGTTGAATTTGAGTTTTACTGAAATTAAAAGAAAATAAAAAATTTGGAAGATGAATGGACATAGCTCCTTTGTGCTATAGTAGGTGTCGATATCTGTGTTCAGAGTGTAAGAAAAAACAGCTGAATCAATAAAAATAAATGTTTATTCAGGTAAAGTATAAACGTAAATTCACCACTAAATTCCGAGTTTTCAGAGGCAAAAAGTCGTATCATGCTGATTCAGAATGCAAGAAGTCGTATCGTCGAAATACTAAGGCCGATTCCCGTATCAGTGTCAAGATACGAGTTTTCTTCTTCTGAATCGCTCTGATACGACTAGTTTCTTAGCAGAATCAAGTTAACACGCCTTAACGCGAAAATTGGGAGGCTTGTTTGAGGCATTTCTAGTAGAGATACGACTCAAAGACTCCGAAAATCGATAGAGATCGACCCCCAAAACCCCCGGGTACCAATAACTCAATTTGGTCAATGTGATGAACTGACATTATTATTATAGCAAAACACGTGTGCCCGTTGCGATGTAACCATTAGTTTACTAGATCAAATTTTAATTTCTCTTTCATTCTTCTCTTGTCGTTTAATGCGAATAAAAGCCTAATTCTGGTCTAAACTGTATTTGATCTGTTAGTACAAATACAACAGTCAAATTTTCACGTTACGACTTTCTGGCTTAACACAGCAGTATTGTTAAATGAGCTATTATTGTGAAGTTTATCAGACCCACATGAATATTTCCCTGAGCCAGACAGAGAGGAGCCGCACTCCCCCAACAACCCCTTGCCCTTAGCCAATAGCATCATTTCATTATCCTTGAAAATTCGCTAATAATCAGTTTCACTTTGTAGAGTCACTGTATACGTTCATAGAAAAGTTCACTAGGAGTAATGACGGCTATAATTTGATTAGAAACCAATAACGTAATTATAATTATATTAAGGGGTCTCAATCAGTTAATAAACGGTTTTTCCCACTTTTCTCTGGCGATTATTGTTCGATTTAGATGATTTTTGCGGCAATCGTTCAGTTTCTCAATTCCCTACGTAGATGCACAAATGAATTTCGAAAATCCTTGAAAACTTCAAATTTGGGTACAACGTTTTACTAATTTTTTAACAGCAACAATGTAGATCGACCCAACAAAACGTACTGTGTCAATTGATTGGGACTGAGGTCAACTGGAAATTCAACACCTTCTTCGCCGAGCTTTCGGTAAATTTATTACCTTCTTCAGGGCTCGAAGGTTGTTTATTTAGTGAAACCACCAAACGTACATAAATAAAGAGAAGGCGGAAACGCCACCATAATTATAGAAGATAAATTTACGGTTGAATAAAGAAATTAATTAATTAAACACCTTAATTAAACGCATTAATTAAAAACAATGGATTTTTCTGTGGGTACTTTTAAAAAAAGCCGGTGTTTTAATTAATTTCTTTATTTAACCGTAAATTTATCTTCTATAATTATGGTGGCGTCTCCACCTTCTCTTTATTTATGGACGTTTGGTGGTGTCACTAAATAAACAACCTTCGAGCCCTGAAGAAGGTAATAAATTTACCGAAAGCTCGGCGAAGAAGGTGTTGTTTCCAGTTGACCACAATCCCGATCAATTGACATAGTACCAATCTTTTACTTCAGAAATTTTACTTTTGGAATTAAACAAGCGCATTAATGTAGAGATTATAAAAATAAGAAGAATATTGCAAGAAACACGAAAATTTGATGTTTATTTCCTGAGAAAACTGGGAAAAACTGGTGATGAAAACTGACCAGCTATGAGAAGGCTGGGGAGTGAGGGAGGCACTGGGGGTGGTGGGTGGCAACGTCGCTCCTACAACCGGGAGAGGAGGCATCCGAGCGCCGGTTCGTAGGAAATTAGGCTAACCCGCAATGAGAAACGAATGGCGACCGACTGAGACCTCCCTTGAAGGAAATGTTTAATGCAAATAAAAATTCCATTTCATTTTTGATTTGTCTCTCGAACCAACTCCCAAACGAGTTTTACACACATCGGTCACTTCTGCAAGGAAGAAGAAAATTAAGGCTCTCCCACATTTTGGCATATCATTAAAAATTTCAACTTGAAACCTATACGATATTACGTATGCCTCGGTTAAGGAGGCTGGAGTGGAGAGACTGAGAAACACGCAAAAAGAAGAAGAGACGAATTGGAACCTCTTATTATTCAAAGTAGGCAGTGGGTAAAAAGAGTCTATCATGGATTTTGCTAGCTAAACCGGTTTTAGTTTGACATTCGTGTAAGTGTAATAAGAAGAATGAATTATTACAATGCCGTCGTAAATATCTGAATGGGACGTCTTTTTCATTTGGTCCGAGTTGTCCGCATCCGTTGCCTGCAGGCGACGATCTCCACGATCACGACCAACACTTGACACGGGTTCAGTGGACTTCTTAGGCACCAGCCACCTCTGAAAGGCCTTCATTACTCCCCAGGCAGGACAACATAGATTCGATTGTTGGAGTCCTACCATTTATAAGTTACAACTTTTCACACCAAAATCAAATGATGGGTGTAAAATCACCGATCAATTTCACGATTGACCCAATAATTCACGAAACATACAGGGTGTCCCACAAGATGAGTTGAGATTAATCTTTGCAATTTTATTCGTAAAACTCAAATACGAAATTAAACATTCTAAAACACCAAAAATATTTCAAAAGATCCAAGGAGAACTTTTTTCTTTCAAACGGAAACCTCCATTATTTATTGCAGATTCGGATTCTTTCAAAATTTGCACGAAAAAAATCATCCGTCACTAAAATTTTTGAGTGCGCAAAAATTCTTTATACAGCGTATATGGGCGTATCATGATGTGGTCAGTGGTTTAGGGGATGATTCTACAACTTATTTGCTACAAAAAATGTCATGAAATCGTGAAAAAACTCTCACGATATAATTTTTAAAATCTGATGTGGTATGAGAAAAAAAGTAAGAGTTTAAAGTAAAAAATGTCCATTCATGCAGCATGAATTAAAGGGCGAATTTTCCAAGAATTATTTTTTTTAGGCTCTTCAGGGATCGTTTCAGAATGTTCCAAAACAGATTTCAGTGAAAATGTTTTCGAAAAAGTCCATTTTAAAAATTTTGAGACCATTGCAGTAGCTTCATTTTCTTTGAAAATTCGCTAATATTATGTTATATGACATTTTTTTGTAGAATATTAATAGTAGAATCACTCCTTGAAGTGCTGATCATCATCTGATACAGCCTGTACGAGTATAGTGCGTAGAATTAAAAAAAGAGTTCGTTTCGAAGAGAAAACTACCAAGTTTTCTACTAATTGCGATTTTAAGGTGTTTTTCTCGCTTCTTCATCATGTACATTCAGTAAAACAATAGAAAAGTTCGAGAAAATGTTCAAAAAGTTGATAACACAATATGACCGTACCACAAGAGAAATTTCTCTCCAAAAAAATTGCCTACCGCATCTCGAATAATGCAAGATTTTAACTTGTTTTTCTTTTTTTCTTCTCGTTCATCCAGTTAACCCTAATTGGACCATGGTGTCACTGGTGTCACCGAAAACATTTCAGGAACTCACAGGAAACAGCATCTCAGGAAACAGCAGTTTCAAAGCGTCACCGGAGTAACCAAAATTAAAAAGCAATTTCATATTTAACGGACAGCCGAATTGTTTGTGGGCCATTAGAAGTCTCAAAATAGTCATAACAATTTTTTTTTTAAATTTTAATTGATTTTCTTGAATTTTTGTCGTATTACATTTTGCTTCCGAGTCTACCAAGGTAGCGGAAGCTTTGTTTTCACTTTTCAAGGACGAAAAAAAAAGTTCTCCAAAATCAAAATTTTCACTCGCGTTTTGCGTTTTAGACCTTTCTGAACAATTTTGGTTCCGTGTCTGTCTGTCTGTGTGTCTGTCCGTCTGTCATCAATTCCTTGTAACGCGCATAACTATAAAAAGTTATTGTCCGATTTCGATGAAATTTTCAGGGATTGTGCGGGTTGGTGTGTAGACGGTCCCCTATGAAACTCATCATCCTCGGACTGATACAAGCTACTGCGCATGCGCAAACGTGAATTTCCTTGTAACGGCCATAACTTCCACATTTTCAACTCGATTTCGATGAAATTTTCAGGGATTATGTGGATTAGGTTCTAGATGGTCCCCTATGAAAATCATCATCCCCGGACTGATAAAAGCGACTGCGCATGCGCAAACGTGAATTCCTTGTAACGGCCATAACTTCCACAATCTCAATCCGATTTCAATGAAATTTTCAGGGATGTTACAGATTAGTATTTAGATGGTCCCCTATGAAAATCATAGAGAATTGTTCTTCATAGAGGGATTCTGTGAGAATCCCAGCCGAGGCTTAGAATTTTTTTGATCCAATCACATACATCTCTCACTTAATTTTTCATCCGAATTTGATGACATTTTCTAGGATTGTCCAGATTGGCGTGTAGATGGTCCCCTATGAGGGTAGTGAAAGGTACTTAGAGATTGGTGTTTTCAGATTAACTACTATGCATCGGATCATCTATACAATCGGGTTATGGATACGAGGAAGCTATGTGCCACACCCACTTGGCATTTTTTACTTCTAATAACTCATATAAAATGGCTCAAAAAATTCAGCTCTATTAATAATAATTATTAATTCAGAAATTATTTCTGAATTGAAATTTAATTTTGGTTACTCCGGTGACATCAAATTTAATTTTGGTTACTCCGGGACGCTGCGGAATTTCTAAGATGTTTTCGGTGACACTAGTGACGCCATGGTCCAAATAGGGTTAAATTATAGAACAGTAGATAAAAATATTAAAAAGTTGAAATTTGTATAATTTAGATTGAAATCCAGGGATACGGCATTGAATAAAATTCGTCAACAAAAATCATCTCTCAAATTCTCGAATGCTCAAAAACATGTTTCGAGAGATCAAACCCATCAAATTCATTCAATTCTGCAATTAAAAAATGGGATTCTTCTCCTTCTTACGTGAATATAGGGAAATTTCAAAAATAAATTGTGGTGAATCTTGAGGGACATCCTGTAGGTAGAATTGAGATTTCCAATCATTTGCCTCAATTCAATATTATTATACCAACAAAACAAAAATTTGCCTGGAAAAAGTTATTGTTTTGAAACACTTCCAACTTGACAAATCATGACGTGGTAAATACCGTGTAAAATACGTGGTATAAATTGTTATCTAATTTCTTAAACCAAAATTTCATAGGTTCAAATCAACACTGGAGTACACAGATGGAAAGCAACGAGAAGGTCGACGATTGGGGAGAACTATCACTGTAAGGTGTTTGACGGGTAACTAAGGCTAGGAGGACACGTTAACCACGATACCAGGTGGGTCTTGACCCCGTTATTACCTTGTTTCGACAATCGGAAGCAAGCGGGTACCTACCAGGCTTGAAGCACTCATTGCCATTCAGCCCACCTGCTCGACTAACTGGTCCATTTAAAAATATTCGCGCTCACGACTTCCTTTAGAACTACGGAAAAACGAAGCGCCTAACAACAGTTCCGGCCATGCAGTATTATTAAAAAGCAAATTTTCAAAGAAACTCTCTTTTCCAGCTTTTTTTCTTAGTGATTGTAACGAAGGATTCGAACAACCTCAGAGGCCAAGGGTTAGGAGTTAGTTCGTTGCTAAATTGTCGGATGTAGAAGTGGAGGCTCTTAAACTATTTAATACAATTTTATTTGGTTTATTTATATTGCCAACCGCAGAAGTGTATTTTCTTTTATTTCGAACACAAATTGAACTAACAGCAGTTATTCTGTCGAGACTACTAGTGATCAAACTAAAACAGTAATTGATGTTAGGAGATTACCAGAATGTTATAAATTTTGCTTCCAAATCGACCAAGGTAGCAGAAGCATTGTTCCATGCCTATGCCTACCACTTTCTGAGACCTGAACCCACAGAAAGTACCAACTAATTTGCCTCAAAACTTCATAAAAACACTTCAATGTACCTGCGGCTTTTTTTTAGCTTGAAGTTTTCATATTCGCCTTTTTTACCTAATTTTTTAGTTTTTTTTTATGTGAATAGTTATTGTTTCGAACATTACAGCACCACTAAATCCAGAATTACAAATTACATAGATCGACTCAACAAACAGATCAATTGATTGGAGCTGCAACAACTGGAAATTCAACGAATCGGTGAATCGGCTTCTTTTAAAAGGACGTAAGTCCTTGCAACCAAGCTTTCGGGAAATCAAGAAAAACTTCCTGAATGCCGCTCTTGATAAAATTGTGAGAGAAAAAACTTTTTTTCTCTGCCTCAGCAATTAATTTGTCGCGTTTTACGTATTTTTCCAGATTTTTATCCCTCACCTGAGGCTCCAAATCCGCTAATGTATCCCATGGACTTACGCCCTTCAAAAAAAAAAATCGTGTACAATCTAACTTTTTATGAATTGCAGACTTTCTGAAACCATAATAAATTACTTAATTAATCATTGGCAACCCGGAAATTTGTAAAATAATTCATAACCCCGATTTATAGATTGATGATTCGATACATAGTAGCGAATCTCGAATCATCAATTTCTAAATACCCTGCACAACCCTCATAGGAGACCGTCTACACCCCAATCCGCATAATCCCAGAAAATTTAACCCTAGAGTGACAGACTACGTAAAAATTACGTAATGAGTGGGGAAATGAGACCCCTACAATCTTCCCTCTCGGCCTTCTTAACTGGGCCTCCTCCAGTGCTATCGGTACCTAGCAGTGAAATGACCTTTGTGGTGTCAAGACCTCATCTCGACTTCTTCCCGTCAGGATCTTGGTTTTCCATAACGCCTACACGTCAAAGATACGTAGTATAATATCGAGTATAATATATTATCCAGAGTAAAAATCGAGTTTTGGATGTGATATAAGAACATTTATGTGATAAAATTCTGGTATTCATAGCTTCTCTTTGGAAAACATTATTTTATATACTCAACATATAAAGGTAAATAATAAGAAGAATGAGATTATGTTCGTTTTTTGTTGAATGAATGAAATTTTGTGTTGAAAATATTTTTTCAGTTTCACACGTCATTTTTACGTAGTCTATTAATAACTGTGTGTCAGGGAAGTCTACTACTCTAGGGTTAATCAATAATAATAATACGGTAGATGGTATGGCTGTTACAACGGTTTCACTATCGATTCAGAGGCAATGATTTTCATAGGAGACCATCTACCCGCAAACCCTCAATGAAAATTTCATCAAAATTGGAGTTTCCAAAGATTGTATGACAGACAGCCCATCACACGGACAGACACGAAAACACGAAACCAAAATTGTCCCAAACGTAAAACGCGAGTGGAAATTTTGATTTTGGAGAAGATTTTTTAAACCTTGAAATGTGAAAACAATCAAAGTTTCCGCTACCAAAGTAAGTCCGAACTTACGCCCTTCTAAAAGAAACCAGAGTTTTCAAGGGCGATTTGTATCATGTTAGAGACGTCATTCGCATGCCCTTTTAAATGCAAATGATGTGCCTAGGGTTAAAAAACAGAAACATGAAAAAATGGCATTAAAATAACGATTCATTTATTACCTTCTTCAGGGCTAGAAGGATGTTTGATTGTTTTTTTTCGAGCCCTGAAGAAGGTAATAAATTAACCGAAAGCTCGGCGAAGAAAGTGTTGAATTTTCAGTTGACCTCAGTCCCAATCAATTGACGAAATTCCGAATGGGTTGGTATTCATGAAAGCCCACTTCAAAACGCTATAAATTATTACACAACGATTTATGAGGTTTATACACGACCTGAGGACGGATGGGGGATGAGGAACCCTCAGGTGAGATAACGCAAATTTCACAATCAACTCTCAATTAACAATGATTCATTGTTCAGAGCTCAGGTTGGTCTCATTCGCTTCTATAACTTGAACTCTATCCTAAATTGATGAAAAAACGTCAGTAAGCAATAAGTATTTATTCACACCAATTAAATAATTATTTATCCTCATCAAGCGAACGGTTAGTCCACAGAGCTCTGGGTGGTGTCGTAAAATTCTTAAAAACCGTCGATATTTTACAAATCAATAAACAACAATACCGGTTAATCGACATTTTTCAAGCTAGGACATTGTGCAAATGTTTTCCTCACTTTTTACCCAAAATTCCTCACTTGTTAAAAGTGACAGACAATAACCAAAACCAACTAGACCCCAAACGGAGCGGGTATCCCAAATTTCATCAAAATGGGGAATTTGCCTCAATTTTAGATTCTGGAATTTCAAGTCAAATCCTATAATAGGGCCCTAGAATAACGTTTAACACTAGGAATAACCAAGGGGAAAAAATTACCGTAGGAGAAAATGCCTAAACAAGTGAACCTCTGTTACAAAACATCGCGAAAATCGAGGAATATTGTTGACGTCATACGAAAAAAAAACGACGCGAAAACAACTCCGTCAACAGACTGAGTTCTAGCACCGCCACACAAAACGATCCAGTGAAATGGCTACTCGAATAATGTGATTCAAAACTTTAAACTAAATAAGAGAAGATGAAGACTAATAATGCTTGATAAACTAGTAGGTAGAATCGTATTGTAAAAAAGTGAGTAATATTGTTTCTTTTGGTCACTTTTGTGTCTGGGTTCTTCCTGCCAGTTCGCGGCTCACTCTTGTGCGCACTACTTGTAAGCTAAAAGTTCGTGTATGTTCCGCTTCTGTGGTAAGCGCCACAGAACCTCCTTTGAAGTCAGATTGGTAGAATATCCGTCACGTTTCAAACATGGCTGCCTCTTACACATTGCCACCACATTTAAAATTTCCATCTTCCTTAAATACTCTAAATTTTTTGGATGCGTTTTCGAGCAGCTCACTATGGTTTTATTCCATAAAAATAAACCCTCATTCGAAAAAAAAAAAAAATGTGAGGCAAATTCCCCATTGGTCCACGGGAACTGGGCCCAAGTCCCGCGTACGGCAAACGGCGGTTAAATGTTTATTCGATTTTTTTATTCTACATAGGAACCTTGAATAAACAGACAAATTTTGAGGGGGGTTATATATTATTATATATTATGCCTTGCTCGTTTCTGAAGGTTCATTATCGAAAATAATAAAAAATCAAAATCGTTGATTAATTAGGTATGTTAGTAGGCACCATAAATAACTATCCAGAGTCCCGAAACCAACCATCAATACCTACTTCAGAAATCGGTTCCAAAGCTAATTTGCAAAAACTGTCTCCTCTTACCTACCACTTGTTTTTTACTCCGTTTAAAATGCCACTTATTTTAAATTTTTGCATTTCTTTTCTCGTGTTTTTGACCCTGATTCTATAACACCCTCATTTCCCATCGAAATAAAAATCTGATTACACCGTAGAAAAGAGCGTTAAATTTCCCATAATATGGCCTATTATACTGAGCTCTTGGCCAGTTCAGAAAAAGTGTACACGAGGAGTTCCTCATACATGAACATTTGTCAATTTCTGCTTTTTCGAACATTTTGGTGATTTTCTATTGCTAAAAAACGTTAAAAAGCTTAAAACGTGGTCCATTTCATCAGCTTTCCAACGGTAACCCATTTTTAGTTCATTATTTTCAATGAACCTTAGGAATCGACCAAGAAATTTTTTTTAACCCCCCTCAAAATTTGTTGGTTTACGTTTCAAGGTACGTAGAATCCAAAAATCGAGTAAAAATTTGCCCGTCCGCCGTACGCAGCACTTTCTCCACTTAGCATTGACCGATTTTGATGAAATTTGGCATGTAGGCTCCATTTGGGGTCTAGTTGTGTCCCGAAGATTTTGGTTGATGTAGGACACTTCTAAGGGTTCAAAAATGAATTTTGAAATTTTGAAAACTCCCTAACTCAAAAAATTTCGATGTAAAGGTATTGTTTTTCCATCAATTTAAGATAGTATTGAATTTTCAGCATTTTTAGAGACCACGTGGAGGACAAACCGTTCGCTCCCTACGAGAACTTAAGGGTTGGGTTTACGATAAATCAGAAACACGAGTGTGAATCGCAAAAGAGGCCTAATCTCCGTTCAAATTTTAGCTGAGCGAAATACGATCGATGGTTTTCTTGATGTAGGTTGGTGGTAACAATGTCTAAGCCGTGTTATTTGCAGACGAGTGATCTATATAGAAAAATAATAAACTTTGGGTAATAATTTGCAGCGTTTAAGTTTACTAAAATGGTGTTAGGATGCAAAAAGCGAAAATTGAGTATTTTTTCTCCTTATTCAAAGTGAAAAATATTGCTTTTTAAGCGGAGTAAATAGAGGTGTTTCCTGATACGTCCCAACATCTTTTGACGGGATTTATTTGGTGGAAAGGCTGCCAGAACATAAAATTTCCACAAGTTTCTTATTTCTGGATTTTTTTTTGAGTAACTTTACAGTGAAAAACGGGGACTCAGCTTTCCAACGTGTAATGAAACAATTGTTTACAGCCCAATTAGCAGAAACTGACGTTTGAATATAGAAAAACATCAATTTCAGAGGAAGAACGGAGGGTTTTATAGAGTTTTCTCAGAAAATGAAATCGCCCCGTAAAACTGAGTTTGACATCGTATCCGGTGTATTTTGTTACGCCGAATCGAATGGTAGCACTTTCAGGCCTTCCATCCCATGTTTTACCATCATCACTCACATAAGCATGCGATGTGGGTGGAATGGGTTTGATCGAGGTGTTTCAAGCATCATAAACTTTTGGCTTCATTGGTAATTTTGGACCCCCACTGGAATGGGCACCACTCACGATTCTCTTTGATCATATGAATGAACTCAAGCCCACTGAGTACGGCGTCAAACTTAGCTTAACGAGACTAGATCATTTCCAGGGAAGTACCCTCCAAAAACCACAGTTTTTCCTCTGAAATAGACGTTATTATTCATTCAAACATCACTTTCTAATCGAGCAGTAGACACTTTTTGGTTTATTATTTTCAATAATGAATTTGGAATTGACCAAGAAAAATGTTTTTTCAACATCCCCTCAAAATTTGATGGTTTACGTTTCAAGGTACGTAGAATCCAAAAATCGAATAAAAGTGAGGCCGTACGTCCGCCGTACGCGGTACTTTCTCTACTTAGCATTTGACCGATTTTGGTTGATGTAGATCACTTCTAAGGGTTCAAAAATGAATTTTGAAATTTTGAAAACGCCCTAACTCAAAAAAAATTGATATAAAGGTATTGTTTTTCCTTCAATTTAAGATTCTGTAGAATTTTTTGAGACCACGCGGAGCCCTGTAGAACAAACCGTTCGCTCCCTACGAGAATCTAAAGGTGGACGTACGATAAATCAGAAACACGAGTGTGAATTGCAAAAGAGGCCTAATCTCCGTTCAAATTATAGCTGACCGAAATGCGATCGATGTTTTTCTTCACGTTGGATGGTTGGTGGCTTTGCAGACGAGTGATCGATATAAAAATAATAAACCATTGTGTAATAATTTGCTGCGTTTTGTTTATACTGTTCAGGGGCGTCTGGTGAGAATATTCGTGAGGCAAACAGCTTGGCCAGTCACAGAGGAATAAACAATAATGAAAAACGCTGCAAATTATTACACAAAGGTTTATTATTTTTCTGAAGATCAAGCGTCAGCTTTACCCTATCATGTTTTCGCTTCAAAATGTTGTTTATTTAGATGAAATAAACCCTTCACACTCCATTTGAAGAAATAAAGAATTCCTTGGTTAAGAAATTTGATTACAGGTTGATTAAGGAAGCAAAACATGTACAGCCCAAAGAAACGAACATCGATCGCATTTCGGCCAGCTAAAATTTTTAAGGTGATAATGCCTCTTTTGCGATTCACACTCGTGTTTCTCATTTATCGTAAGTTCAACCTTCAAGTTTTCATGGAGAGCTAATAGTTAATCCTCTGGGTGGGTTCATTCGATTCTAAAAATTCAATGGTACCTATCTCAAATTGGTGAAAAAACAATACCTTCATAACGACAGTTTTCGAGAGAGGGGGCCTTAAGAAGTTAAAGCCCTAATGTTTCACCGCTCAGAAGTGACTGACAAAACCTTCGGGGCACAAGTAGACCCTAAATGGAGATCTTATACCAAATTTCATCAAAATCGGTCCATGATAATTATGGAAAGTTCCGCGGACGGATTTTTTATATTCGATTTTCAAAATATACGTAGTAGCTACCTACCTCAAACGTAAACCATCGGGGTTCAATATTATGCAATTATTTCCAAGTAGGTACCTATCAACAAGAAAAACGATTAGGAACAGTGAAATGTACAGTAAAATCGGGAACGGGACACCAGTCAGCGCCAGGCAGCCGCTATTTGCGGTGGCGAAAAAACTAAGTTTTCCTTCCTTGAGATAATGTGGTTGGATGGATATGTTATGTCTTGCCATGCATGGGTTAATTAGTGTCCATGGCTCATCTTCCAAGTTTCTCTGCTTTTCAAGGTCACGAAACAGTTCTCCGATTGTTTGCAACAGCTGATAGCGTGGTAGTGGGGGTACAGCAATACTAGACCCCGCGCTGACCCCCCGCCACCCCGCCAATCGTCGCCTCTCACTCTAAACAGTCCCGAAAAATTCATTTTTTTGAACTGCTTGCCTTGCATCGCTTTGCCCCGCGCTAGTTCGCTTATCATCTGCAATCATCTACATTACCGACCTCTCCAAGTCTATGGTGCGTTGCGGGCTAGTATCCAAGACAAAATACGTACTTTCTTATTCCATTCTCCTATTTCATCTAATTTACTTGGTAATAATGAAAAAGTACCTAAATTTTATTAAAATTTTCCAAAACTGGCTATTATAGGTATTACTTGCAAAAAATGGGAATATAGGAGAATCTAAAAAAAAACTAATTTATTCATTTTGTTTATTTTTAGTATAAGGCAAACAGTGTTTGCTATGTTTGCCTGGAGGAGGCGCCACTGATACTGTTGAAAAGTCGAGATCTTGGACCAGTTTTTCCAGTAGAGGTACACGAAAAACGGACCACAAATAGGGCGCATAGAGTCGGTTTAAAAAATTAGAATTTCTCATCTTCGTGAGAAGTTCAGGCAGTTTTATCCATCTAACACATAAAATCCCATCCGTACGTGTACGTCGCTGATTGTCTGGGAAACCCGGGTTCGATTCCAGGCTTATTGTTCGATTCCCTGCTTATTATTTTATTACGTTTTTTTATTATCTAATACATAATCCCCGTGTAATATGACACGGCTTATGACTAGGTGCAATATCCCCCCTTTTGGTTTATTTTCAATAACGAACCTTTGGAATCGACCAAGAAAAAAAATTTTAACCCCCCCCCCCCCAATTTTTTGGTTTACTTTTCAAGGTACGTAGAATCCGAAAATCGAATAAAAAGTTTTCCGTCCGTCCGCCGTGCGCGGTACTTTCTTTAGTTACCATGGACCGGTATATGGGCTCCATTTGGGGTCTAGTTGTGCCCCGAAGCTTTTGGTTGTCAGTCACTTCTAAGGGGTGAAAATTAAGGGTTGAAATTTTAAAGAGTGCCCTAGTTCGAAAACTCTCGAAATAAAGGGACTGTTTTTTCATATCATCATAATTAATAATATATTTCCTAAACAATAGGGTAACCTCAACTCGCTGTTTCTTCGAAATGAGTGTGAAGCGTTTATTTCTTCCAAATAAACTTGATTGTGAAGTAGGTATGTAGTAGGTAGGTAATATCTACGGATGGTAGATGGTGACAACGGCAAAGCCATGTTCTTTGCAGGCGATGATGTAAATAATAAACCTTTGTGTGATAATTTGCAGCGTTTGTCTTTTCAGCTAGTCTTCAAATAAATCTCATAAAAAAATATTGGTTTGACATCAGGGAGAAAAGAAATTCAACACTTTTTTAACGGTGTCGTCAGAGTTAAACTTACTGGACTTAGTAATTAGGTACAGCCAATTAACTTTATTGAAATCACGAATAAAATCTTACTCGGATTTTATGTTGGGTAAAATAAATTGTTATATGACATTTTTTGTAGGAAATTAGTTGTAGTAATCACCCCCTTAAGTGCTGACCACATTATCTGGTACATCCTGTACATCTTCAAATACGATTTCTCACTACACGTCAAATGTCGCACACATTTTGAAGGTAAGATTGATTTTTCGATTATCCCTTTTGTAGAAGAAGCTATGTGTCACGACTACATACTAGACGTTTCAACTTGTTTTCTTAAATAGGTAACTAGTGAATCATCCAATAATTTTAGTAATTTTACGTTTAACTGAACAGAACAAAAAAGCGTATCATTCTTCAAGACATTTTTGAAGAAAGATTGCCAACATGTTGCCTATATTCCCGAGAGTTCAACTTTAAAATCTTTGAAACTCACTCAAATTGACTCTCTCAGGTCCATGTTCAGAATTTTTCTGATATCGAGAAAGTGAAAAAAGGACCTCAGTAATTCATACCTGAATGATGCATTCCATCAAATACTCCTGTGCTATGGCATCTCTGCAGCTTACTACTTGTTCCAGTATTCCAGGCAACACAGACTGTGAACAAAAGAGAAGTAGATTATTATTCTATAAACGATACTTACTTCATACTATTGCAGTGCGTTTAAAATTGCATGCATACAACTGAAGCCACATTCGCTCTAAACTCATCGAAATTCTACCACATAAATTTGTAGCTTTCATCAACTCAATTCAATTTAAATATATTAAAATATGTTACGTACGCACACATTTTTGTTCACCAATGGACCAAGTGGTCGTCTAAGTACCCCTAATATTATTGTTATTTCATTAAACATAAAACAAATTCACTGAAATTGGAGTCGTGTTCCATTTCAGTCTGTCTGTGGACAATACTTGTCACAGGCATAACTACTCTACTGTCTCCCTATGAGAAGAATGAACGTGAGGACCCTACCGAATCCTAAACTGGAAACTGTTAGACACTACAGTAACAATTGTAAGTTATGATGTTGCTAGGTTAACGATGGTTGTGAAGTGAGACTTGCGTCTCCGTGCACCGCCCTGAGGGATTCCGAATGCACTCTGACGGCAGTTTTGTGAATCGAGACTTAGATAACAGTGATAACTGTTTGATTATTAATTTTAATTTTTGTTGTGTCGTTCCGTTTGCGATTTGTGCTGTCCCGTTTCAAATAATTCCATCTTCTCATTGCTTTATTCATCCGGCTCGTTCTCTGATTCCTTTCTGGCCCTCTGTTCTGTGCAAGTGAAATAAGGGTCACTTTTTGCTCGGCATGTCAGAGACACTTTTTGCTCGGTATGAGTCGTAGAATCTCAACTTCAGTCGTAGAATCCTAGTGTCAGTTACGTGAGTAAAGAAAATGTAAATCGTTGTGCGATAATTTTCACGCTTCTTACATCATGAATCTACAGTCGAAATTTACTGATTTTATTGAATTTTTAATCAACTAATTTAAATGTTGTGATATTATACTTTGGAGGTCTACCTAGTCAAATCACTAAAAATAAAGACGCTTTTTTTACATTGCTTGTATTCGTATTATTCGTTTTCGTATTCCTACATTCTTCTAACTTTCGCTTTACAATGTTATTGGTGCGCGGGAGCAAATAAGGTTTGGTGTAGGTATTTATATTATCTTGTATCCTATAATACAAGACAGTGGATTGGATATTTTTGTCTTTAATAATTAAGTTCCTTCTGGCAGTAGCTCATTTAGGAAGAGCTCTCTGAATACATTCTATTGATGTGAATCGGTAATATGAAGTGATAACTAGGCTGTTACACCTATATTAGAACGAGGGAAGTAAGGAGACGTTGGGGTTATGGAGAATTATTATGTTGGGGTTAGAATAAAATTTATTATGTTTTGACATTTTTCCAAGTTTTCTAAATTTAATTTAGAAAACTTGGAAAAATGTCAAAACATTTTGAAAAGAAGGAAATTAATATTTATGTTGCCTCAAAACAGTGCTCCTTTATTGTTGTTACTTTCTACTCTCTTTTTGACATCTATTTGAGCCAGAATGAATCTTCGTGATTAAATATTAGGACAGGTAGTTGAGATCTTGAGTTGGGCTTTTTTTCTCTACCATTGATGAAATAATGATTGTACTTGGAAATATTCCAGTCTTTCGGTGCCTCATGGGAAAAATTGATTCACCTTATTGCAATCACTGCCACAATGTTCAAGGGGTAGGTAGATGATATGAACGAAACTTTCCTCACAACGGAGAGTATTATTGCTTGAAGGTATAAGATAGAAACCATTCTGAGCCGTCTCAAAATCAATTTCGATTCTACCGCAATGGAAAAGCTATGTCAGTTTGCTAAAGATTGTCAATTGTCATTCTGACCACTATCACTCTCATACCCCTTAAAGATTTACATACGTCTCATTCCTTTACTCACACCTAGTAATTCCCGCAAATCACAAACGATTATGATTCATTTTTCTATCACATCGTAAATAATACCAAAGTTATCAACTTTGACTCTCGCAACATGATCCACTACTTCACCAAAGTAATCATTAAATGTTAGGCATAGCTTCAGCCAAGACATTAAAATTAGAAGAGTTTGAGTTGAGGAGAACTTCCTCGCAGTCCCGCAAGAGTGCATTGGGAATCCCTCAGGGCGGTGCACCGAGACGCAAGTGTGAAGTGAGGATTGTCTTGAATAAATTCGTTCATTCGTGTTCTAGAGAAGAGTAGGGATGGCATATCGAATGGAATACAGGGTGTAACGGTTAAGGTCGTACAACCGGCCAGGGTTCGATTGTACAACTAATTTGTGACTTTTTTTGTCTCATGGCTTTTTTTTTCACCCCCTTAAAATCGGACTTTTTTCACTTTTAAGATTTTTTTCGTATTTCCGACCTCACGCCATTAAAACAGACATAACTCCCTTGTTTTTCAGTCAAAATTCAAATGTAGCTATACCGTTGGAAAGAGCGTTAAATTTTCTATCTGCCTAGTGTTAAGTAAAACTTTTTAAAGAAGACCAAAATGTCGAAAAATGAGCCCGAATAGCAAAATCTCGAAAATCTTGGAAATTTATCGTTTTTTCGAACGTTTGTAACACTAACTGATACTGCCGGTTAAGTTCTCACTGTAACCCTAATAGTTGACCCAAAATCTCAGCTTTCCAACGGTATGGTCATAAAATTGTTTACAGTGGACTAATGGTGTAAAATCCTCGTTCCCGTGCCAAAAACCGTGGATCTTCCAGTAAAAATCGACGTTTCGCGAAAATCAACATTTTAGTTTATTATTTACCCTAAAATGAGTCAGGCAGCCATCTTTTCGTTCTTTGTCTCACTGAGTCAAATGATGACACAAGACTTATCGAAAAAGCAGTCACTGATATCTTGTCCAATTCACTTTTCGAAAATTGTCTTAATTTCTGTTAATTTGTATGTCAATTTTGTTATTACTAGATCGGCCAAGTTCAACGTTACTACCGTTGACAATAAGGTCAAAGGTATGATTTTAATGTCCATCCTCCTCCCCACATCGCAAGTAATCAAACTACCCTGTTCATAATAAAACGAGGTTCCGAACATCAGATTAGTTACCTGATCAGTGATCAGTTCGTGACCTGCCTACACATCTGCTTGTATCATGGCAACTTTTTTATCAGTGACTGCTTTTTCGATAAGTCTTGTGTCATCATTTGACTCAGTGAGACAAAGTACGAAAAGATGGCTACCTAACTCATTTTAGGGTAAATAGTAAACCAAAATGTTGATTTTCGCGAAACGTCGATTTTTACTGGAAGATCCACGGTTTTTGGCACGGGAACGAGGATTTTACACCATTAGTCCACTGTAAACAATTTTATGACCACACCGTTAAAAAGCTGAGATTTTGGATCAACTTTTAGGGTTACAGTGAGGAATTAACCGGCAGTTTCAGTTAGTGTTACAAACGTTTGAAAGAACGATAAATTTCCAAGATTTTCGAGATTTTACTGTTTGGGCTCATTTTTCAACATTTTAGTTTTCTTTAAAAAGTTTTATTTAACACTTAGCAGATAGAGAATTTAACGCTCTTTCCAACGGTATAATTACATTTGAATTTTGACTGAAAAACAAGGGAGTTATGTCTGTTTTAATGGCGTAAGGTCGAAAATACGGAAAAAATCTTAAATGTGAAAAAGTCCGATTTTAAGGGGGTGAAGAAAAAAAAGCCATGAGACAAAAAAAGTCACAAATTAGTTTTACAATCGAACCCTGGCCGGTTGTACGACCTTAACCGTTACACCCTGTATATCGATATACAGATCAAATTATGTATCGTCAATAAGATATCGATACCTACGATATATTGGAGAAAATATATCGATATTTCGATATATCGGAAGATTGACTTCGAAAACCGTGTAGAAGTAGGTAAGTGAATTAAAACGTTTTAAAAATGTAAAAAATTAATTTAGGAAGACATTTATCGACATATCGGAAGATGTACTTGGAAGAAATTGAAGAAGTAAGGAGGTAGGTGAATTGAAACGTTTCTAACATCATTTTGGAAGAAATATATCGATATTTTCGTCATATCGGAAGATCTATTTGGAAAAACCGGGTGAAATAAGTATTAGTAAGTATTAAATAGTAGTACCCTACTTTCAAAAGTTACTGGATATGAATTATCGAAATTCATTGTTTAAAAACGAAAAAAAAAGCGAAAATGTCATTGCAACGTTAAATTTATTTTGAAATTGACAGGGGTAGGTATACTGTAGACAATCATGATCCTTCAAAATTGAAAATAATTGTTGTGAAAACCTGCTTCACTTCGTACAGTCGGTAGTTTTAATCTAGACTAGCCTCCATCAATTTTGGCTCAAGTCAAGTAATTGAGCCTTCAGAGCCTCAGTAGGTGTAAACTATGTCCACTATCATGTCTGAGCTGAAGTCAACAGTCTGAAATCTACCCATCACGTAGGTACCTACAAAATTTGGAATAAAATTCTTGCTGTTATTTATTTATTTATTTTATTTGAACGGCAAAAAGCCAATAAACATAGAAAGTATATAGCGAGATAATAAATTACAAAATGGTATAACGATATAACAGATCACAGCAAAGATACAAAACATTAATGTAAATAATAATAATAGGGTACAAATCATTTGAAAAAAATATCGGCCAGTTGGCGCTTCAGGGCGTAGGAGGAAGTACAAAATAAATCACAATCACTGGACTCCAGGAAGGCGTTAACTTCACGAGGCAAACGACACATCGGGCGGTTTTGTAGGTAGTTGCGTGCCGCGAATGGCACTTGAAACAAATGTGTCTGGCGGTACACATTTATTACAGGTACAGGCGTCCCTCCTCATCTATTCATTTTAATGTTTAATTTTTACTTGTTGAAAACAAGTCGCGATATATCGGTCAATATATCGATATATCGTTGCCATCCCTAGAGAAGAGTCTCGCGGGAGCACACCGAAAGGCACAACTAGCGCTCCCAGCAGCTTTGAGTACTACGTACTAGTCAGCTGATTGTGTATCATGTGAGGACTAGACGTTAGGTGTCATATCGGAGCTAGTTCTCCCTGGCCCCACGGGGAGTGCAGGATAATTGGGATGACTGATGTTACCAATAATTAAAGCGCAAATGCCAAACAACCCCCAATTTATATTATAAGTAAATCTATATTCAACTAAAATAATGAAAAATCAAGACAACTAAGCTCCAGCCCTTCGTATCATTTTACACACATTGAACAACGGTACCTAATGATATATAATATCTTCGTTTTATTATATACTTAACTCTTTTATAAAAATATTTTCCCTATACACTTCATCATTCACTTCTTACATATCTTCACTTCTTCATTGATTGGCCACACAATGGGGATGGAATATTTCTCTTAATTAGGTAGTCATTTTTGATTTTCTAATTAGATAAAAAAGAGTGAAAAATATAAACAATTGCAAATATCATAATAATTAGATCCCATTTTAAATTTAAAAAAATGAGGTAAATATAATGATATTTCATTTTATAACCAATATCATATTATTATAATAGATTTTATAATAAAATATGAAAAAAGTAAAAGTAAAGTAAACAACCATTTCAGGTTGGATTTTCGTCCGACTGCCATTCCTCGGTCATTACTCGTCAGTAATGACATTCCAAGGATACTTCAGTAATTGAAACATGTTAATAACTATGAAATATAATAAAATATGAATACTGGAGAATATTAAAAAGGAATCCAAACTAACCACCATTATTCATGTGTAGTGACGTAAAGCACAACTAGATAATTTCCTCGTCGAACAGAAAAAGCACCACGCAAACAAATTGAAAACTAAGACCTGGACAGAGTACACGAGATTTTGTCACACACACAGTCATACACCTATAGTTTTTTCGCAGATTCAGAATAGTCTAAAAAGGATTAGTACGTGGTTTTCCCCCGTTGAGTGTTGTCCTCCTTCACCCCAGATTAATCGCCCTAAGGACGCCCAACTTATATTGTGGGACATCCTAAAAACTTGAAATGTCTCAATTCCGAAACATATTTTGGTTTCCAGGGCCCTAAAAAAGAGTGAGGCAAAACCGGCTAGTTTTTCCACTCAAATTTATACACAAAAAAAAATTTAGTTTGAACGAGCATTTTGTTTGTAAGTTATCCTTATCTGCCGGGTATTCAAATTACACGGTTGAGAAGACGAGCAATAAAACTTATTCAGTGGTCTTATTAGCCTATCCAGTCACTCCCGCCAGTCGTGGATCAACCGATCTTCAATATTACGGCAGCAATATGTCCACAAGGATTGTCTTGTTACTCATTATAGTTGCCATTCTTTCCAGGCATATCCAATCGAGACGGCAAGCAAACCGCAATCAACGGTACAAACGGCAGCTCGACGCAATGATAAGACCGCCGTACTTGAGGTCCCCAAATTCACGTGAGAATCAATCTAATTTCCTATTATTTTCAGACTGTTACTTAAGCGCGCAGATAAATGGATCATTAACTAGGCAACAGTACAAATTTAAACATTAACTTCGTCCTTCGATGACGATTCAATTATGATATCAACAGGGTAGTCTCGCGCTTACAAGCGACGAGAGCACAAGACCGTGTATGGTACAGAGTCGACGAACGGGAACAGGCGATTCCTCCCTGTCAAAGAGGTAGCCCTCTCTCCCGGTTACTAAATTCCTCCCCAGAGATGGGCAAATTCTAATTCATAATACGATTATGAATATAAATCATATCTGCGATTTTATGATTATGAATACGAATACAGGTATGAATATGAATACAAATACAATCGTATTCACACTTTGAATACGATTTTCCCCCGTATTCGTATTTGTATACAATTTTATAATTTTTTCTATAATTTCCCATAAAATTTTTTTTTTCTCGATTTTCCCTGAAAATCATACTTTTTAATGATTTTCTCTCGAACTCTGGAGATATTTATGACCTAACATTGTCAAAATAATCAATCAAAATTCGAAACCTCACAAATTCTTATAGGATTTTTCACGCAGAATCGATTTTTCACTACCAACCGTACAAAAACTATGAAATTTCTGCTAAAATCGTATTTTTTTCAACGATTTGCACTGAAAACCATAAAACAATTATGACGTTTACCAGAATTTTGGTTGTATTATTTATTCCCTAAAATTTTCAAAATAATCAATAAAAATCTTCAGCGGAAATGTCTTAGTTTCTATACGGTTGGTCGCAACGACCTGGGGTTCGTCTCATTCGATTCTGCGTGAAAAATTCTATAAGAATTTAAAATCTGCGATTTTATGATTATGAATACGAATACAGGTATGAATGTGAATACAAATACAATCGTATTCACACTTTGAATACGATTTTCCCCCGTATTCGTATTTTGAATACGACTTTATGATTTTTTCTATGATTTCCCCAAAAATCGAATTTTTTTCTCAATTTTCCCTGAAAATCATACTTTTTTAATAATTTTCTCTCGAACTCTGGACATATTTATGACCTAACATTGTCAAAATAATCAATCAAAATTCGAAACCTCACAAATTCTTATAGGATTTTTCACGCAGAATCGATTTTTCCCTACCAACCGTACAAAAACTAAGACATTTCCGCTAAAATCGTATTTTTTTTCAACGATTTGCACTGAAAACCATAAAACAATTATGATGTTTACCAGAATTTTGGTTGTATTATTTATTCCCTAAAATTTTCAAAATAATCAATAAAAATCTTCAGCGGAAATGTCTTAGTTTCTATACGGTTGGTCGCAGCGACCTGGGGTTGGTCTCATTCGATTCTGCGTGAAAAATTCTATAAGAATTTAAAATCTGCGATTTTATGATTATGAATACGAATACAGGTATGAATATGAATACAAATACAATCGTATCCACACTTTGAATACGATTTTCCCCGTATTCGTATTTTGAATACGACTTTATGATTTTTTCTATGATTTCCCCAAAAATCGAATTTTTTAAACGATTTTTCCTGAAAATCATACTGTTTTAAATGATTTTCTCCCGAACTCTGGACATATTTATAACCTAACATTGTCAAAATAATCAATCAAAATTCGAAACGCTCACAAATTCTAATAGGATTTTTCACGCAGAATCGAATGAGACCAACCCCAGGTCGCTGCGACCAACTGAATAGAAAGTACGACGAACAGTCTGGTAAAAATCATAATTTTTCAATGATTTCCAGTGCTAATCGTTTAAAAAAATACGATTTTCTGCGGAAATTTCGTCGTACTTTCCATTCGGTTGGTTATAGCGACCTGGGGTTGGTTTCATTCGATTCTGCGTGAAAAATCCTAAAAAAAATTGGTGAGCGTTTCGAATTTTTATTAATTATTTTGGCAATTTTAGGGACTAAAATTGCGGTAAAAACATAATTTTTAAAATAATTTTCAGTGCAAATTTTAGAAAAAATACGATTTTCAGCGGAAATGTCGTCGTAGTTTCTATACGGTTGATTGTTGCGACCTGGGATTGGTCTCATTCGAATCTGCGAGAAAAATCCTATAAGAATTTGTGAGCATTTCGAATTTTGATTGATTATTTTGACAATGTTAGGTCATAAATATGTCCAGAGTTCGGGAGAAAATCATTTTGAAAAGTATGATTTTCAGGGAAAATCGTTTAAAAAAATCAATTTTTGGTGAAATTATAGAAAAAATTATAAAATCGTATTCAAAATATGAATATGGGGAAAATCATATTCAAAGTGTGAATACGATTGTATTTGTATTCATAATCATAAAATCGCAGATATGATTTATATTCATAATTGTAATTATGAATAAGAATTCGCCCATCTCTGTTCCTCCCCTTGTGCAATCTTCCCTTTATTCCTCGCCACCCAGGTGTAGGTCAGTTTCAAAGAAAACCACTATGTACTAACGACTAATTCGTTTATTGTATGTACAATAGGGTAACCTAATTTTACGACTTTTATTATTTGAAGTTCTTACCCCTTCATTTTGTTCGATTGGGTACCAAAGTACCCCACAAAACATTGGTCACCCTCGGACAACGCGAACACTGGCCGCATCTCCACCTAAGTTGACAATATGAAAACCACCTAAAAGCCAGCTTATCACGAAAACGCCAACATTTTTCTCGTTCTTAGGTGATGTGGCAAGTGTTCGCGTTGTCCGAGGGTGACCAATTTTTTTGTGAGGTACTTCGGTACCCAATGGAACAAAATGAGGGGTAAGACTTTCAGTTTTCGAAGATTTTTTAAAAAAGGCCATACAAGGGATACCCTAATGTACAATGCATACAATTTACCAGCATGCTCAATTTTTGAGGGTATGTTAAAAAATTGTTTAAAAATGTTCGAAAAATATGTTCAAAAATCCTCCCAATTTCCCACTGACCCTTTTAGCGAATTGGTAAAGGTCGTCGTCGGGATAGTTTGACGAGCAATGAGTTGCGGGATCCAATTTTCTTTTTGCTTCCGAGTCTACCAAGGTAGCGGAAGCTTTGTTTTCACTTTCCTAGTTTGAAATTTTTCCAAAATCAAAATTTTTTACTCGCGTTTTACGTTTCAGATCTTCCTGAACAATTTTGGTTCCGTGTCTGTCTGTCATGAAAACCTTGCCACAGCCATAACTTCCACAATTCTCATCTGATTTCGATGACATTTTCAGGTTGGCGTGTAGATGGCCCCCTATGAAAATAATTGCCCCCGCAGTGATAGTAGCCGCTGCGCATGCGCAAACGTGAATTCCTTGTAACAGCCATAACTTCCACACTTTCTATCCGAATTCGATGACATTTTTCAGGGATCATGCGGATTAGGTGGAAGATGGTCCCCAATGAAAATCAAGGCCTAAAAATCGACAGCAGTCTCTGCGCATGCGCGAACGCGAATTCCTTGTAACCGCCATAACACTTACATTTTTCATCCGAATTTGATGAAATTTTCTAGGATTGTTCAGATTGGCGAGTAGATGGTCCCCTATGAAAATCATCTCTCCCAGACTAATAGTAGTTGCTACGCATCCACAAACGTGAATTCTTTGTAACAGCCATAACTTCTACATTTTCCATCCGATTTCGACGAAATTTCTCAGGATTGTTCAGATTAGCGTGTAGATGGTTCCCTATGAGGGTAGTAGAAGGTACTTAGAGATCGATGTTTTGAGATTAACTACTATGCATCGGATCATCTATACAATCGGGTTATGGATACGAGGAAGCTACGTGCCACACCCACTTGGCAGACTTTTTTGTTCGAGCCTGGGGAGTGTGCTGTTCGATGTCAAGCGGCTAATGTAGATTTAAGTTCGGAGGAATTGACGAACCTCGGCTCAATGACCAGCTTCCCATCGGGAGGAATCGCCAACTCCCTCGGACCGCATGTCCAATTTTCAGTTTTACGGGGAGGAATCGCCTGTAGCTCTCGACGAATATCTCAACTCCCCAAACCTCCTCAAAATTAAATGCTTTAGGACTTCCATTGTTTCACTACCCTTCCTTTTCGACAGATTTTCATGACCGGCGAAAAAAATCTTCAGCTGTATGTTTGTGTGACAAAATCATCTGATATTCTGAGAGGGATAAAGGCACGATATAACGCGCTGGAATTGATGTCAAACCAATTATAACAGATTACGTTTCAAGAATAGTACTCCCTTAGTTCTTGAGGCTGAGTGCCTCAAAGCTGTCAAACAGCTCATATCAGTATACTCCCTCGTTGTGCGATAAACATAAATCATTCCTAATATCATGGGTTTTCCTACTAAAATCCATATATTTTTAACCAAGTTCATAATTTTGTCAACTCCAAATTTGGTATAGTTTTATATAATTAACCATAGATGGAAAGGATAATAAAAAGTAGGTACAGAAAAACTCATTTTTGTAATTTAAGCTTTTGAAATGTCATATTTTGGTATGAATATTAATATTTTGAAATATTATATAAAAAATAACAATTAAAATACATAAAAATATAGAAAACGGACTTTACTTACTTATAAAAAGTTAGAAAATTTGTAAAAATGTAAATATCTAATGAAGCAGTAGCAGCTTGTAGCAGTTTCAGAAAAACGTCTGGCTGCAAATCACAACATATCAAGTTCCTTCTTTCTTTTCCACCTATGATTTCTTGAAAACGATATCTCATCAAATAAAGTGCCTAAAATTGGTTGACAAATTTATGAGTTTTAAACGACGGAACTCTGATGACTATATAATTACACTCTTTTTGTTATAGTGTGCCGCTCAGCTATAGGACCTCGTCCCAATCAGCGGCAGATATGCGGATGTGCGTATTTGAGAGGCTTAGAAATCTATGAATGGATCTGTGAATGGCCAACTAGAGGACCTAGATCAAACGCAAAATGGAAGACAAATTAAGAGGGGTGGAAGTCGATTCAAGAAACTACATCCAGAAGTAAAATTTAATAAAATGGTTAATAATTCTAATAATAACCAAAGTCCTGTCTCCTTGAAAATCTTCTGGATATCATCCGGCCTGCTGAGCCAGGAACAACTCCCTCTCTGGCAGCTCAACTATAGCATTTACAAATCAAATCCACCCTTTTACAAATCAATTTCACCCTCTTTGAGTAATGCGAGAAATGCGTTGAAGGGCAAAGAAATGGAACTGAATACAACAAAATAGGGGTTTATTATACATAACATATTGTTAAGACTCACGTGTAGATCTGAATGTAGGTGTAAGTACGCTACTGAAGAACAACTCACTAGGTTGGAGTCCGAATTAAGAATGACAATTTATTTAGCAACGTAATTTTGGTATCAACACATCGGAAGTAACTAGGATGTATCGCTCAACAACCAACGATCCCAACACCACTCCCCCACCACTATGAGGTCTGTTGGATAGCTTGATGGTAGGGTGCCAGCTTATCAGCATGGACCACCCTTCTACGATGGCTTGGAGTCGATATACGAAAAATAACATCTGAGATTTTCTTGATGACTGTGCAGGGTCGAACCCATGGGGACTGTAGCTTTGTGGTTACTCCAACCCTTCGTCGAGGCCAATGGTACCATACCCTATCGCCTTCTTTGAATCGGGGTAGCTCTGAGTGTGCATCGTAGCGTCGTTTTGTCCCACGAAATGCTTTTTGAATGTGCTGACGGGCAGTTTCATGAGCCTCCTCCAAGTGTTCCTTGAGGCGATGTCCGTATTGAGTTGCAGTCATAGCTTCGGGGACTAACCCTGTCTGCAAGTGCAAGGGGACCGTCAGTTCTCGTCCCAAAGCTAAACTAGCAGGGGAGAATCCAGTTGCAGAATGCTCAGAGGCTCGGTAGGCCAACAACACCCAAGGCAAGCGTTCATCCCAGTCCTCCTGTTGGTCGTCTACCATCTTGGCCAACATTCCAACCAGAGTCCGGTTTAACCTTTCTACCTGACCATTACTCTGGGGATGCATTGGGGTTGTTCTGGTCTTGTGGATGTTGAGGAGTTTACACATTTCCTGGAACACTTCTGATTCAAACATCCTTCCTTGATCCGAGTGTAACTCCCGAGGAACCCCAAATCGAGCAACTACATTTTCCACCAAGCCTCTGGCTATTGTTTCCGCTCTCATATCTGGGACTGCATAAGCCTCTGGCCACTTTGTGAATGCATCTGAGACTACAACTATATACTGGTTCCCTCCTTTAGTTTTGTGTAATCGTCCCAGAACGTCGATGAAGAGTCGCTCAAATGGGACGCCAGTACAGTATTTCTGCATAGGCGATTTCTTCTTGGCTGCAAATTTACCTCGTCTACCACAAGTATCACATGATGCACAAGCTATTTTTACGTCTCTAGACATCCCTGGCCAATAGTACCTATTGCGAATGAGGTTCAATGTCCTTCTTCTTCCAAAATGCCCAAGCTTGTGAGCTTGTTCTATCACACTCATTTTCAAACATTTCGGTACAAGTACTTGATTAGTGTATCGCTTTCCCGTATCATCTTCCCAACGCCGAATCAGAAGGCCATCATTAATAGTCAAGGTGTCAAACATGGCCCACAGAGCTTTTGTTTCCTCTCCATACCCAACTATTTCTTGCCATTCTGGTCGCTTCTTTTCAGATACCCAATGATACACTTTCCCGAGGATCATATCTTCTTTCTGTCCACGTACCCAATCCTCCTGAGGTGATTCCACACGTGTAAGATTTAATATTTCATCCTTCTGTGGGAATCTTTGTTCTTGTCTCAGACAGTATTTGCACTCATCCGGGACACAGGGCCTTCGAGAGAGACCGTCTGCATTCAGATGCTTCTGACCTGGACGATGTTCAACATGAAAATTGTAAGCTGCCACTCCTTCCAACCATCTAGCTAACTGGCCATCTAGCTCCTTAAAGTTTCGGAGCCATTGCAGGGATGCATGGTCCGTTCGTACCAAAAATGGAGCTCCACATTGCAAGCCGAAGGACTTGAAATGCTTCAGGGCTTCTACCAAACTGAATAGTTCCTTTCGGGTTGTACAGTATCTTCTCTCTTCTTTCTTCAGGCAACGACTAAAGTAGCTCAAAACTTTTTCGTTTCCATCCTGAACCTGGGAGAGGACTGCTCCAATGGCTACGTCACTAGCATCTGTATCTAGGATGAAAGGGGCTGTTGGATCTAGGTGTCCCAGTACAGGTGGATGGGCAAGGGCTGCCTTCACTTCCTCAAACGCTCTTTGAGCCACTTCATCCCACTGAAACTTAGGATGGTCCTGCAGTGCATACAAAACACTGGCCATTTTCGCAAAATTTGGTACAAATGTTCTGTAATATGAGCAGAACCCAAGGAATGATCGGAGCTGTTTCTGAGTTTCTGGAACAGGCCAATTCACAACTTTTTCAACTTTTGCCGGATCAGTGGAAACGCCTTCTTTGGAAATTACATAACCCAGGTAGGAGGCTTTTCGACCAAACAGTTGACACTTTTTTGCGTTCAATTTAATCCCAGCCTTGCGTAAAGTCTCAAATACGTTCCTTAGCCACATCATATGCTCCTGAAAGGTTTTAGTGTCTACTAGCACATCATCCAAATATACTTTTACTCGTCCCTGGCGAATAGAGTCATGTAGCACACGTCCCATTGCTCTCTGGAACGTAGCTGGAGCGTTTGTTAGTCCAAAGGGCATAACTTTGAACTGCCAGAGCCCCCAGGGGGTACAAAAGGCCGTTTTCTCCTTATCGCTGCTGACCATGGGAATCTGCCAGTACCCACTCTGGAGATCTAGGGTCGAGAACCAGCTACTTCCTGACAGACCACATATTAGTTCATCAACTTTTGGCAGAGGATGGGAATCTTTTTTTGTGATTTCATTAAGTTGGCGATAATCAATACAAAAGCGGGTGCTGCCGTCTTTCTTTTTGACCAACACAATTGGGCTAGCCCATGGACTCCTTGAGGGCTCAATTATTCCATTTTTCTCCATCTCTGCCACTAGTTTGTCAACCTCCCCAAGTCGTGCAGGAGGGATCCTTCTAGGAGCTTGGCGAATTGGGTGGTTTGTTCCAACATCTATGCCATGTGAGCACCCTTCTACCCGACCCATATCTGACAGATCCTTGGCAAAAATATCTGCAAACTCCAAAATGAATCGTTTCACCTCATCCAGCTGCTGAGGTAACAATTCTTCCCCCAGTCTCAGCCTTTTCCCATGGCCAGGAAGTCCTTCATTACCCTCAGACACTATCGCACTACAAGGAGTATTTTCAGAATCAATCATCAGTGCTTGAAACCCATCACAAGCTTCCTCGCCCTGTACTACGTAGCATCCCACGTCAACTCCCCCCGTGGCTATTAGCCGTTTCCCACCTGCTAATATTATCGAGTTGGCAGGATCTACAATACAATTATTGACTGCCAGAAAGTCTAATCCCAAGATGCAGTCCTCTTGAATATTTGCTATGAGACATGTATGCCTCCTCAATTGTCTGTCTCCTAGGTCAAATCTCAGCTCAGCCTCTCCCAATACAGGTACTTTATCTCCTGACACAGAACGTAAGCAAATGGAGCCTGCAGACCTCAAGTGACCACCACATCGACGCATTACGTCAGCATTCACAATTGTTCTTGATGCGCCAGTGTCAATCACTAAATTACAAGGCTCCCCATTGACCCTTCCTGCTAATGTCAGAGACATGAAGGAAGACACCCTATAAGCAACATCACTATTTCTTATATTTTCAAGAATGAGGGAAGGGGACACATTTGAACAAAGTTCAGGTAGGTAACCTGGTTTACCCTTACTCACCACTGGATTCAACTTGGGTGCACCAGATGCTCCAGTCGGGTTAGCACCCTTCAGGCCGACTGGTTGGCATTTCCCGACGCTTGTTGATTGGCATTGGTTCTTTGCTGTCTTCTACGCGTTGGGCAATTCCGAAATACATGGTCTGGAGAATCACAACGCCAGCACAATCTTAGTCCAGCTGCTGGTTGCGTGACCTGGTAAAGTTGACCTGTTTGTTCCTCTGGTACCTCATCAACTGTAGCACATCTGACAGAGGTTGCCTTACCTGCAACCTGCATACGCAATGTGAGAACTAGTGCATCTGTTAAGCCAGTTTTGCTGCTAGCAGGCCATACATTTGTAACCCATTCCCGAAGTTTGGGATCTCTTAAACCTTTGAAAAAATAACTAGCAACCTCACCATCCCTTTTGGAGTCCAGCCCAGCCTTTCTTGCCAGTTCCTTGATTTCCTGATGGTAAGTTGCTATGTCTTCAGATGGTAACTGTGATCTATTTTGGAGCAACGCCAAACAGAGTTCAGATTGATTGCGTATGCCATAACGATCTTCCAAGGCTGCTACTAGGTCTTCATATACGTACTGTGATGGCATCTCATTCAGTGTTGTTAGTGCTGGGCCAGTGAGAGCTGCGGCCAATCCCATGGCCTTCTGCTGCTCTGACCAACCATTTGATTGGGAAATGGCCCCGAATTGCTTGATGTAGGCACGCCAGTCAGCACTTCCATAGAACACGCGTGGTTTCCAAACCCTCGATACCGGCTGTGGTTCAGTCTGTTGACTTGTAACTGGATGACTAGTACCTTGTTGAATGCTTGGCGAAATGAGTCTCATCGCAGCAACTAGCTCCTTTTTCAAATCCTCACGTAAGGCGTCACGAAGCTCCCTCATACATTCGTTTACCTGTTCACCTACTTCATTACCAATCATGTTTCGAATTTCAATATTGTTCAATAACTCACCTCGAGGTTGTGGTACCAGTTGTTCTGAACATGGCTCTTGGTCACGTTCATCTGGCCTTAATTCACTTCCATCTCCCAATGTCTCTTCACATGGTAGCAAAACATCTTCGTCAACTTCCTCCCCATCTCTCCGAAAGTGAACACCGGAGCGTGTGGACATTACGAAAAACCACCAGCTGCCACCAGTGTTAAGACTCACGTGTAGATCTGAATGTAGGTGTAAGTACGCTACTGAAGAACAACTCACTAGGTTGGAGTCCGAATTAAGAATGACAATTTATTTAGCAACGTAATTTTGGTATCAACACATCGGAAGTAACTAGGATGTATCGCTCAACAACCAACGATCCCAACAATATATTATTATAATATAATAACATTATGATAAGTATATAATATCAAAAATTTCCAACAAAAAAAGCAGGTAGGAAAAAAAAACAACAAAAAAGGTCCAGAAAAACAAAACAATCGAAAATTTGTTAAACCAATGGCTGGCCTGCGGCAGCTGTAGGGAGTTTCAAAAGTACGTCAACCACATAATTTGAACAATTGTTGTTACTTATAGTAGAAACACCACGGGAAATGACTTCCGTAAGGTCGTGCTGACGATTGAAGGTCCCCAACTCACTTCTTACATGACCCTTGATTTTTGAGAATGCGTATTCAGCTGGGTTGAGGAATGGTGAGTAGGGAGGGAGATAGTGTTGAAGTTTTCACCAGTGAATAAGTTTAATATTTTTAGGAAATAGGTACTTTTTACGAACATAAGGACGAGCACATTAGCATGACAAGCGGTTTATTAAAATGCGAATTGGTAACCTCCCTGGTCTAATCTTTAGTTCGGCTAAGTGCCGCTAGGTTGCAAAATGCATACCTTCTTAATGTGAACCTCCATCTCTTTATGATGGAAATGCACAATGTTCAACACACCTCCCTAATTGATACTCTATAAAAAATAGTAGAAAAAACATTAATCATTTGAAAAACATTATAAGATATCAGTCTAGTAGTTGTATCAATCCTGAACACATTCAAGTTTTATGAGTATCAATTACCAAACATTCTAGGCACAATTTTTAAATCACAGAAAATTATTAATTGAACACATTGCAGAAATTTACATCAATTTTAGAAATATAGAACAACATTACATCAATTTAAAAAAAACAACATTGGTATTTAAGAGATCATCATTCGTTGATATTTGCACACATCAATATTTTATTGGTCACTTCACTAAACTTGATTTGAAGAATTCAAATTTCTCTCCCAGTAAAGGTTTCGTCAGGATGTCGGCAATCTGTGTTTCTGTTGGGCAGTATTTTATCTGGATCAACCCTTCATCCACTTTTTCCTTTATATAGTGATATCTGACGTCTATGTGTTTAGATCGTCTATTCAGAACACCATTATTAATGAGATCCATGGCACTCTGATTGTCGATGTTCAGTTCAGTAAGAACCTTTCTTCCAGACAGTTCTTCAAGAAAGTTTTTCATATAAATCAGCGTTCTTGCACATTCAGCTGCACTTATGTATTCACTTTCAGTGGAGCTGGTAGCCACAATCGACTGTTTTCTCGAGGTCCAACTCACTGGTCCGTCACTGTAGAAAATCACAAATCCTGTAGTGCTTTTTCTACTCAGTTCATCCCCTGCAAAATCGGCGTCGCAGTAAGCTACAAGCTTTTCTGGGGAATCATTGTTGATAACGTAGTTCACTCCAAGATCAGCTGTTCCTTTGACGTACTTCAGGGTTCTCTTGATATTTTGCACATCAGTTTGACGAGGATTTTCGACGTGTCTTCCACAGTAACCAACTGCTAAAGCAATATCGGGTCTGGTCTTCGTAGATAAATATAGGAGACTTCCTACTGCTTCCCTATAAGGAAAAGCAATTTTCTGGGTTTCGTTGTCTTGTTGAGGTTTCTTCTGTTGGGCTATCGGTGTAGGAGCAGTTTTTGCGTCTTCCATGCGATATTTTCTTACAACAGCATCAGCGTAGCCTTTTTGTGACAGTTTAAGGTAAGTATCGGTTTTGCAAATGTCTAATCCCAGGTAAGTACTAGGATTTTCGAAAGCGACAACTTTGAACTCTTTTTCAAGGGTACTCACTACTTCACGTAGCTTCTCCCAGCTTTTTCCAGCAATAATGCCATCGTCAACATGCACTGCTAAAAACATGGTGTGATCAGAATTGACAAACACACATTGTTCTGTCTTCAATGGATTGAGACCCATTCTTTGAAGTGTAGTGGTTAGTCTCTTGTTCCAGCAGGCAGGTGCTTGGCGGAGTCCATACAGGGCTTTTTCCAATCTACAAATTTTAGTCTTATCGGAGTAACCATCTGGCATCTCCATGTAAAGTTCTTCTTTTATTGTACCATATAAGAAAGCCGTTTTTACGTCGAATTTCATGAGATGATATCCCTGTTTTGCACTATGTGCCAGCATGACTCTTAGTGCATCACCACCAACGACTGGACTGAAAACTTCGTCGAAGTCTATACCTTCTCGCTGCTGACAGCCTCTTACTACTAGTCTAGCACGGTAGCGTCCATCGTCTTTAACTTTAAATACCCAACGACTAGTCAAGACCTTCTTATTTCTTGCTTCCTCTCTGTTCACCAATTTCCAGGTATTATTAAGTGCTAGTGCTTCTTTTTCTTCATTTATTGCATTAATCCATTTGGCTTTGTCCTCAGAATTTACAGCTTCATGATATGACATCATAACAAAATCCTTTAATTTTTCAGGTAGCTTCTTGATTCGCATTCCACGTCCCAGGTTTTCTTCTTCAGCTTCAGATTCTTCGGGAGTAACGAATTCTCCTGTTTCATCATTAGTATCTTGATTTTCTATGTTTCCAGCTTCTTCATTGTCAGTGTTTCCTTCATTTTCTTGGTTTTCAGGTTTTTCTTCATCTTCAACTCTGAGAGAAGAATTGTCTTGGCTATATTCTACCTCATTGTTGACCAAAATCAGATCAATCGGTCTGGTGTCATTTTTACGAATTACAGGGCCTTCAGAAATGTCAAAACGAACATTTCTCGATTCTACAATGGTTTTCTTGAAAGGATCCCAAATCCTATATCCATAGGGACAATATCCAACAAGGATACCTTTCTTGCAGCGACTATCCAGTTTTTTAAGGCGGTTCAGGTCTTTGAAGTAGGCAGTTGCCCCAAAGACTTGAAGATTTTTCAAATTTGGCTTTTTTCCAAACCATTTTTCCGCTGGAGTCGTGCCAATCAGCGCTCTTGTAGGGCTTCTATTCAACAGATATGTTGATGTGAGAAGTGCCTCACCCCAGAAGCTTTTATCCATGCCAGAGTCAAACAGAACAGCTCTGGTTTTATTCATCAAGGTCTGATTCAATCGTTCAGCCCGGCCATTTAACTCTGGTTCTTTCACATTGGTATAGTCAATTTTTATGCCCTTCATTCCACACCAAGTTTTGAACTCATTTGAGCTATACTCGCCACCATGATCGCATCTGATCTTATGAACGCGGGAATCCCACTTAGATTCAATTTCCTCAACGTAGATCTTCAGGAAGCCAAAAACTTCACTCTTCTTTTCAAGTAGATACGTTACTGCAAAATGGGTATAGTCATCAAGACATGTCAGATACCATTTTTTATTATCCCAGGTGCGCTGCTCTACCTCACCAACATCTGTGTGAATAATTTCAATAGGCCTTGTAGCACGGGAACGTTCATTCTGGTACGGTTTCTTGACTTGTTTCGACTTCTGACACACTTCGCAGACATCATTAAGAGTTTTTAGATCGTTGAGTTCCATTCCGATGGTTAGATCAGGAAGTTTCTTCATGTTTTCAGGACTTAGATGCGCGAGTTTTCGATGCCATAATAAAGCTGGAGATGACTGGTTTTCCGCAACAAAAGCGTTTTGTGAGTCCATGTCAATATTGTATAAACCAGACTCATCTTTGTGACCCTCCAATATCACTTCACCATTCTTCGAAATTTCAACTTTGTCGTCGAAAAATGTTATTTCACCACCGTTTTTAGTGATAGCGTTTACACTCAGGAGGTTTTTAGACAATTTCGGAACATGCAGGACGTCATTCAGCAAACATTTGTTCGTTTCCACAGTCCCAACATGGTAAGAATTCAAGTATTCTCCCTGCTTGGCCGTTTGTATGGCTGTAGAGGACGGAATTTTATTTTTCAAAACTTCATCTGATGACGTCATGTGGCTGCTTGATCCAGAGTCAAGAACCCATAGATTTCCAGGTTTTTCATTTTTTGATTGAGCTTCCAGACAAAACTGAGTCAAAAAAGCGGTTTTTGGTTTATTCTGCTTGTCCGAATTGTTTTTGTTTTTATTTTCTTTAAACTTTTTAAAGAAACAATCTTCTTCCAAGTGATTGGTTTTTTTACAGGTCGCACAGGGTGGATATTCGTTTTTAGTCGTGTTTTTAGTTTTACAGAAACGAGCTTTATGTGGTCCCTTACACTTGTAACATTGAATGGTTTTAGCCTGAAAAGCAACGTCAACAGTTTGTCCCTTTGTGTTATTGGGCAAACGATCAGCTTCTCTAATCAATCTTGAGATCAGATTTTCAATAGTCTTCTTATCATCGCTAGTACCATTCCACGAGCTCTTGAACGAGTTATACGATGCGGGAAGTATAGTTAGTATTTTAGCTGTGAGCATTTCGTCCGTTATCTTATTATTATCCATGGAGTTTATGCGGTAAACCATGTTTTGTAAACGACTCAAATTTGAGGCCATGTCCATTCCACTATCATAGGTGAAACCGAAAAAATCGTTCATCAAAGCACATTTTTGTTCGCCGGAATTTTGTTCGAAAATGCTTATCAGTTTTGCATACATCGCGGCAGCAGTAACACAGTTCATGATATGAACCTTGGTTTTTCGATCAACAGTTAAAACTATTATCTTTTGGGCTTTGGCATCCTTCTTTTGCCACTGAGCTTTTTCATCTGCCGAATCTTCTTCTTTCACGACGGTAGAACCAGTCGCGATTTCGTATAGGCCAGCTGCCTTCAGCAACACCGTGACATCGAATTTCCAACTTGGAAACGACGATCTGCCTGTCAGTTTTTCAACACGGGACAGTTCCGAAGATAAATCGTCCGTCATGGTTTTAGTTTTACTTGGAAATGAATACGAAAGGACTTACCACCAATTTGGAGTAGAGGAACTTCGCAAATTCAAGACCGGTTTTTACTTTCACTGTTATCACTGAATTACAACTTATTCCACTGGTTTTTTTTTACGCGTATCTGGCGCCCATCACCTGTTGAAGTTTTCACCAGTGAATAAGTTTAATATTTTTAGGAAATAGGTACTTTTTACGAACATAAGGACGAGCACATTAGCATGACAAGCGGTTTATTAAAATGCGAATTGGTAACCTCCCTGGTCTAATCTTTAGTTCGGCTAAGTGCCGCTAGGTTGCAAAATGCATACCTTCTTAATGTGAACCTCCATCTCTTTATGATGGAAATGTACAATGTTCAACAGATAGCGGGTGGTGAGGAGACGATTCAACTAATCGCTTCACAGCATCAGTCTTATGGATTGTCGCATTATCCATCACGAGTAAGCAGCCTGTCAAACGGATTTGGTCCAATCGGCGAAACAAGCCCGTAAGGAAGTCACAAAAAAGTTGGCTGTTGCAAGTTCCTGCCTTATTACATCAAAATGGATCACTTGACGGTTGTTCATCGCTAAAATGAGTGTTGTATTGCGGCCTCTTATGGTTGGTTTCGTCAGGACAGCTCTTGTGTTAACAAAAGACCTCGCTCGGCTTCTATGTAAATGAAGATTAAAACCGCTTTCATCAATAAAAATCAAAAGGATCGGTTTTGTGGTGCCCAGCGATCAAACGTCATGGCGAATTCCTTCCTCAAAGCCAGCGTTTGTTCAGAATTCATTCGGTCAATTTGTACAGTTCCTCTTTTCAAGGTTATTTTCAAATTGCGTAATGCATTTTGAATTGATGACGCTGCAACACTGAGCCCTTTGGAGGACAACAATTTTTGTTGAATCTCTTTGAGAGTGTACGCTGAGTTATCTTCAACAATGTTTTATATAGCCAATAGAACTGAAGGCGTTAGTTTCTTAGTTCGACAACCTACCCCCTCGGGATTTGAGGCAAGGTACAGTCATTATTTGAGTACCGCCGAAAAATCCCTTTTGCGGTGTGATAATTGATGTTGACATTCAGGGGAGCATCCTTTATACTGTGACCCTCGTTTATCAAACGTATTAATAACGTTTTTTGGGCTGTAGATATCTTATTGTATCGGCGCTGACCTGTTGCAACTCGAGGCGGGGCTTCGTCCTCTTCGGATGACGATGTAATAATATTACCCCTCGGATGTACATTCCTGCGAGAGGAACGTAATCGGAAAGCCTCACTCTCATTGCTATATCTGCTACTGATCGATTCTGACTGACTCATATCTAATTATTATGATACTGAACCAAAATAATATTCACTTCCACAACTGGGAAACGTCGACAAAGGTTATCGTCAACACACAGAAGGAATACTACACAGAGAGAAGGAATACTAGGGAAGGTATATTCACGAAAAAGGAATGCCACAAATCCTATTTATTTGCCACCGCCGCATTTCTCGCATTACTCGAAGAGGGTGAAATTGATTTGTAAAAGGGTGGATTTGATTTGTAAAAGGGTGGATTTGATTTGTAAAAGGGTGAATTTGACTTGTAAATGTACCAACAAGTAGTTAATCGTCCAGTATCCTCACTAAAAACGATCCTCTCGACCATTGGGAAGAAACCCTTGGATCAACCTACCCGACATTACGGGCAGAGAGAGTGGTACTCAGAATACCGAACAATGCAATAAGATAACTTCCTAAGTAATGTAAGAACACTGTCACTGGAGACAACTGTAACAAGAAACACGATTGAATATAAAACAGCTACAACAGTCAGAGTATCAGATACTCTGACATAGATAGAAATAGATTCTATTCTAGAAATAGATTCTATTTCTTACTTCTCATTCATTCATGGTTTTGAGGCACTAATAATTGTCTTGAATAGACTTCGTATTTCTTTACTAGTCATGTGAAATTCCATTCTCATAACATACAATGAAGAATACACCAAGTCTTCCCCGAACTCGTACTATTCAGTTAGGTAGTAGTATCTGCATTACCCTTTCGTCAAGGTCCATGAAAAGTCGTCCCATTTCCACCACCCACTCCCACCATTTTGAGACTTAATAAACCGTAACTCTATGCATTTGTACCTATTCCTAGATCTATTGATGAGTTTTAAACAATAATTTTAATAATTTAATTTTCCATTGAAAATGTTTAAAAACAATTAACCCTTCAATGTGCAGAGTCCCGAATCTGGGATACAAGTTTTCCTAGCGATTTCATCGCTTGTGGTGGTAAAATAAAGTATATTCGGGGTCCTCATCACAAATTGGGTATCTCAACTCTGTGAAAAAAATCAAAAGATTCGAAGATAACTGCTAGAAGGGATACATTGGGTTTCAACTGTGTGGTAATGATTTTCGAGCCGAAAAAAATAACGGGATGTCTCCAAAGAACGTGTGAATGAAGAAAACATATTGTTTAGTAATGCATGCATTCCAGGGGACGTCCCATAGGGTCAATTAATGCCAGTTGGTAAGCGAAAAAAAACTGTTCACTCGATGTAATTTATTAAGTATTATTGGTAAGAAATAGTGATCCACCCCACCATATCATTTCTAGCGGCTTGGGAGCCTCGATTTTGAAGAGCATTTTAAAATCCATGATCTAGGACACCCAACATGCGAATTCGAGTTCACGAGTCGAACATACGACGTAGTGCACAACTAGATAGTTTTCCGCGTCGAACAAAAAAAGAACCACGAAAATCGGTTGAAAATTGAGGCCTGAGTAGAGTACACAACATTAGGCCAAAAAACGAACGTTTTTTTAGCATTAACCCCCCTCCGCCCCCCCTAAAAAGAAAAATTCGAAATTCCGGCGATGTAGTGCACAACTAGATAGTTTTCCGCGTCGAACAAAAAAAGAACCACGAAAATTGGTTGAAAATTGAGGCCTGAGTAGAGTACACAACATTAGGCCAAAAAACGAACGTTTTTTTAGCATTAACCCCCCTCCGCCCCCCCTAAAAAGAAAAATTCGAAATTCCGGCGATGTAGTGCACAACTAGATAGTTTTCCGCGTCGAACAAAAAAAGAACCACGAAAATTGGTTGAAAATTGAGGCCTGAGTAGAGTACACAACATTAGGCCAAAAAACGAACGTTTTTTTAGCATTAACCCCCCTCCGCCCCCCCTAAAAAGAAAAATTCGAAATTCCGGCGATGTAGTGCACAACTAGATAGTTTCCGCGTCGAATAAAAAAAAGAACCACGAAAATCGGTTGAGAACTAAGGCCTGTGCAGACGATACAAGATTTTGTCACACACACACACACACACAGACATTCACCTATGGTTATTTTTGCGGATTTGGATTCAGAATGGTCTAAAACGGATTACTGTGTGGTTATTTTTTTTTCTATTGAGTGTTGTCCTCCTCCACCCCAGATCGATCGCATAAGGACGCCCAAGTCTTACTGTGGGACGTCCAAAAAATTGATTAGGTTTCTGTGGAAATGCATGAAAGTACATCTATTCTCTCCTATATTTGGTAGATTTTGATGGATAATGGTGGCTTCTACATCACTCGTTTTTACAGGAATTCAACGATTCATTTAGGGATTCAACGTTTTTACAGGAATTCCAATAATATTGCTTCCGAGTCTACCGAGGTAGCGGAAACTTTGTTTTCACTTTTCAAGCTTGAAAAGTTTTCTCAAAAAATGTTTTCCAAAATCAAAATTTCTCCTCACGTTTTACGTTTTAGACCTTCCTGAACAATTTTTTAAACAATATTTTCATTAAGTTGGTGGCTTATTTTTTACTAGCTGAAAAGCCTACTAAAAGCAGGCAAAAACGATTCCTCCGACTCTCACCGCCACCCACTCCCTCCGACTCCTCCCGCCACCAACTCCTCCCGCCCCCAGCTCCTCCCGCCCCCAACTCCCCCCGTCTCCGATTCCGCCGACTCTCCCCACTCCCACGACCCCTCCAACCCCTCCGTGCATACGTATGTACGTATGTATGGTTGGCGTTATAAATTATTAGATTTCTGATAAAACGGAGGGTACCTGAGAAGGTAGGTAAGTGCTTGGGAACTTCAAAAACACAAGAATTTCAAGAGTGGAGCGGTGTTTTCCGTGCTACATACATTTATTTGGGTATGGGCAAAGCCGTGATATTTGAAGACGAATGATCTATACAGGAAAATAATAAACATTGGTGAAATAATTTGCAGCGTTTTTTTCTAACGAACCACATAGCTCATTTGTTCTCAATAATGATATTTTACAGTGATGCCTTTATAATTATAATAATACTTTTTTTAAATATCACCTGCCTAATTTCTCTCTATGGAAGTGTTATGAACGATTCTTCTTTTTTCTTCAATGACATTTTTTTTAATATCATATAATTCAGAAGAATTTAGTTTGTTTCGTGCAACAATCAAGCGCATGACCACCACGGAGTCCTGAAATGGGACCTGATCCTAGATCACTAACAGATTTGGGACAGAATTTCTGACTCATCCACCATGATGTTCCGAATTTGGGACAAATTTTAAATTCAAAATTTGGGGTGAATTTTCGATGTGGGATCTTTTCACTATTTTTTCCATGTTTAGCACCTCCAAAAACGTGAGTATGGATTTTTTCACCAAAAAAGGAGAATTGCGTGTTGAAAGGTTAAGACAGTGCAGTCCTCATTGAATTAATTTTTTTGTAACAGGTTTACATTCAAGATTCATATATAAACGAAAAATGTCAATAAATGGTTGATAAACAATTCATTTACTTTTCTCTACAAGTTAGGTACCTACCTAACTAAGATTTTCCAGGCTAATCACAGTTATGTAATGTTAGACACTTCGGGCCAATCTCTGTCCTGGGTGACTAGTCAGGGTTAGTTTTACGTTTATTATTTATTAAACATCCATAGTGTTCCATCACTACAAACCGATTTTTTTCTCTCAATTTCCGAAAAACCAGTAGAAGTCTTGGGCCATTGCTTGAATCCATTCTACCACGCTGTACTCTCTCTCAACCCTGGATATCTTTCATCACTTATATTAATACTCGAAAGACATTATTGAGTCTTTAGATATTTCGTAGTTCATCAGAGTAAAGTTACAGTGATTTACATTTGCGAGTGGACGCTGAAGGAGCAAGTTGAACACGAACAAAAGCTAGAAACCTATACAAATCATAATTTCAGGTGTCGAGTCATCTGGAAAATGTAACTACAAGCGTCAATATCGTACCTTCGAGTATTTGTCCAGCGTTACAGACTCAAGCTGGGAAAGACGAACCAGGTTCGTTCCCACGAGCAGCCTCAACTCCTCGCGTTCCTTTTCACGGCGTTCCCGCTCCCTGGAGTGGCCTTGATGCTGCATCCTCACCCACAGTTTATTCATTTCGGCGAAATTCATCAAAATGAAATCAATCGAGTCCTGAACCTGACACAACAGAAATACCAACTTGATTACCGTGCTGATCAAGTTACTCGTAGAAACAAGTACATAAGAGATCCGTTGACTATATCTGCGCAAGAGAAACACAAATAGAAAAAGTTGTTTCTGTCTTATCAAAAATCTGCACAACATTATGACGTAAACACACTACGATTGTTACAAATGTCGTCCAGAAAATAAATTCCTTTTTTTAATCAAATTTTTATTAAAAAATAAAAACTTACAAAAGTTGTACTTGAACATTTTTTTGTTACGGAAGTGGGGAAACTTTTTAAGAGCGAAGGGGAAGTTCACCCCAACAGTGTTGGACTCCCCATGCATTGGGCCTACCTACTGAAACCCCACTCCCTCTGCTTAGGACTCACCCCGGAACCACTTGTACAGTATTACTTCAGGGTGAGCCTTTTTTTGTGCCAAAAGGCTGCTCCTACTACTGCTCTCTCCTTCAATTCTATTCCTCATCTTCTTCCTCCCATCTTCCATCCAGCTTTTTTGCTTTGAGGACTGCAGTGACAAATACTGCCATTGCGTCCCAGCTCGACTTGTTCTTAATCATCTCATGTAAGATTGACTGTGGACGCAACGTTCCATTGTACTTGAACATAAATGTATTATTATTCAACTTAATCCCCGGCGACGCCGGTACATTTAGCTGGCGGGGGGGGGGAGGGCAGGTAAGTCGTTTTTTGGTAAAAATCGAGATATCTTCTCTGTAGGCGTTATTTTGTGCCAGCTTTCGTTTGCGAGTATCAGCGTAAGTCTACCATGCTTCCAACTGGCTGAGGCGTTAGTGATTATTCTGTTAACTCTCATTCCCGAAATGTCTGTTTCGAGAACAGACTGGTAACTGAGTTTAACTACTTTTCCCTAGGGTTAAGTATCAATTATTGTGGATTCCTAAATTAGGAAAAAAATTTGAAACTTTAAAATGCTCTCCTGTAAAATTCCACTTTCTGTACTTACATTCCCCCCGCAGACATTTAGTATGTCGTGAAATGAGCGTTGGTGACAGCTTCATTCACTTCCTCGACACTAATGAAACGTTCACCTGCCAATCCACACTTCATTTTGGTAAAGAGGAGATAGTCTGAAGGATCCAAGTCAGGACTGTAAGAATGATGGGTCAGAATATTTCTACCAAACTCATCCAAAGGTTGCATTGTAGAATGAGCGACATGCAGTTGAGCGTTGTCGTGGAGAAGGCAAACACCAGAGGTCACATTTCTTATCTCTTGTTCTGCATGGACCGTCGAAGCATCTTCAGGGTCTCACAATAGCAGTTGGCATTTCACCTTGAAGCAAAAAGCCAATCAGGATAATTCCTTTTCGGTCCCGATTTGAGGTTGACTTCACGACTTTGAATTTTTTGGCACTTGGGGTGCTGGTATGTTTCAACTGCATGGATTGCCGTTTATTCTCAGGCGCCCCAAAAATTCTCGAGCAGCAGACACTCGTGCCTTTTGTTCGTGGGTCAGCTCTCAAGGTACCACCTGGCGCAAACTTTGCGAAAATCCGGTTTTTCCTAAACAATATCATGGATGACAGATCGAGAGATCTCAGAGAAACCAAGATGGGATTCATCCGAGGTTGAACGGCGACCTACATTTTCTATTTTCGTCACAATTTCGTCGGTGACAAATGAGAGACTGTTTCTCCGGTGTTAATCCTAAACTGAATGTCTTCCCGCCTTAAATTCACGCACTCATCTCCTTACTCATTACACCTTCTCCATACATAGAAAAGAGCTGTTGGTGAATTTGAAGAAACTAAATAACTCCCCGCCCAACAACTCGAGAGAGAACGGGGACCAAAGCTATCGATGGAGGGCTTCATTCAACAATCTTTCCTGATTATCCTGTAACGGCTACTAAGGCCTACTACCTCTCATTGTACGTTAAAAAGCTCCTCTTTTTCGTACAGAGTTGCCAGATTGAGCAAAAACCACTCCTACCGCCCTATGGATCAAAATGGAACTTATTTTCTGGACGACCCTCCTATCTCCACAAAAATGAAATGTACGTTTGATTCCGAATCAATATTCTTATTTTAATTTACCCAATACAATTTTCAGGAAGCACCTTTTAAGTGAGCTATTTTAAGCAAAACCCGTAAAAAAATCGATTAATTATACTAGTTGACGCTAGTTTATTGGCGGTGAGCGTTATTAGGTAATTTGAAACTGGATGGTTAGAAATTTTAGCAGTTAAATCAGCAAATCACCCCAGAAGTGAAAGATAGCATTCAGGCAGTTCCAGCATTATTTGCTAATGAGGAATTTCACTATGTCGGAATTTCCTATTTTTGACCCCAAAATCGGATTCAGCACCTCGAAAAACCTCCTAAGGCAAACTTTCAGCCCGAACTTCCTAATTTACGAATAAACAAAACAGTGTAGAAAATACGAATGTTTAAAAAAACCGGGAAAATGACGTCATCCTGCAATAGTTCATTTATGGCCGCTTGAAGCGCTGACATCGAGAAATCTATAGTCCCCAGATGCAAAATTTCACAAAACAGTAAAGTTCGAAATCGAAAAACTGAAGAAAAAAATAGAAAAAGCAAGATGGGGAAAATTAGGTTTCCCCTGTTTTTGTTTGATGACTTTTCTCTCCGAAACGAAAACACGATTTCGTCGTCCCAATGGGCAACACTGGGAGGAGACGGCGATCCAAACAGCCCAATCAGCGAGCGTTCCCGCTTCAAGTCCGTTTTCCCGGTTAGTTTTGAAATCAAAAATTTTGATTGTCTCCCAAAAATAACAGGAGACTTATTTTCCGAAATCAGCCCGATTTTCATCTATCCCACACCATTAACTATTCAGGAAAAATGCAAACAAAATTCGGTGAAATTCCTCATTGCTAAAGTCCTAGTTTCATTAGTATAACCACAACATGATAACTTTGAATCAACTATCGATAAAAACTGTAAAAGAAATCATAAGGAGATACTAATATGCAGAAAGGTAATAAGGACATCATTCAGTTTCCCTACTGAACCACTGATCGATACTGAATGCTCATTTGAAGCAGAGCTATCCAATGTGAATGACATCTAACTGAATCTTGATAGCTATAATTTACTTATATTATTACAACATCCTATTCATCGAGATGGTCTCAATTACCTAAATCTCTTAGGGTTCTCTAGACTAGTTGTTTGAGATCGAGTAAATTAAAATCTCATTTAAAGATGAATATGGTTGCATGAAACGTAATTTAAGTGGACGTATTTTTAGTGGATTGTAGTCTCCATAATGTTACCGTCGTATAGAGACTATTTACCTTGCCCTCTCCAGAGGTATCTTCAGGGGAATCTGGCAAGATGTTGCGGACGCACTGGAGGAGGTAGTTGCGAAGGAAAAGACCTCGAAGGGGATGTTGAACGCCTCGACACATCTCCACTAAGTCTTTCATAAGAGACTGTCGAAGGCTGGGGTTTGTTTTCATGTATATCAAGCCCACGGTGATCAACAGGTACCTGCAAGTATATTCTCAAGTTTACCCATCGGTCGTAGGTTGGTGGAAAAGTAGAGGAGTTCGACGGAACTCATTACAACTACTACCCATAAGGTTTTAGACAGCTAGGCAACAAAACAAAATCATTGCACATCGACCTAATGTCTGTTTTGTAGCTTCCATGACAGGTACTCACAGGCGGGGTACGATGTTTCCGAAGTATTGAACTTTCTCATAAAGATCGGCAACTTTGCGCCCTTTCTGGAACTCATCCAGGAGGTACAACTCCAGATGTCTCAGCTGGTCCGAGATAGCCATATCTAACAGTTTCGTCATTAAGGAACGACACAAAGAAAATTGGGTGACGATCATCCTGGAAGATGGATAAACAATCAAAACAATCCGTCAGCCTATCAAGTGTATTATTCATGAGGGTAGGCGCGTCAAATAAACGACAATCAATTGACTTCTGTAAAAATTTGTTTCCAACTCAAGAATACGAAACCCAACAAGCATTCACTTTCACAGGTGAAAGGGAAATTGCATCTCAGAAGGGCGAATTGGTTAAGGAAAGCTTGAATGATATTGGTTCAGAGAAGTAAAAGGGACTAGGAGGATCAACCAGTGCCAATCATGGCAGACAAAGTTGAAGGAAATGAATCTATCAAAAACCACCGCGAAAATCACACCCCAGGGTTCCTCCCACAAGGGACGTGAAAACTAATCGGATTCACACTGCTGTGCTCTGGCGAAGCGTAAAAGAAGTTTCAGGAAATAGCATCAAAGAACGACACCAGGTAGAGTTGTGTGAATCCACTCAAATAATGTGATTCAAATAACAAAATTAACTAAAATAGAAACTAAATAAGAGGAGATGAAGACTAATAATGCTTGATAAACTAATAGGTAATAAAATTGCTTCTTTTGGTCACTTTCGTGTCTGGGTTCTTCCTGCCAGTTCGCGGTGCACTCCTGTGTTCAATCATAGGTATTTTCCAACCACCCTGTTCGAAACTTGTTTGGAATACGGCAGCCCCGCGCATGCGCGACTAGAACTAGTTCTGAACAAGTTCGGAGCAGCTGCTGGTTGGAATGAGAATTTTCGGGGCAGGACAACTTGGTGCAGATAATCTGGCAGCAACTATCATCCACCCAAATACAGCACCACAGCACTACTGTTTTTATTCCTACAACCGTTTCTGTTCCCATTGCTATAAGATTTAACGTCTCAAAATTCCTAATTTATTTCTCCTCTTTTAACACCTTAATTTTTTCCTCATAGTACCGAGGTATATGACAACTTTAAAATTGTATTAAAATCAAATATCAGTGACATGACATGTTAGAAGAGAGGAAATGCAAATGACGGAGAGAAGTTGACAGTAGACAGTTGAAATCACGAATGAGGCAGGTTATTTATTGAAGAAGGTTACTGTCTGGGACTACTGTGTTGAGATTGAAAGAAAGCGGCTGGCTTGGTCAGGTGTCCATGTGTATTACAGTCCCAAAAACGTCGTCCTTCGTCTACCTGTCACTCACGCCAGGGAAAAATGAGACCGAGGGTGTTGCCTACCGACAGATGACGAAGTGGAAGGTGTGTTTATTACAGACCGTTCGTGGTCGGCCAGGGTTTCGGGATTGACTTCCAGGCAGTGGTGCCCAATTATATACAGAATATCAGATATTCTAGTAGATTCTACTATTGAGATGGACCACACTTCAAGGGTCAGCTCTAAAACTAATTTTCAACAAAAATGCCTCTTACCAATTTACATAACTCCCTTATTTCTCATGCAAATTCAAACCTGATTACAACGTTGAAAAACAGCGGTAAATTTCCTATCCGTTTTTCATTAGCAACCAGCATTCAAATTTCCCAATGATTCCTCCTCAACTCCTTATTTCTACAAATGAACTTTTTTCGTGTTTTCGATCTTGTGGCACTAAGTCATAACTCCCTTATTTTTCATGCAAATTCAAATCTGATTACACCGTTGGAAAGAGCGTTGAATTTCATATCCGTTTAGTGGAAACCCCAATTTTTAGAAGCCATTTGTAAAAGTTAAAATAAGTCAAAATTTATAATGGGGTGTGCGCGTGAGTCGGAAAAACTGTTTATTGTTATTTTTAATCTAAACAAGACTTCATTCTAAAAATTTTGGCACCAACCGCGACCTTCTAGCGTGAGAAGACCTTTTTCTACGAATTTTAAATTTTCGAATGTTTATGACGTCACGCGCCCCTCTCGCCTGGGCGGGACCCCCCAGCCCACTGTGACGTCATAAACATTCGAAGCTGAAAATTCGTAGAAAAAGGTCTTCTCACGCTAGAAGGTCGCGGTTGGTGCCAAAATTCTCAGAATGCGATCTTGTTTAGATTAAAAATTTAAAACAAAAAGAGGCGCACCCCCATTATTTTCGAAAACCTTCATTTTATAATGATTATTTCAAGATAATGATTCCCTCGTACTAAATAGCGCTATCGAGGTGCACTCAACGGCAAAAACTACCCCAAGATCTGAGCTTGCCAACGGTATGTCAGTTTTAAAGGTTTTTAAAAATGAAAATCCTTATTTTTCTGTTTCAAAGCGTCATTTTGTGAAGTTTATCCAAATTTAACGAAAAACTGATTATTACGCTTGAAAAGAGGTGATCATCTGATCATCACATCTCAATACTACCCCATGGGGTTGTATTTTGCTTCCGAGTCTACCAAGGTAGCGGAAGCTTTGTTTTCACTTTTCAAGGACGAAAAAAAAAGTTCTCCAAAATCAAAATTTTCACTCGCGTTTTGCGTTTTAGACCTTTCTGAACAATTTTGGTTCCGTGTCTGTCTGTTTGTCTGTCATGAATTCCTTGTAACGCGCATAACTATACGAAGTTATTGTCCGATTTCTATGAAATTTTCAGGGATTGTGCGGGTTGGTGTGTAGACGGTCCCCTATGAAAATCATCATCTCCGGACTGATAGGAGCGACTGCGCATGCGCAAACGTGAATTCCTTGTAACGGCCATAACTTCTACATTTTCCATCTGATTTCAATGACATTTTCAGGGATTGTGCGGGTTGGTGTGCAGACGGTCCCCTATGAAAATCATCATCTCCGAACTGATAGGAGCGACTGCGCATGCGCAAACGTGAATTCCTTGTAACGGCCATAACTTCCACATTTTCCTCCCGATTTCGATGAAATTTTCAGGGATTATGCGGATTAGGTTGTAGATGGTCCCCTATGAAAATCACTACCTTCGGACTGATAGTAGCCATTGCGCATGCGCAAATGTGAATTTCCTTGTAACAGCCATAACTTCTACATTTTCCATCCGATTCCAATGAAATTTTCAAGGATGTTACAGATTAGTATTTAGATGGTCCCCTATGAAGATCATCGCCCCCGTACTGATAGTAGCCGCTGCGCATGCGCAAACGTTAATTCCTTGTAACGGCCATTACTTCCGCATTTTCTACCCGATTTCGATGAAATTTTCAGAGATTATGCGGATTAGGTTGTAGATGGTCCTAGATGGTTTTCCTGGGCCTGAACACACCTCATTATGACTCGACTTGCTCAATACCCGGATAACGAAGGTCACAGGTACGGAGGCCCTTTCCCAGTCTGACTCACCAGGCTACCAAAGATTTTGGAACAGGTAGTCGTCTATGTTGGGAGGTATACCCTGCGGGAAATCGGCCGGCCGCTTTCTTTCAATCGTAAAGCTGTACCTACTCCTCATGGAGTTCGGTGCAGGTTGGGGCTGCTACGAACGTGATCGGAGCAAGTCCCCGAGGAGGTTGGAATACAGAACAAGTTGCTCTGAGCAAGCCCTGAGTTCTCTCGGCGTTCTCCTCTAGTGCGCATGCGCAATTGTTCGGGACCTGCTCCGAACAGATGGTTGGAAAAGACCTCATGTAAGCTAATGGTTTCATGTGCGTTTTCAGAGATAGTGCTACTGTCGTAAGGGGCACAGCTCCTCTTGATTGTTCAGAAAACCCATTACATTGCCCCCATGAACAGATTGCTGCTACATTTAAAATTGCCATCTTCCTTCGATTCTATAAATTTTTTGGATGCTTTTTTGGGCAGCACACTACGGTTTTTTTCCATATCAGTGAATCTTCTTTCAAAATGAAAATAAAAAAATGTGAGACGAAATCCCCATTATGTATATTAAAGGTGAACAGGTTGAGGAGTTAGCAACCACATTAAGACACCTACCAGGCCTATAATTGACTTCCGTCAAATTCAACACATTGTACAAATGTTATACATCTTCATAATATGGAATTTATACATTTTATGAGCTCCAAACTTAAGTTTTGATTGGGCTACAGATGACTTCTTCGCTACCCCTGAAATCCTTATCACTTTTATCATTTTCTACCCTGGATCTCCAACCAATTTGATCACAGTAGGTACTCAAGGCTACAAAACATTTCAGCTTATAAATTCCACTTTTGACAGACTTCAGAAGGAGGAGAGATCTCTGTTCAATGTGTCATAGAACGACGATATTTTTTAAATGTTTGAACACTGCATTTCTTTATTCTAGTATCAATCTGCTTGATTCTTTATGAAATGTGTTCTCCCAGCAACCATGGTGGTCCCAGTTATCCAGTACGTTCAATTTTCGGTTCTCAACGAAATCGAATGAAGCTCTATAATTTAATTTTTGCTTCCGAGTCTACCAAGGTAGCGGAAGCTTTGTTTTCACTTTTCAGTACGAAAAAAAAAGTTCTCCAAAATCAAAATTTTCACTCGCGTTTTGCGTTTTAGACCTTTCTGAACAATTTTGGTTCCGTGTCTGTCTGTCTGTGTGTCTGTCTGTCTGTGTGTCTGTCATGAATTCCTTGTAACGCGCATAACTATACGAAGTTATTGTCCAATTTCGATGAAATTTTCGGGGATTATGCGGGTTGGTGTGTAGACGGTCCCCTATGAAAATCATCATCCTCGGACTGATAGAAGCGACTGCGCATGCGCAAAAGTGAATTTCCTTGTAACGGCCGTAACTTCCACATTTTCCATCCGATTTCAATGAAATTTTCAGGGATGTTACAGATTAGAGTTTAGATGGTCCCCTATGAAAATCATCACCCCCGGATTGATAGTAGCCAATGCGCATGCGCGAACGTGAATTGCTTCTAACAGCCATAAATTCCAAAATTTCTACCCGATTTCGATGACATTTTCAGGGATTACGCGGATTAGGTTGTAGATAGTCCCAATGAAAATCAAGGCCTTAAAATTTACAGTAGCCTCTGCGCATGCGCAAACGTAAAATCCTTGTAACAGCCGTAACAGTCGCGTGTGACGTGAGGATCTCAAACCCCATTCATCCATCCCCTTTATAGATCAGTGAGCAATGCTCTGGATTCCCACCCTGGAGTCCCAGGTTCGAATCCCAGTCAAGCTAAGAAATTTTTCGATCCAATCACACCGCACTTACATTTTTCGTCCGAATTTGATGAAATTTTCTAGGATTGTCCAGATTAGCGTGTAGATGGTCCCCTATGAGGGTAGTGAAAGGTACTTGGAGATTGGTGTTTTCAGATTAACTACTATGCATTGGATCATCTATATAATCGGGTTATGGATACGAGGAAGCTACGTGCCACACCCACTTTTTTTGACTAACTCTGAAACGTTAAGATGACGGAATTTTATCTTAATTTGAATGAAATGTTCCCATAAGACCTACTGAAGTTGGTATCCGTATTTATCTACTGTTTATCTTTAACAAACTTTTCTAAACCAGAATTGACCTTTCCTACTCTTTTTTCAAGGAGCCTTCTTTCAAACGGAATCAATGAGGTCTCTACATTCGTTACTCGAGTCTATTCTTTCAATAATAGACTTTCCTTTTGATAAATTTTGATCATCACAAGTTAGTGACTGTTGTGAACGATGGAGATCAAGAGTTATGATTTCCACGATGAGTTTGACTGATTTGATTCAACAAGATCCAACATTCCACGTAATAGATTAATGTCCTTTTCATAGCATATTTTTGTTTCAATTTTAATCTGCTTAGAATTAAAATGTTGAGAATGAAATTCCATCTCCCTATTTTATTCAAATAACAGTATTGGAAGGATCCTGCCTGTGAGGATTGACTCGCATCAATGGATAAATTTTACCGAGGAAAAATTCCACGCTTCCAGTATCCACGAAAACAAAAACTTTGTAGTTACCCTGATTTTGGTTTAGTTATGTTCTGCTATCAACAATGAAGAATGAAGTCACCTGACAAGTTTATCCACAATTTATTACTGGTGAAACTGGAGGGAGTTTTGGGTTCAAAATGGTACGATTACTTGAATTTCAATTCTGAGCACACTAAAATTAGAAAATAATGGAACATTTATGATAGACGAGACGAATTACGATAGGAACATTTTATGAATTTCACAATAGGCCAATCAACGCAATCTTAACAAATTAGAACACCCATTTGATGATAACTTACTATTATATTCAGTTCTTGAAATTCCATATCTACTCGTTTCCCAACTAGCAGTACGGCATCTGAAAGCTATAGGGTCTGTTCGGAGAGGCAGTCCGGAACCAGTTCAGAACCAAACCGGAACTGAAAAGGGGAGGGGTTAGAGGCGAATGGACTCCTCCAGGCTCCTACAAACCCCTCCACACCGTTCAGGACTGCCTCTCCGAACGGACCATTAGTCTTTTTTGGGTGGACTTGAAAGGATACATAGTTCGTAATAACTTTTAGGGCTAAGCAGGGACGTTCTCAGCTCGGCAAGCATGATGTTAGCTGGTTTCAGGGCATCCGTGAGGCGCCCTTTATCCAAATTAAGCTTCATCTCGAAAGACTGCTCTTTGACTGTAGTCAGTGCTTGGGCCAGCAGCGTCTCCTGCTTCTCCTGAGACGTCATGTTGTGCTGAAAAAATAGAAGTTACACTCATTACAGATAGACGAAGAAATAGGTTATCAACCCCCAATAGTGAGGTAATATTATCGGTACTCGACAGGACAGTGCTAAGATTTGAATTTATGGTCACAACATGTAAAAAGTGATGGAAATTTAACGAAATGTTTCAGCAGCCGTTCTTCCTAAATGGTGGTCTGGGCTACATGAGAGTGCTAATCTAAGGCACTTAGTACCTACCGTGTTTTATATATGCACTTAGTACCTACCGTGTTTTATGTTTATAATAAAATAGAATATACCTACCATATACCTACTATAGAATAGAATATACAGAATACCTACCTATATACCTACTAAAGAATAGAATTAGGATTACCATGGAATAGAATTGGAATTACTAAAGAATAGAATTAGGATTAGGATTACTATAGAATAGAATACCTATAGTATACCTACTATAGAACAGTATACGTACTATAGAATAGAATATACCTACTACCTACCGTGTTTTATGTTTATAAACAGGTAAGATTCAGAGTCAGAGAGTACCTAGGTAGTTACGTCATTCAAAAGTGAAACTATTGTGAAAAAAAAAAAACACAAAAATCATGGATCACAATGAACGCGAACTTTTTGAACCAACTACGACCTACCACACGGCAAAAATAATTCATAACGTGAAGAAATGCAAGTTCTACGTCATTACTAGCCACTTAGCATTACCATCCACTTGCCTGTTGGCGAAACATAATAATAGCAAAGAGAACAAATTCAACTCTTTTATTACGCAAAGAGATACTTAGGCCTCTCGTGACAGCTAGGTCCCAATTTGGGATGATACCCATGAATGCATGAGCCAGTGTCATGATTCCAATGTTTAAATGTTTCCGTTTCAGAATTATATAGGTATATAACCTATCATCTGCGTGAGAACAAACAAGACAAGGAAAATTACCAACACTACCACATACTTACTAATTTGGGGGATGCTCGATCTCAATCCGATGAAGGGAAGATCAATCTTTCAGACCCAATAATTCGATTTTCGAATTGATCTTCAAGTTCCGTAGATAATTGGTGGACCGATCTTTTCAATCAACAGGAATTTTCAAACTAAACCTTCTTATTCGTACTAGGAGAACTATAAATATAGGTGTGGTATCCACGTGAAGATCAAACTGACTATAAAAATGAAATTCTTACATTCTCCAATGAACAAAGTTTCTCCAAATATAGAGGGTAGCTCCTAGAAGATTCTTTACCTTTTGCTTTCATCAAGATACCAAAACTTTTTAATCACAGGGCATTAAGCGATGAACTATCAAAATAATAGCACACTTCTCAACCGTGTTTCTGTTTGCCGATTTAGAAAACTACAAACATGGTAGTAAAACTCATGTTCCATGTTAGGGAATTGATCAGAATTTGAAATGAAGTGCTGATAATACTGAATCGTTATGGTTTATTTTTTTTTCAATAATGAACCTTTGGAATCGACCAAGAATTTTTTTTTGACCCCCCAAAATTTGTTGGTTTACATTTAAAGGTACGTAGAATCCGAAAATCGAATAAAAATTTGGCTGTACGCCGTACTCGGCACTTTCGTTAGTTCTTATGGACCGATTTTGATGAAATTTGGTATGTGGGCTCCATTTGGGGTCTAATTGTGCCCCGAAGATTTTGGTTGATGTAGGTCACGCTATAAGGGTTGAAATATTGCAAACGCCCTAACTCAAAAAATGTTGATATAAAGGTATTGTTTTTCCACCAATTTAAGATAGTATTGAATTTTTGGAGACCACGCGGCGCCCTGTAGGACAAACCGTTCGCTCCCTACGAGAATTTAAGGGTTGGACTAACGATAAATCAGAAACACGAGTGTGAATCGCAAAAGAGGCCTAATCTCCGTTCAAATTTTAGCTGACCGAAACGCGATCGATGTTTCTCTTCTTGATGGTTGGTGGTAACAATGGAAAGCCGTCTTCTTTGTAGACGAATGATCTATATAGAAAAATAATAAACCTTTGTGTAATAATAAAATAATTTTTCACCAACGAATGATGTGTCCATGTTATTATGAGAGGTTATCCTCTAGCCCTTCAGACTTGGAAAATGAAAGTACCTTTTCAAAATTTCTAACTGACTAGAGAGATACAATGTATCAACGACGACCTGAGCAAATGAACAAGTCATAAAGAAGTTTTAGCATTTCGCGAATCCATTAAAGTATTCCTACTGTAAGCATCCCAATCTCTACCCAATGAGTTTGATGATCTTTCCGTTATCATATATGAGATTTTTATGCTTGGATACAGTAAAATTGTGAAATATTATGGTGTGAGTCAACTAATAGGAGTGCTGCGGAAACTTCTTCAACAGTTATGTTATCCTATCGGTAGGGTAACACACAGTCATAAGTTTGGACCTAAATAATAAGCCTTTTGGCGAATAAAACTGATGTTCCTGTAGCCCATGAGTTCGGTGTAGTCCTTCAGTCTTCAGAGTGAATTCCATGAGCCAGTTTCGTGAATTTCAAAGTTAGAAGATCATGCACATTCAGAACTAAATCAGGTAGTGTTTCATACTCCAGCTAACTGGTTAGGCTAAGGAGGTGTGTGTTTTCAATCATTGCCCATTGCACAATTCCAAAATGAGACCATGCTGGAGGTGTTTTTAATTATTGAACTATGCTCGTTGTTCACGTCGTTTTTCATGTAGGATGAAATCTAATGCTAATGTTTTATCCGTGTCTTACTGGGGGACGGAACTCTTTTCATAACCGAGTGGTTAAAGACAGAAATAACCAATTATGAGGATCAAAGAGCTGCCAAACGTTAGGAGAGAAAAGAAAAGAAAAATAGTTGGAAAATGCTGAACATTACAAAGCTGCATTACAACTGCTGACTTTACCCTAATGTGTTTGTGCAAAAATAAGCTTCCCACATTGGGTGGTATTCGATTATTGGTTTTCTCGTTCCCAATAGGTTATTCCATTCAAAGCCGTGTAACGCCACATATGGTTTGAAAAACTTCCCAAGTTTACCTAATAACTTTCCTAACAACTGTTCATGTAATTGGAAGCGAAAGAGGAATGAGGTTCAAAGAATCGAATTCTACTTACACCAACATAAACCAATATTCGTTCGTTTGTCAAAATAAAGTCTTGGTAACGTTGAACTAGGTATAGCCTTGGAAGTAGGAAATGGAATTACATGCACACCCATTATTTTATCATCCATAGGTATTGTTTATTGATTCATTTATGTACAGCCACGATAAACATCTAAGTACAGAAAGTAACATTGATCTTACAAAGCGAAAACCTTCTTATTTTTTAAGAAGGTTGTAAAAAGATACCGGGGTGGGTTTAACAATACCTATACATTTTCTTATAATACTGCAAACCCTCGTTTTTCTGACTTACAAAGGAAATTGCTAGGCATCTTGCTCAATCAATTTCTTATTTCATCACAATGTTAGCAATTATTGTTTCCAGAAGAAGATAATTAATTTTAGTTCACACTTCAAAAATAATCATGATTTTTTTTAAAAATATTTTTGGAAAGTGAATTTGATGTGTTTATCTAAACATGAACTAACTTTAAATACACGCTTAACGTACTAAATACCAAGGGCATCACATAAACTAAAAAGGCAGTATTGGGCATAATTCGGCTTCCTAATAAAAATAACGAACAATAATTTGATATTCGAGGCTGTAGAGCTCGTTTCTGTAAGTATTCGTTAATCACATTGTTGTGATCAGTAGGTACCTACTTACACAGGTAATTATCGGTATTCGTATTCATGGATTCATAACTACAATGGCTGACTCAAAATTGTAAGAATTAAAAATTAATTGTCACTGCATTCCATTGTTAAGACAAAACTGAAACTGATTCTGAACCAGGCGGCCTGCCTGGATTGGCCTAATCAACCAATAACACAAAATTTTGGCGCTTTTCGCAAAAAAAAACTAAGTAGGAAAACATTGCAAGTTTGAAATGAAGAAGAAAGAAATGCGGAAGATCCTTCGGATGACTCACTATGAAGACGAAATCGCACCATATGTCTACGTACAATCAAACAACAAAGATTGACAATTTCTAACAACTTGTTTGAAAAATGGGTCGCTCAAGTTTCGACGCCAGTAACTTAAAAATACCGTTCAGTAATGCACACATTCCAGAGGTGTCGAATTGGATAAGGATTAGTTCAATTTCAACCAGTAAGCGTTAATACATAATTTGGTTAGTATGTTGAAGAAGAACCATATCATTTTCGGCATAATGAGAACCCGAAACTTGAAATTTTGAAATCGGAAAATTGGACCCCTTTTCCACTGGTGATAGGGGATAAGGTGAAACCCACGCAATACGCTGTTTCTGGTGTCGCCACTGATTTGATCCACTTTGACACAAAGAATAGGTACTTCAGAATTTCAAAGGTATATTGATAATATTCCCTGTATTTCAATGCTAATGGGAACCGAAATAATGAAAACTGGGATATTTTGTGAATATTTTCTCCCACTAGCCCCCTCCCCTTCCTAATTTCGGTACCTACTCTGATGAAGTGATGAACAACTGATTGTCTGTTCGAAGAACCAAACCGGAACTGGAAAGGGGAAGGGATAGAGGCGCTTGGACTCCTCCGGGCTTCTCCAAACCCCCGTTCAGGACTGCTTCTCCGAACAAACCTTGAATGTAACAACAAATCGGCTGAGAATTGAGGACTATAGGTCTACCACAGAAACTTTGCATCCGTGTGGCGCTCCCTAGGTGGCGGATCCGCGAATTATAACGATCGAGTCAACCTTCCATGGTGAAACCTTGACACGGAAATTGGAGCCGTGAGAAATTTGATGTTCGTGTAGTGCCATGGAATTTCAATTTCGGAAATGCTCGAACTTCAATCTGCAGTAGGAGGGGAATCATGTCACTTTTAAGGGGAGAAATTCGCGAAAAATTATTGTATGCGCGGGAATTTGCTTGATGATAAGAGATAAGTAGTTCTATGTTCTCCAGAAGAATGCGCCAAAGGGATGCAAAGTTTCTGTGGCAGACCTATAGGCTGCTCGCTAAAGATGTCGTCAGAAAGCGCCTTATTTTAAGTATGTAGAGTATCAAATTAATATAAATAACTGAGAAGTCATTAACCGGAAATATTATTATTAATCGATATTTTACGAAAAATAAGAAGACACCTAACCGATCATTTATTTAAATAAATTCATTGCTAAAAAACTTAGAATTAGGTAGGTAATTATTACAGCAATTTTTGAGGAATTGATTCAGTAACACCAAATAAATACAGGTCAAATAAGTACAGGTATAAGGCATCAGGTTTCACTATTTGCAACCAATCTTTTTTTTTAGTGTTACTGAGGGGCACTGAAGTAGTAGAGATCAGTAAGTATTCTATTTTTCTCTGACAAATTTTCTACTAATTTTGATATTTTGTGGTATTTATCTTGTCCTCAAGCAGCAACTAACTTTGACATGACATGTGTTGTAACACATTGTGTTATTAATTTAAAATTCTAATATGTGCAAGATCTTAGAGATTAAAAAACTGAAAAAACTGTCGCAAACTACGTAAAAATAGATGAAAAAAAGTGAATTGCCTTTCAATGCTAAAATTGTTACGGAAAACCTTTTTTCAAAATAATTGGACTCGAGTAAAATTAAGATAATAATAAAGGTTTCTCTATTGTTTTGAATAAACAAGAAATAGGCACTAACATTGTACCACAGTTGGAACCACCGGAAATTCGTTATGAATGGAATAAAGGGTCTGTTCGGAGTGACAGTCTGGAACCAAACCGGAACTGAAAAGGGGAGGGGATAGAGGCGAATGGACTCCTCCAAACCCCTCCCAACCGTTCAGGACTGCCTCTCTGAACAGACCAAAAATCAACGAGAAAGCGGTAGAGAAAGCAAGTAAAGAAGATGTACCAACTTGCTCAGCGCCATGACCCACTCAACAATTTAAATTTAAATTATTTAACCAAACTATTTAAATTTATTTGAGTTTAATTGATTAGATTTCAAGAGTTTTGACACCAACCAAATTGTTTACGATAACTATAGTAATCGTAGTATTTTTTACCTTTTATTTAAACCTTTTTTACTTTCATTAAAATGTTTTTAACTTTGGAGTAAACCTATTTTACTTTAATTTAAATCTTTTTGACTTTGAATTAAACTTTTTACTTTCATTTAAACCTTTTTAATTTTGAATCACCATTTTTACTTTAAATTAACCTTTTTTTACTTCCATTTGAACATTTTTCATTTTGAATTAAAACTGGTCCGCAGAAAAGTACTTTTTTGAAAAAAAAACTTAAGCCTGAGAACTTTATTTACACACAAGAAACTACACATGAAAACTATTCACACTCAGTAGTAATCGCCTCAAGCTCGTCTTGACATGCTGAAGGTACCTCAGTTACGCGGACCTGAGTGAATACTGATCACCTTCTTAGGAGAAATGAGGCGATTGAATCATTGAAATAAATTCACATTCTCTACCAAAGTACAACTAAATAAAAGTTTAAATTAAATTTAAAAAACGGTTTAATGCAGAGTCAAAGAGGTTTAAATGAAAGTAAAAAAGGTTTAGCTAAAAGGTAAAATACTATAAATGACCTTCCAACAAGGATGACGTCACACTGAGCGACGGGGTCTTGGGTTGAAGGGAAGGGTGGAATGACGTCACTGGAGTACGTAACTTGGATAATGCTTCATATAAAAACTACTAAATTATCGTAAGAAATTCTATAGAAAGTCAAGGCATATTGAGGTCAGATTCCACTTTGAGCGGTAGAAATTTGAAAATGAAGAGTCCAGTCTTCAACGCATAACCAGTGATGGATAACCAGCTGATGTCTTTACGAAAAATTTTCTAAAGGTGCCATAAAAATTGATACGCTCCAAGGGTTTTATATGGGGTCATGAAGTTAAATAACAGGTACTTCATTGTTCACCTCTACTGTGGTGCACATTTCATCGACAGTACCAACGCAATAGTGTTGAACTGTCGGGTCAACATTCTCATTTTCTGTGTCTCTTACATAAGTTTTATTTCCGTTTATCTACTTCGAACTCAATACACTAAAATTATACATTTTCGACTTAATTACACATGTGACTTCCGTTGGTTTTACTACATTTCAGGCCGTTCTAACAATATACTCGTTAAAATCTTAAACTACGAACATTCCGTTCGCCTATTGGCACCCCTCAATCATAAACACCATTTGTGTTTATTGAATGGGCATAGGTACCGTAAAACCGTCCAACTTTACCCCACCAGAGGTAACTTTACTCCAAAAAGTGAGAATCTTCAATTGTGACGTAAGCATAGTAGAACTTAGATAAAAGTTAGCTATTGTGTTTTCGTTATAGGGTGGAGTGGGGCAATTGCGACCCAAAATGTCAATAGTTCAACTTTGATCCTCTGTAACTTTCCTTTGAAAACGCTATTTTCACTTTTTTTTAATGAGTAGCTTATTTTACGTAGATTACGATGCACTCTTCAAATTTTACAAAAGATTTACTTCTCATGGTCCAAACTGTGTTTTTTAAAATTCCGACCGACTTTCGCATTTGCCCCACTAATCGGGGCAAATGCGGAAACGACCTGCGAATCCCATAAAAACATTTAGTTGCATTAATGTGGTAAATGCAAACAAAGCCCATTTCAATACGAACAGAACGCTATATTTAATTTTTTCTCCTCCACTTTTTTATGACCAAAATGAACTTTCCTGCGCCAACTGGTTTGCACTTTATCTTTCAAATGACTCTTTATTGAGTGAATAATTTTCCCTTGAGGCCTGATTTCGAAAGTGGGAGAGGAAAATGAAGAAATTCAACGTGTAGGAAACAAAATGTGTTCATCTCCAATTTTTGTCCTAGAACAGAAAGGTCACGAAGTCTAATAGTTGTTGCTTATTTTGCACTTCCGCGTTTACCCCATACTGCAATTTTGCTGGGGCAAATGCAACCCATGTTATAATTTCTACAAATGATCTTGATATAAACGATTTCATAATGAAAACTGTTAAACTGACTCATGTAAAGAAGTTTCAAGATAAAACAGACGTTACTGCCCCACTGCACCTCATGGAAAACTTAATTCTTGACAAAAACCCGCCACTCGTCTGAAGAGCTAATCACTAGTGAGTCAGGATAATGTTAGGAATAAGCAGCTGAATGGCGAGAGCCCGCCTTTTCCGACAGGTAAGGGTTACCAACATAACTGGGTACACATTGAGAAGGTTTCTGAGGCAAGGCGCTCAAATGGCGAAATTTTCAAAACCATTTCCGCATTTGCCCCATTTCCACATTTACCCCACTCCACATCTCAGAGAATCGATGGCGCCTTTATCCAAGTTATCAGCTGTTATCAGTCATAGTTTCCTGTTCAGCTGTTTTTGTCCTGTTTCTCGTGCTCCAAAATTTCTTCCATATCAGGTGTTTGGAGTGGATTTACCAGGCAAGCCTTCATCATACCACTTTCAATATCTTATTTTGAACAAAATACACTAATCAAATTCTCAAATAAGTGTTTTATTAGTTATGCCTCTGTTTACCAAAAATTTGATGGTAACTTCACTCCAAAAACTGGGAATCTTTACTCCACTATAAAGGTTGGGGTAAAAGTAGCCTCACTCATATTTTTCTTATTTGATAAAAATATTTGATTTTCATCATTTTAGCAGAGTTGAATGTAAGGTTTCTAGTGTATCTCATGTTGCAGAAGTAAGAGATGGGGAGAAGAAATGAGAAAAAGCTTGGTACGCGCCCCTACCTAAACTTTACAACAGTGATATGAACATAAACGTGCTTAGGTCTCATAAGTTGTGATCTACAATATTATTTTTTCGTGGGTTAACTTTGAAATTTGCCATTGCAATTCATTTGAAAGTTATCGAATGTGAAACAGACTTTTTCTTTGATTTTGTTAAGTCATTCGTTTATCGTTTATTGTCCTTTAATATTTCTTTACTTGTAGAAAGTTTTGCTCGATTACCTACATAAGGTCTGTTCATACTGGAAGACTGAAATTGTGGTCTCTTAACCAGAAATATTGCATTTCAAACAAATTCGTTGAAATAAATGATCATTGGAATTTATATTTTTCTTAGGTACTATGACTTGTATTTTTCAAGCTAAAAAGTTCAATTTTTCAGAATATATTTTATAATATAAATACTTGATATCATCAAGTATTTCTGGGGTAATGAATTCAATCCCGACGGGTAACATTGCACCACTGCCCGTTTCTGTAGCGATAACCGTGAGTTTTTCAGAGTGGAGTAAAGATAGACGCACTCGCAGGTAACTTTACTCCAACATTTAAACAATTAAATAGGGGATTACAATTATCTGATCAATGAGCTCGACCACTCAAAATGTTCAGGAAGCCCTGAAGATCAATTCACTTATTTAAAAAAAATCAATTTAACCCATTTCGAGTGGGAGAAATTGAATTTGGAAATGTTTTGGAATAAATCTTGGGGTAAAGTTTGACGGTTTTACGGTAACACCAACGTTTCAACGACCCATCCTAGGAACCTACCTAACAAACAACATCAGAATTTGTCGTAATTGAACAGCTTTGATTGACAAAAAAAAAAAAATTCAACAACTTTATTCGTTATTCTTTGAAAAGAATTTGTGCCCAACACTGCTACCAATAATTGTTTCAGTCTACTTTATTCAGTCGATCTTCATGATAGTCCAGCTTGGCAGACTCAATGGCTCGGCAAACATAGAAACCAATGATGATATTGACAGTGAGCACAGAGGAGGCGACTGCTGTCACTGTCACCCCGAACTGATCGAATTCAGTGTGCTTCTCGGCCAGGTCTCTGGCTGCAAAGAAAACGAGGAATGGAAGAGTGAACATCATTATGGAGTACAGAAACAGCGTCCCCAGAGCTGAGCTGGGCGATTCCGGCATACTTGAAGGCTGTTTTAAAGAACTTGGAGAGGAGGAGAAACACTGTGAAAGGATAGTCAACTAGCAACCGCACTGCTAGTAATTTTTCTATTCACCGCCTAAGTATTCCAAAATCTCCAAGTGAGGTAGATTTGTGCGAATATTCAACTGCAACGTTTACACTACCTACTTACATTCGACGTTCTGTAACTTCTAACACTGGCGCAGTTTTCAATGATATACCTTCTCGAACACTTCACTCGCCAAATATCAGTCAGCGGAGTATCTTAGTTGGATTTCCTCAAAGATGGTGGACTCCCACTTCCTGACGTTAGATTCAATGATGCTTGGTGTGTCGAGGCGAAGATTTCCAGAGAAGGTTCATCTTGGCACATCCGAGTTCCTTCACGGGAAGAAAAGTGTATAAATCTTCATGATTAGTAAGCACTTCACTAATTATAAACATGAATTGTTTTCATGAACGTACACCACTCTCACTTTTAATTTTTAAACCATTTCACTATGTTCTTAAAATAATTTATCACGGGAAGGAACAAATATATTTCCTTCACTTGAAGATCTTATTAGATAGGTTCATCTTTTACTTGATGACAATGCGGTGGGTTTTTCGATAAGTCATTCTAAAAGAGAAAACTCACCCCTGTCAACTCTGTTCGAACATCAACATAATTTTGACCAAAAAAGTCTGCCAAGCGGGAGTGGCTAGTAGGGAGTACTAATCTCTAAACATCAATCCCTAAGTACCTTGCACTACCCTATTAACCATTCATACCGTAATCCACAGAATGGGGTAGTTGCATGGGTCGGAATTTCGTGTGTTTGACTTCAGATTTGAATTTAGCGCACTTAAAAACGTTTCTGCACCAGTTTTCAGTTCGAAATTCCATTTAGTTTAGCCGTATTTCAATAAAGAAGCACCGTCCTTTAAAGTGTTGGCGGGCCACTCCTCTTACATCATCCCTAAACGAGAATCTCACGATAGAGTGCGTTGAGATCACTGCAATCGAGGACAATTCGAGTCAGAAACATTGAAATTGTGATGATTAAAAAAACGTTGACATATATTTTTCAGGCTTTACATGTTTGAATTAATCGTTTAAATTGAAAGTTTTGAAGCATATTTTGGTTGTTTTTCTTCTTGTTGCGTTGGCACTAAAACCTCGCATTACTTTTACGGTCATGTTATCACGATCAGTGTACACTTTCTAGAACTCTGTGGTGAGTTGAGTGCGGTCTGAGTTCATACCAGTATTTACCATAATTTATTAGTTGATTGGTTTGGAAGAGATAATGTTCTCTGTAAAGTTTCAAGAAGCTTTTAATAAACGCTTGCGTACGAATCTGCAACACATGTCTTCATTTTTTCCCGTTACCTTCGCTAACTACCCAATAATCTACTTTCGAATGTTGTTGACAGTTCTTTTAACTCAGGGGGGGTATCTCAGTTTCTTCCGTATATCGATATTGGCATGTTGCACGATTTTTACGTCAATGACAACAAGTTTGTCAGCGCCGAAATATGAGGAGCCAAGAATGTGAGGTAAGTTGACACTTTTATAGAAAGTAAAAGGTCAGTTGTTTTCTTGAGTGTAGTACTTCTTCATCGAAATGGTTGCAGTAGCACATTTATTGGAAGTTTCATCATAGTGTAATTATCCTGTACAACGTAGTACCAATGAGTGTTTGTAAATTGTTAAATAAAAGGATGTTGGTTATGTCCAACTTAGAAGAATCTAGCAAATTTGCGAGGTTGTGAATCAAGTACCACCAGAACACCGCGTTTCTTCACAACCATATAAGGTTTCAGTTACAGTGGAGGGAATGCCAGAAGGAAACGAAATCTTGGATGCAACATGTTTCGATTGCGCTGCTAGCAAAATTCAGTATGAAAGCACTACAGACGAACGTAAACTAACAGCAAGCTCGATAACCTTGCGTCAGGGTAACAGTAGTGTAGTTGTCTCGTGTCCCCCTTCACACTTGCGACGTAGCCCCCATCCTGCAGCATCCAAGCCGTGTGTAGGTTTTCCCTCCTGAATCCGAAAATCCCGTTCTTTGAAAGACTCTAAATTTTTAGGAAGCGTTTGTGGGAGTTTTATTTGCAGATACGTACTTCAGTAGAGATTCTCTACACAGAAAAAATACAAAAAAAAAAAAAATATCATGCAACTATCCCATTCCTGAAAATGTCATCGAAATTGGATGGAAAATGTAGAACAACGAAATACACGTGCTATTACAACGAAATTCACATTTGCGCACGCCGTGGCTGCTATCAGCCCTGGGTGATTATTTTCATAGGGGACCATCTATACCCTAATCCGAATAATCCCTGAAAATCCCAAAAAACTTTTACTCGTCTTTGTTTAAGAATAAATAATTTATTTAATAATAATACAATTTTAATTATTCGTATAATTATTTTTGAGAGTCGTGTTAACAAAGTCAGTGTCCTTCATTCGTCAACGGGACCAATAGTTTTGGAATTATGACGCAACTCATAACGTGGATCAGGTATATAATATTCTATAATTATTTGATATAAATCATCTACTACACAGATAGAAGTCCCTCCTCATTGTTGGTACTTGTGATCTGTCTGGTCAGTACAGTATTTATAATTTTATCCAGAAAATATGTACCTATTTACTTTAAAAGTTTAATGGAATGTTCATAGCTGACTGAGAGTCAACTAGAATTCAAGTGAAACCAGACCAAATTTCTATAGATTGTGATAAATTTTAACGAGCAACAGAACCTGTTTTTGGATACCGTTTGTAACTACCTTGATATGTAAAATAGCAGGTTAGACATAACATTGCTTCCAAGGTTCATTATTTGAAATAATAAATCAAAATTAATAGTAAGTTTTTGAAAATTTGTACTAGTAAACGTTTTTAAGGTAGGTATGTAAAAATGACCAGAACTAAATAAAACTCCAATGTCCATGAAATCAGAACGGACTTCATCCAATCTACCTACATTACCTACAACCTTTTGAAACACGGCATGCCATCGCAATCATACTCGTCACTAGGTACAAGGTGAGCTGGTAAGTAATCTCTTGAACTATGCCAACATAGAAGTTCTACAATCATAATGAAGATACTTATTGATCAAACATATTCTAACGAGTAATTAAGTAGGTACGGAACTAATGACTACCTCTGAGAAATAACGCACCAAAGTAAGAAGATCCGCAATGGGCGTAGTTCACTAATTGTCATGATCGAGCTGATACAGAGATACATAGATAAGACGTCGAAATATATACTTCTTAGGAGTTCTGACTCTCGGATGTCATTCATATCAATCACACAATGAAGCACTCGTTTCACTAAGCATAACACCTAAGCATAACACCTAATACGCAATCGTCAATAATATTTAGAGGCGTGAAACTTCGTGACACTGCAGACATCGTACGTGGACACGGTTGCAATCGATATCCAAGAGAGTAGATGTATAACAAATGTCTGAACGATTAACTAGACAGCAATATCAAACATTAATCAATCTTACCTTAGTATTACTGGCTTCCTACTTAAATTTTCGTAGATGTAATAGTAGATGTAAATGATAACCGGACAACCAACTCAACAAAGACACCCGAGCAACAATCTCAGTCCAACAGAAAAGGGGCAGAGACAACAAACGGAGATTACAGTTATATCTCATATTCTTCTTCAGCTTCTTCTTCTTCATACTTTGGCTTGGTTGACATGTCACAGGGATCTTCTTCAGCCATGGTCTGAAGGTACATGCGTTGTTGAAGAGACTGGTATTATTAGGTATTAGGCAGTTTGTATTTCCCTTCCCAATCTCCAAACCCCGCACTCTAGTGAATGCATTTCGTACTACTTCTTTTTACACTAGGTACTTGTCAATGTTGAACTCTCATGTAAAACACATGCTGATGTAAGAACCGGGAATGTACCGTTTTACGAAGATATCTTAAGGTATGTAATGAGTCAATTTATTTACTAGTACGTAAATAACCCGTTTCCCTGTCATAAACGTATGAAACTAGGTTGATCGATTGATGCCTTCTGGCATGGATGAGCCAATGCCATAAACAGTTGGCGATGAATTTCATAAAATTTATGAAAATTTATATTTAATATAAACCGTGGCGATGAATTTCATAGGGAACCATCTACACCCCAATCCGCATGATCCCTTCAAATTTTGTAATGGTGAATTTTCGTGAACACTACGGTGACCGAGAGAGGTTATTAACTTGATTTTAAAATTCGCCACTACAATGCCCCTGCACTTATACTAGGAGTATCTGGGTTTCACTTACCGTGATTTCAATGAGCAGCGGAACGAGTCAGCAGAAAACGACGAAGATGGTGTTGAATAGGTATCCCTTCGGGGATTACCGAAAAATGCCTATCTTTGTCCAACTTGAGGTTTAGTAAGTATTTTCCCTTTATGACTTCTTTTATCTTTTTCGTTATTGTGTAATAATTTGTACCTTTTGTATTTTAATAACTTTTCTTTCTGTTTCAGGTTCTTCGAGATTTCAGCAAGTCTAAGGTAAGTACTTTCAAGTTATGATTCTACGTTAATGACTCTATTCTGGTTCTCACTACGATTCGCAAGGTAAGTATGCTTAGGTAAGTACCTCCTATGTTCCTATTCTGCACCAGGAAATTGATCGGGAATGTACCAATGATAACCACAAGGTAAGTAAACAAAATGAATCCTGTATAATTGTCAGGTAAGTATTTCAAGACAAGAAAAATAATAAAGGAACAATTCGACTTGGGATTAAGATACCCTAATTAAGAATAAAATAGTGACTTCAATTAATGAGGGCCCTGATGGGGATAACCTTCAAGATCACAACCCACGTGGTGTTTCGTAACATGAATATAGGAAGCGTGAACATGAGCACATGGTGTTACGGAACATGAAGACGAACACGTGGTGTTTCGTAACACAAAGATATACTAAGTCCTTTGGACAATGGAAAATAACTAGAAATCAAATTGCCTAGGAGGAACAGTTAAGAAAGGAGTTTATACGTATTTAAATTTACCAGTACTGGGTTTTTCTATAGAGAATCCGTTGGGCTTGGTCCGGTTGGAATGCGAGGGTCGGCCGTTAGCTACTTGAAACTTCAGGAGGGCGCAATCGTACACTGACAGTCTTCAATGGTTAACTTCGGGCTTAATCAGTTGTTATTAATGTTCAGTTTTCTAGGGTCACACAGACTTTTCCACACAGAGAGTTTTCACACAGAATTTCCACACAGAGTTTGTCACACAGACTTTTCACACAGAGAGATGGGGTGAGTGGCTCGATCAAGACACGACTGAGGGGTGGGCGGTCGTTCTCCCCCAGCCGTGCCCTCCCCCTCCGGATCCTTCCCCCACCCGTTCACTTCTTCGTGTTGGTCCGCTTGGTGCTGCCGCCTGGTGGTGCGCTCCCGACCTCAACCTCCATGCTCTCGGCCTCGCATGGATGACTCCTTCGGATTTTAAGTTTGGGGATCGCCGGTGGTGAGAGCTCCTGTGACGGCTCGTCACAATTTCGTCGAAATATCGGATGGATACCTACCTACTGTAGATGTGGCTACCATTAGTCAGATGGTGATTATTTTAATAGGGAATCATCTACACCCCAATTCACCCTGAATATTTCACCAAAATCGAAGAATAACTTCGAATAGGTTTTCATGACAGACACAACAGAGACTTCGATTCTTGGATAAAGTCTAGAATTAAGAGGGTCTCAGTCGTTCGCCGTTCTATCCTAATTCCGGGTCAGTATTTCGCGAAATTAAAGGGGCAACAACCAAAGAAGTTGTACCTAAATTTGTAATTTTAAAGGATTTTAGAAATTCATTAGAGCATGGCCCTAGGGAATTGAAAAACTGAAATAATGCTACTGGAATCATCCAACTACAATTCCCAAAGAAATATGGAAAAAACAAATGAATAAACGAAATTTTCCTTATTTCCCTGGCAATTATTATTCGATATTGATGATTCCAGCGGCAATCTTTCAGTTTTTCAAATCCCGTGGTTCATGTACTAATGAATTTCTAAATTCCTTGAAACTATCAAATTTAGCTACCATTTATGAGAAAAACATAAATGACGACGGTTTTTCCCAAATTTCTCTGGCTCCCGTTTTCTCTCTTATTGTTCGATTTTGATGATTCCAGCGGCAATATTCAGTTTTTCAATTCCCTAGGGCCGTGCACTAATAAATAGGTATCTGAAATCGTTTATAATTTCAAATTTAGAAAACCTTTTTAATTGTTTGCCACTTCAATTTTGCGAAATACTGACCCGGAACGAGGAACGAACGGCCACCGACTGAGATCCCTGATAATTTCATCGAAACTTGTTAGTTTCATCAAGAGAACCAACTACTTTAATGTTCAGTTTTCACCTTCGATTGTTCGAAAAAGTCGAGAATGAACGTTGAAATCATCGAAACTTGTTGGTTTATACTCGAGAGAAACGACCTCTTCAAAGGCTTCTTTTCACCTTCGATTGTTTGAAAAAGTCGAGAATGAACGTTAAAATCATCTAAACTTGTTGGTTTACTCGAGAGAAACGACCTCTTTAAAGGCTTGTTTTCACCTTCTATTGCTTGAAAACTTAGGATTACTGAGGATACGAGTTACTTAGGATACGTTTTTCTTTCCTCAGTTGAAGGACTTCAACTTCCATCAGTCCACCAACCAGGAAGCCATCAGCAGGAAATGTTCCCCTTGGTGAAGCCTCCTCCAATATAAATATAATTATAAATTATTTGCCCTTTCCCTCTTCAAATTAGGTGTTGATTATTATTCTCTTTTTTTAGAAATTTAGTTTTGATTATAAGTCTATTCTTCAATTATTAATTGATGAAATGGTAAAGTGCATGCTTGACTTGAAATTCCAGAATCTAAAATTAAGGCAAATTCCTCATTAAAGCGATTTAAATATTGAACTAAAAGACCAAATAGCCTTACTGGTCTGCCATACTGTACGAGTCGATTCTACAACTAATTTGCAACAAAAAAATTTTTTGAGAAAAGAATTTTATACCAATTTTTTGAGAAATTTTAAACCAATTTATACCAAAAATTTTATACCAGAGAAAATTTATACCAAGAATTTTTTGAGAAATTTAATTTCTTATACCAATTTCGTTCAAAAGCCTTCGTTTGCGAACTTTTTTTTCGTGATTTTGATCTTAAGTCATTAAATAGGTCATAACTCCTTTAATTAGCCATAATAATTACAATTTGAGGATACCGTTGGAAAGAGCATTATATTTCCTACCAGATAGATAGGTGCCTTACCTCTTCTTTGAGTCAAGGTTTAATACATGAAAAAGCCCTCTGAAAAGAGAATTTTACGTAATTTAGGAAACATGGAATTTGTTCAATTTCAAATTGAACCAATATTTTCTCAAAATGCAAGAACAGTAAAAACTGCGCCAAAATCTCAACTTTCCAATGGTATAATCAAAAAACATTTTACAACCAAGTTTATGGGAGAAATTTGTGTTTGAACGAGGAAAAGTGTGCATTTTTTTTTTCAACGAAATCAGCGCTCCGTCTGGACGATCTGAGGAGTCGGACGATGGAAGTGCCTCTGGAAACAGGCTGGAGCGCTGGTTACGTTGAAAAAATGCACGTTTTTCCTCGTTCAAACACAAATTTCTCCCCTAAACTTGGTAGTAAAATATTGTTTGATTATACTAATGGAAAGCTGAGATTTTGGCGCAGTTTACAGTACTTGCATCTTGAAAAAATATTGGTCCTCGTAGTTCAATTTGCGATTGAAAAATTCGATTGCGTAAAATTCTCTCTTCAGAGGGCTTTTTAATGTCCTAAACCTAGACTTAAAGAAGAGGTAAGGCGCATATCCGATAGGAAATTTAATGCTCTTTCCAACGGTATCCTCAAATTGTAATTATCATAGGTAATTAAAGGAGTTATGAACAATTTTATGACGTAAGGTCAAAATCACGAGAAAAAAAGTTTAAAATTAAAATAACTCAAAAACGAAGCCTTTTAAACAAAATTGCTATAAGACATTTTTTTTGCAAATTAGTTTTAGGATCGACTCGTACAGTATGGCAGACCAGTTAGGCCTGTATACAGGGTGTAACACCCATGTTCCTGCCAGAGACTAGGGATTGATTCTACAACTAATGGGGTGTGCGCCTGGGTCGGAAAAACTGTTTATTGTTATTTTTGATCTAAACTAGACCTCATTCTGAGAATTTGGACACCAACCGCGACCTTCTAGCGTGAGAAGACCTTTTTCTATGATTTTTCAAAGTTTCGAATGTTTATGACGTCACAGTGGGCTGGGGGGTCCCGCCCAGGCGGGAGGAGCGCGTGACGTCATAAACATTCGAAACTTTGAAAAATCATAGAAAAAGATCTACTCATCTAAAAAGAGAACGGCTGGTGTCAAAATTCTCAAGATGAGGTCTACTTTCGATTATAAGTTGAAAAAAAATCAGGCACACCCCCCATTAGTGACTTTTTTGTTTCTTGACTTTTTTAACCCCCTTAAAATCCGACTTTTTAGGACGTCCCACAGTACGACTTGGGCGTCCTTATGCGATCGATCTGGGGTGAGGGAGGACAACACTCAACAGAAAAAAAAAATAACCACACAGTAATCCGTTTTAGACCATTCTGAATCCAAATCCGAGAAAAAACCATAGGTGAATGTCTGTGTATGTGTGTGTGTGTATGTATGTGTGTGTGTGTGTGTGACAAAATCTTGTGACGTCTGCCCAGGCCTTAGTTCTCTACCGATTTTCCTGGTTCTATTTTTGTTCGACGCGGAAAACTATCTAGTTGTGCACTACGTCGCCGGAATTTCGAATTTTGCTTTTTAGGGGGGGGAAGGGGGGGGTTAATGCTAAAAAAACCTTGCGTTTTCGGGCATTATCTTGTGTATTCTGCCCAGGCCTTAGTTCTCAACCGATTTTCGTGGTTCTTTTTTTGTTCGTCGCGGAAAACTATCTAGTTGTGCACTACGTCGCCGGAATTTCGAATTTTGCTTTTTAAGGGGGGAAGGGGGGGGGGTTAATGCTAAAAAAACGTGCGTTTTCGGGCATTATCTTGTGTATTCTGCCCAGGCCTCAGTTCTCAACCGATTTTCGTGGTTCTTTTTTTGTTCGTCGCGGAAAACTATCTAGTTGTGCACTACGTCGCCGGAATTTCGAATTTTGCTTTTTAGAGGGGGGAAGGGGGGGGTTAATGCTAAAAAAACCTTGCGTTTTCGGGCATTATCTTGTGTACTCTGCCCAGGCCTGTTCTCAACCGATTTTCGTGGTTCTTTTTTTGTTCGACGCGGGAAACTATCTAGTTGTGCACTAGGTACGTCGCCAGAATTTCGAATTTTAAGGGGGTGAAGGGTGGGTTAATGCCCAAAAAACGTGCGTTTGCGGGCATAATCCTGTAAAATCTGCCCAGGCCTCAATTTCCAACCGTTTTGAGTGTTTCTTTTTTTTCGACTCATAAATCTTCCAAATTGCACACTATTTCACCAGAGTATCAAAATTCGCAAGAGGAGGGGGGGAGTGGGGGACAATATTCACAAAATATCCGATTTTTCAAGATTTCGGTTCCTTTATAACTTACTAATTGTATCCAAGTTCTGAGATTGAGGAAAAATTCTCATTACACTTCCGGATTTTCATGAATTATTCTCTGTCCCACCATGGAACTAATAGTGCTGCCACTATAGTGCTGCCTACCAAAACAAATAGATGAAAGTTCAACGTTACGATGTATTGCCACTTTGGTGCCAGACTAGTACCAAGGGGGGGGGGGGGGGGGGTTGATCTCGAAATCGCTTGTTGGCTGTTGTAGATCAGGGTTTTTAAAATGCTCTCCAAATTCGAGGCTCCCACGCCGCTAGAAATGTTATGGTGGATAAGAGTGAAGGGGGGGGGGGGTCACTATTTCTTGCCTAAAATGCTTAATAAATTACATCGAGTGAACAGTTTTTTCGCTTACCAACTGGTATTAATTGGCCTAATGCTTATGCAATGGGACGTCCCCTGGAATGCATGCAGTACTAAACAATATGTTTTCACTTTTAGGATTTTAAGATTTTTTACGTGTTTTCGACCTTGCATCATTAAAATGTTAATAACTCCTTCAATTCACCAGATAAACTCAAATTTGAAGATACCATTGGATAGAACGCTAAATTTCCTATCTCCCTGATGGAGAACCAACGCTTTTTAAATAGGCAAAATGGGTTAGAAATGAACTTGAAGTGGAAAAATGGTCAAATCTTGAAAATCTCAACTTCTTTCAACCGCTCATAAGTCCCTGCTTTCCTGCGTGTAAATTGCTTGCCTGTGAGTCTAAAAGTTGACCCAAAAGCTCAGCTTTCCAACGGTATGGTGGAGAAAACCGCGCTTGAATGAGAGAAAACGTGATTTTTTTCAACGAAATCGACGGTTTGATTCGGGAGGATTCAGGGGGTCTCCACCGCCACCGCTCCTCTCACTCTCCATCCAACCTCAAATCCTCCCGTCAAACCGTCGATTTCGTTGAAAAAAATCACGTTTTCTCTCATTCAAGCGCGGTTTTCTCCACTAATAAAAATATTGGAAACAATTCTGACCATACCGTTGGAAAGCTGAGCTTTTGGGTCAACTTTTAGGCTTACAGGTAAGCATTTACACGCTGGAAAGCAGGGACTTATGAACGGTTGAAAAAAGTTGAGATTTTCAAGATTTGACCATTTTTCCTCTTCAAGTTCATTTTTCACCCGTTTCGACTATTTAAAAATATTTGGTTCTCCATCAGGGAGATAGGAAATTTAACGCTCTTTAAAATAGTATCATCAAATTTGAGTTTATCTAGTAAATTGAAGGAGTTATTAACATTGTAGGAGGGATCGGGGTAGGATGGAGAGTGAGAGGAGCGGTGGCGGAGGAGACCCCCTGAATCCTCCAGAATCAAACCGTCGATTTCGTTGTAAAAAACCACGTTTTCAATCATTCAAGCGCGGTTTTCTGCACTAATAATAATATTGGAAACGATCCTGATCATACCGTTGGAAAGCTGAGCTTTTGGGTCAACTTTTAGGCTTACAGGTAAGCATTTACACGCTGGAAAGCAGGGACTTATGAACGGTTGAAAAAAGTTGAGATTTTCAAGATTTGACCATTTTTCCTCTTCAAGTTCATTTTTCACCCGTTTCGACTATTTAAAAATATTTGGTTCTCCATCAGGGAGATAGGAAATTTAACGCTCTTTAAAATAGTATCATCGAATTTGAGTTTATCTAGTAAATTGAAGGAGTTATTAACATTGTAGGAGGGATCGGGGTAGGATGGAGAGTGAGAGGAGCGGTGGCGGAGGAGACCCCCTGAATCCTCCAGAATCAAACCGTCGATTTCGTTGTAAAAAACCACGTTTTCAATCATTCAAGCGCGGTTTTCTGCACTGATAATAATATTGGAAACGATCCTGATCATACCGTTGGAAAGCTGAGGTCAACTTTTAGGCTTACAGGTAAGCATTTACACGCTGGAAAGCAGGGACTTATGAACGGTTGAAAAAAGTTGAGATTTTCAAGATTTGACCATTTTTCCTCTTCAAGTTCATTTTTCACCCGTTTCGACTATTTAAAAATATTTGGTTCTCCATCAGGGAGATAGGAAATTTAACGCTCTTTAAAATAGTATCATCAAATTTGAGTTTATCTAGTAAATTGAAGGAGTTATTAACATTGTAGGAGGGATCGGGGTAGGATGGAGAGTGAGAGGAGCGGTGGCGGAGGAGACCCCCTGAATCCTCCAGAATCAAACCGTCGATTTCGTTGTAAAAAACCACGTTTTCAATCATTCAAGCGCGGTTTTCTGCACTAATAATAATATTGGAAACGATCCTGATCATACCGTTGGAAAGCTGAGCTTTTGGGTCAACTTTTAGGCTTACAGGTAAGCATTTACACGCTGGAAAGCAGGGACTTATGAACGGTTGAAAAAAGTTGAGATTTTCATGATTTGACCAATTTTCCTCTTCAAGTTCATTTTTCACGTTTCGCTTGTTTAAAAAACTTTGGTTCCCCATCAGGGAGACAGGAAATTAACGTTCTTTACAATGGTATCGTCAAATTTGAGTTTATCTAGTAAATTGAAGAAGTTATTAACATTTTAACGATACAAGGTCGAAAACACGAAAAAAATCTTAAAAATGTAAAAATTCGGATTTTAAGCGTGTTTAAAAAAAAATCACAAATTAGCTGTAGAATCAATCCCTAGGCTGTGGCAGGAACATGGGTGTTACACCCTGTAGACTAATCCACAGAATGCTACGTTCTTTTCATCCCAACGTTTAATTTAGGATTAATTCGTTTCGTTCGGATTTCCAACGTATTTTGCGTTCGTTCGGCGTTTAAAAAATCAAAGTAAATAAATTTGAGCCCCTTTAAAGACAAGTAGCTTTATTGGACAAGTGAGATTGTTATAGTTTACTTTACAAGACAAATCACGAAAAACACAGTCATTCAATAAGCTAAAACAGTAGTTTCTTTGCAAATCTGCTTTTTTTTCCTTTTAATAATATATTTTCACAATACAAAAAGAGAACACAAACTACAATTATTCCGTTATAACTATCATGAATATAGAAGAGAACCTGTATGTTTTATATACATATTCATATGCCACGTGTGGAAACAAACACAAGGCATATTTTATTCCTCAATACATGTAAAATTTTTAGCACACATCGGCTGCATTTGCATAAAACCATATATATAATATATTCACTTTATATGTATATATACGTTTCTTCTTACATAACAAAATGCAATTTGGCATATAAGGTGAAGTCTCCATTACCTCAATAACTACGAATTACTCAACTGATTTTCAGTGGTCGATTTTTTTCTTTTTTTTTCAAACTTTTTCGTAATAAAAAGTTTTCTTCTCGTAGAAATAAAATTTTAAAAAAGTAGCCAAAAATCCAGGTGTAGTGTGCTCGGTATACGAAAAAAAATTAACATAAGCGATTCAATCAATTACCAACTTTCGTTGACAATTTGTGATCTTTTCAAGAACGGGTTTTTTTTAAATTAAGGTGGAGAAAAAATACAAAAGCAGATTAGGAGGCATGCTCAATTGTTGTTCAGATTGAAAATAGGGGAATTTTTCTTTCACTTTCACATTTTTTTTTCTTAATTGAATTTCTTAAAAAAATCAGGGGCCCGGTAACCTCCCTGAGAGCACAACCAACCAGAAAGGCATTATGCTATGATACCCACGTTAATATTTATAACTTTTTTTTATTTAATACTTTTTTAAAAAATATGCTCCAACTTTCTCTCCCTATTATATGTATATATATTTATATATTTATATGGTATTGAAATAAAACATGTACAAACAGCGCAAATAGCAAAAGCAAATGTGGGAGCAGCTAAATATTACGTTAAAGGGTTTTTTTGTTTTTTTTTTTGTTTGTTTTTTAAATGTAACTTGAGTAAGAATGTACAGTTATGACCCTGGTGTCGAGTGGGTGCTGGTTGGTGGAAATGCTCTGAGCCCATAAATTAGACTGAGTTGGTGCTTGTCGTAATTTATAAGCATCCCCACCAAGAATTTTTTTTTTTAATTTTCCATTTTTTTATATATATTTAAAATTACTAATCAATAGTTTAAACGAAATTACTTTTAGTAAATTTTCCCTCCTAAAAAAATCCACGATTACTGATGTAGACGATAGGAGGTCGTTGAACCGATTCGAAGTCGGTAGAAACAAAGGAAAAAAAAGAAACCATTTGGTTTCACGGTTTTCAAAAAATTCCTTATTGTAGATATTTTTTGTTTTGTTTTGACAATATCATTTACGTTGTAAACCTAATAATTTTTTTCCCATTTTTAAATATATTCACGCTTGAAACGTACGGGGTAGTAAAAAAAAAAAGTGCGTCACAGGATTAAAGGGACTGAATTTGACGAATCGGGGGGTTTCGATGGAGGGGGGGCTTATCTATCGATTGTTTAAATAAAAAATGCTCCCACCCGCGTTGTGCGAATTTGTGCGATCCTCAGTTCCGTCGTACCGCGGCTGAACCGACTTCTCGACGTCCCTCGACGAATTCCGGTTCCGAAACAGTTTCGACTCGACGCTTTCCGTTCCGACACATTTTTTTTTAAACCACCCCGCACATGTTCGTCTTGAACCCATTCATACACTTTTTTTGGTATTTTTTTTTAAACATTTTTTTTTTAAATTTTTTTGACAATAAGTAACATTACACACACATTTAACTCTAAGTCCTAGGAAAGTTTCATCCTTATAAGGTTATACAAGTGATACACAAATTAGTTTTTTATCGCCTAATTATGCGAAAATTAAAACGCTTCCTTTTTGTCCTATTACGTCATTACATGACATTCGTTCTAGTTAATTACTATAGTTAAACCATCTTGGCCCACAAATTTGAATTATAGGTAATTAAAAATTCATCGTGATTACCCGGTAATTATCCAAACGAAAAGAAATGAGTTTCTTCAAGTGAAAAAAAAATCGATGACTTCCTGTGTCGCCACATTCACACCTAGAATATACAAGCAAATGTTTGATTTTGTGTTCTCACCTTCTGTTCTCGTTTTTTTGTGTCATTTTTGAATTTTTATTTCAATAACATTTTCTTCGTTTATCTCAAAATGATAAAAAGTATAAATTTGTGTTTTTTTTTTGTTTTATGATAGCGTTTTGAAAGCATCGAAAGGAGAAGTGCTATAGAAAATTCGGACAAAATAATCCAGGAGGGCTTATTTTAAAAGTGTTACCTAATTTTCGAAACGATCTCACGAAACGCGAAAACAAATTTAGCTCAACCATTGAGTTCAACTCGCTCTTACTAATCCCAACCCCCCCTGTGTCGCGTTTCACCACCATTGAACGACTGGGAAATCATAACATTACCGTAATCTTCACTTTTCTCTCCCACACAACAAACTCAACTTTTAACCCCTATTATTTATACTTAGATATTTTAATAAAAATTGGCAGTATTTTCCAACTCTCTAGAGAGACAAGGTAACGCAAAACATTAAGGAAACCAAACCTACTTTTTTAATCAGACGACAACTTTTTTTTTTCATCTTACAGCTCAACGAAAAATGGCATCAATAACGCATAACGAACTCAAATAACGCAGTTTTGAGGTTGTTGAACGAATGTGCCGCCATCTATTTGAAATTATGGTCCCTGATGACTTTTTTCAAGTGTGCATTTTTTTTTCTGACGTCTCCTTTTATTTCAACGTTGAAAAGTTTAAGAAAGAGACCTTCATCATCATTATTATCGTTATTTTCAATTATTTAAAAAACCCATTGAAAAGGTTTCATCGCAAAATTATATTGTTGTAACGTAAAATGAAGAGAAAGATTGAGTTGAAACTGAATTAGCATAATAATATTTATTTACTCGTTTCATTTTTTCATTACATAAGAAAAAAATGAAAAGGAAAAAATACCAGTTTTCATTTTTCATTACAATACACTAATAGAGAAAAATGCTACAGAGCAAAGATAACTCCTATAATCAGTAACGTAGTCAATAAAATATATCCAATTACATAATAATTACACATACAACTCGAATAACATTTTTTTGTTAATTAAAGCCTCAAATGCATCAAAATTACAATAATTATAAACAACTTTTTTTTTAATTACAAAGTAAAGGTGTGAAAAATGAATAAATATATCAAATCTTATACGATAAGCTTGGAAATAGAACTGAAAAACGATAAAAATAGAGGAACAGAATTAAACATGTTCAATATATATATATAGTTGTGCTTATCCATAATAATATATGACACATGAGATTACCAAAACGATACATTTTTTATTTTTTTATTACCCTACTCTCTAATCAACGAGTTTGTATTTTTTTGTAATTTTTAATTTTTGTATTTTTTTCTATAGTTGATGTACGCTGCGCAACCTTTATTATCGTGCGGTGGTAAATATAAAAATTTTATATAAATACTAAGAGCAAATATGTAGGTAGTAGATATTTTTCCATTTTTTTAAAAACTTTTGTTAACTAGCGAAAAAATGCCGTTTTTTTCGAAGAAAAAAAAAACACAACGAAACATGACGAAAAGGACAAACGAAGGATCCACGTGTAGTATCGAGGTGCTAAAAGAAAATTCTGTCCCTTTGGGAGAAGGGGATTTTGAAGGGTTCCGGTGATTTTTCGTAAAGTTAAAAAAATAATCAAGGTTGCGGATCAAGAGGGTGCGAATGGGTGGGAATTCTTAGGAGGGGGTAGATCAAATCTTTTTTTCAAATTAATAAATTGCAATGATTTTTCTCGATCATAAATTATAATAATTGAAACGATTGTAACGTAGTAGTGAAGTGTAGATGTTTTAAGAGAACAGAACTGCAGCAGCCGCATATATTTTTAGAAACAACGTCTTAACTACAACATGTTTTCCTTGCTTTTCTAAGATTTCCTTAAAATTCTTTTAACGAACATCCAACTTTCGAATGAAAAAAATGATAAAAACTACCGACGAATCACATTCTGGAAAAAACTACTCAATCGAAGGTTTTATCTTAATAACCTACTCAAACCCGTTGTTGTTGGCAATGCGGTAGGTGTATCACTTCTCTTTGGATATCACTGCCCGCTTCCGAACTTTTTATTTTCGTCCGACAGGACTGAGACAATTTTTCAATTCAAAAAACGCAAAAAAGGGGGGTAAATTGCGCCTTCATCGAAGAACGGGCCGGGATCTGTTCAAATTTGGGAAGGGGTTCCGACAGGGACAGGGGAGGGAGAAGCAGAGGTGGAGAGGGGGAACTTGGGAGGGGCGTCGTACAGAAACTGTTTTGTGACGAGGCATCTTGTTGTATCAATTTGTTTTCTGTATGTTATATTGTAAAGGTTTTTGATGTTTTCAATTCTGATTTCTTATTTTTTAAATCATTTGGTTTAATTTCTAAGTTTTGTTTAGTTCCAAATGCGGAGGAAGCTGTCCCACGAGCCGGTAGCGACAGCCATTCCATCTTCTGTCACTCCTAGGCACGAGACCCTGTTGTCGTGACCAGCCAAGATACCTGCAGAAAATAATGGAAATCAACATCATTTATTGCGATTACAAAAAATGATCTATATATTCTATTTATAAGTAGAAGATCCACTAGGAATCCTTGGATTGAAACAGTTTTTGGTTTCTATGTGCAGTGTGTAAGCCAAACTGCAGGTGTCAATTCTACAACTAATTAGCAACAAAAAGTGTATAGTATCAATTTTTGAAACCTCTTGTTTTTCCAAGTTTAAAAAAAAAAATTTTAACCCACTGGTGGGCGCTATGCCGACTCTGTACTCCGTACCGCACATACATTTTCCATCATTTCTCACTATTTTTAGGTATTAAAATCTATGTTCAATGAATAGGAAGGTTAGGAAAGGTAGATAATATTATGTCACACAATGAAAATCCGTACAATTCCTGAAAATTTCTTCAGAATCGGATGACAAATGTTGAAGTTATGGCTGTGATAAGGAAATATACGTTTGCACGTGCGCAGTTAATATCAGTCTGCTGGCCATGATTTTCATAGGGGACCATCTAAACGTCAATCCGCGCAATCCCTGAACATTTCATCGAAATCGGATAAAAAATGTAGAAGTTATCGGTGTTACAGGAATTCGGGACTGCATCTCACACACGCGATTCGTTACTTGAACACCCTAAAACTGATGAGTAACTAGTCTATGAGTAACTAGTGGCGTGTACCATTTGTGTAGGGGGGGTCTGCTCTAGGATTACCATTGGAAGTCACCGACATCAAATAGATTTACTGCCCTGCTGCACACTTAAAGGCCATATCACAAGAGCGATTTTTTGGTTTTTTTTCCGCGGGAAAATCGCTGGAACGTGAAGAGGAAGTTAGAATAAGTTAGGCGAAGTTGAAGAAGAATAACCGCAGAAAACTGCGAATAGAGCGCATTCTGGCGGCCAGCGATTTTCACTCTAACGTGACTACAAGTTTTGGATCAGGTTATAGTAGTGTGGAATTTTGAAGCAACGTTTTAGCGTCGCTCCCACTCCCAGAAAAAATAATCACTTTACTTGTCTCCGTGGCGTCACTGCGATCTCGTTTTCTTCAGTTTTTGTGCTCCTGTCGTATTATTCTTCAAAATGGACCCTATTTCCTTGATCATTAGTGGTGATTTCTCTGATATTTTCTCTGATATTTCTCTACACAATTGATGAGAAGCGAAGTTTCACTTGTTGTCCACCTATTCACTATATCCTTCGGCGGCATACTTGTTGGAGGTTTAAAAATGAACGAAGAACTGATTAATTTTTCTCTCGGAAAACTGCAGAAAACTGAACAGACGTCGACTAGTAGATCAAGGAATGCTACAACCACAAATTACTTATCGATGGAGAACCTTCGAATGGTTTCCTTCCAGCTTTTTTTCCCGCACAAAATGGCGGACTAGAAAAATTAGAACGCGTTCTAAATATTCCAAAGCTAGAAAAATCGCTCCACCAGGGTGCAGGCTGTGCTATGGGGGGGGGGGGGTGGGGAAGTGGAATTAAAAACCCGCTGCATGGATACTTGAAACACTGTACTTCTTCCCTTGCATGGATACTTGAATCACTGTACTTCTTCCTCTTCACGTTCCAGCGATTTTTCTGCGGAAAAAAGCTGAAAAATCGCTCGTGTGATATGGCCTTAAGACGGGTATGGTACGGATTATCGCATAGCGTCCACTAATGGGTTAAAATTTTTTTCGTGATTTTGCCCTTACTTTACTAAATTGATCACAACTCCCTAAATTTGCTGTGTAAATTAAATTTGAGGATACCGTTGGAAACAGCATTAAATTTCCTTAAATTAAAAGCCTGATCTTTTCTTTGAGTGAAGGTTTGAGCTATGAAAAAGCCCTCTGAAAAAAAAATGTCATGCAATTTAGGAAACCGAGTTTTTTCAATCAACCAATATTTTGTCAAGATGCAAGAACTGTAAAAACTACGCCAAAATCTCAGCTTTCCTACGGTCTAGTTTGAAGTGGAACTTATCAGAGAAAATCGTGTTTGAATGCGGAGAAACGTGAATTTTTTCAACAGAATCAGCGCTCCGGCTGATACGAACTGAGGTGTTTCCGGAGACCTCGCTGTCTCCTCGGCGATCGTCCACTTCAAAGCGCTGATTCCGTTGGAAAAATTCATGTTTCTCCGCATTCAAACACAGATTTCTGTTATGAGTTCCAGTTTAAAAATAAAACGCTGCAAATGATTACAAAAAGGTTTATTTTTTTAAAATATAGATCACTCGTCCGCAAAGAACACGGCTTTGCCATTGTTACCACCTACCGACATGAAGAAAATCATCGATCGCATTTCGGTCAGCTACAATTTGAACGGAGATTAATGCTCTTTTGCGATTCACACTCGTGTTTCTGATTTATCGAAAGTCCGACCCTTAAATTCTCGTAGGGAGTGAAAGGTTTGTCCTACAGGGCTCTGCGTGGTCTCTAAAAATTCAATACTATCTTAAATTGGTGGAAAAACAACACCTTTATATCAAAATTGTTTGAGTTAGGGCGTTTTCAAAATGTCAACCCTTAGAAGTGACCTACATCAACCAAAATCTTCGGGGCACAACTAGACCCTAAATGGAGCCTACTTAACAAATTTCATCAAAATCGGTCAATGCTAAGTGGGGAAAGTGCCGCGTACGGCGGACGGACGGCCAAATTTTTATTCTACGTAGGTACCTTGAAACGTAAACCAACAAATTTTTTTGGGGGAGGGGGGGGTTAAAAAGGTTTTTTCTTGGTCGATTCCTAAGGTTCATTATTGGAAATTATAAACCAAAATGACTAGACCGTTCGAAAACTGAGATTTTGGCGCAGTTTTTTTAAATTTCTTGCATCTTGACAAAATATTGGTTCTTATAGTAGTCTTATTTTGGTTTTGGAAATTCAACGCTCTTTTCCACGGTGTAACGCTTGTATTCCAGGGGAGGACCCATTGGATGAGCAGCAGTTCAAGCGATAAAAAAATTAAACCAGTAGGCAAGCGATAAAACACCCATTTTGGTTTATTATTTCCAATAATGAACCTATGAAATCGACCAAGAAATTTTTTTTTTAACACCCCCTCAAAATTTGATGATTTACGTTTCAAGGTACGTAGAATTATTACAATCGTATTATTATTACAATCGTATTATTATTATTATTATTATTAGTATTATTAGTATTAGTATTAGTATAGTATTAGTATTATTATTATTAGTATTAGTATTATTAGTATTAGTATTAGTATTATTATTATTATTAGTATTATTATTATTAGTATTAGTATTATTAGTATTAGTATTAGTATTATTATTATTATTAGTATTATTACAATCGTATTATTATTACAATCGTATTATATTATATTATTATTATATTAGTATTAGTATTAGTATTAGTATTAGTATTAGTATTAGTATTATTATTATTAGTATTAGTATTATTAGTATTAGTATTAGTATTATTATTATTATTAGTATTATTAGTATTAGTATTATTAGTATTATTATTATTACAATCGTATTATTACAATCGTACTACTCGTACTACTAGAATACAAAAATCGAATGAAAATTTGGCCGTCCGTCCGCTGTACACGACACTTTCCCCACTTAACATAAACCGATTTTGATGAAATTTGGTATGTAGGCTCCATTTGGGGTCTAGTTGTGCCCCGAAGATGTTGGTTGTTGTAGGTCACATGTAAGGGTTCCAAAATAAATTTTGAAATTTTGAAAACGCCCTAACTCAAAAAATTTTGATATAAAGGTATTGTTTTTCCGTCTATTTAAGATGGTATAGAATTGTTTGAGACCACGCGGAGCCCTGTAGGACAGACCGTTCACTCCCTACGAGAATTTAAGGGTTGGACGTTGGATAAATCAGAAAAACGAGTGTGAATCGCAAAAGAGGCCTAATCTCCGTTCAAATTAAAGCTGACCGAAATGTGATCGATATTTTTCTTCATGTTGGATGGTTGGTGGCTTTGCAGACGAGTGATCTATATAAAAATAATAAACCATTGTGTAATAATTTGCAACGTTTTTATTTACTTTCCTACTGCACAAAACTGTTTCACTCAATGTAATTTAGTTGGCAATTTTGAGTGAGAAATAGTGAACCCCCCTCGCCCTTAGCCGCCATAAATTCTAGCGTAATGCTAGTCTCGAATTTGAACAGCATATTATAATTCGTGATCTACGAGACCCGACATGCGAATTTTGAGTTTACCCCCCCCCCTTCATCGTGTTATCCTCCCCATGCTCTGATAGAATAATGTGCAACTCGGAACATATCTGAGTCGAACAAACAAAGAAACACGCAAATCTGTTGGAAATTGAGGGCTGGGCAGAGTCTACAAGATTTAGTCACACACACAGACATACACCTAAACGGATTAGTACGTGGTTTTTTTCCGCGTTGAGTGTTGTCCTCCTTCACCCCAGATTAATCGCATGAGGATGCCCAAGTTTTACTGCGGGACATCCTAAATCTTGAAATGTCGCAATTCCGAAACATATTTTGGTTTCCAAGATCCTAAAGAGTGAGGAAAAATATCCCCGAAAACGCACGTTTTTAACAAGCATTAACCTCCCCCCCCCCCCTTAAAAGACAAAATTCACAATTCCGGCGACGTAGAGCAAATCTAGACAGATTTCCACGTCGAAAAAAACACGAAAATCGGTTGAAAACTAAGGCCTATGGTTTTTTTCGTGGATTTGGATTCAGAATGGTCAAAAAACAGATTAGTACGTGGTTATTTTATTGTATTTTTAGTGTTGTCCAACTTCACCTTTCATGCAGAAAATAATAAACCTTTGAGCAATGATTTGCAGCGTTTTTGGATAGGAAACAACGCACCCACGACCCACGAAAACTGTGCGGCACATACTAACGGACCCACGCGTGGAGAGGAGGATAGTGGGATAGCCGTGGGCTGGGTTCAATTTGCGGTACCTAATGCAAAACTGTGATTCAAATTCCTACCCACGCATGGGTCGGACGTGGGCTGTGCGTGTGCTGGGTTCAATTTGCGGCGGGCCTTACTGTGGGACGTTCTAAAAATTGTGGCATCACTTGAAGCTTCCAAAACGACAGTTTCCCTTTAGAATAAAGAAATTGTTGTTCCCCTGATGAGCAAGATCGTTAAATAAGGTTTCTATTGCGGAACTTCCTCGTACATTTATCCCTAGTTCGTTCTTTTTCCTTCTTTTTGATCACCAAGTTGCCTGAAGATTTGGTCTTGTTACACCTGAGCTGACAAATTTCCTATTTATTTATGTTTCCTAATCGCTGCAAATCAATTAAGAAAGAGACATTTTTTGTTGGAAATCAGTTGTAGACTCAATCCGTTGAAGGCATGACACCAGTTAGATAGAAAACCTGTATATTGAAGTACCCAGAAACAAATATTGCGAAGGTTGAAAATTAATTCTAATTTAATACGTAACAGAACTAGAACTCACCAGCTCTCTCGGTCTTCATTGAGTCCCAAACGTTGCAATTGAAATCATCGTAACCGGCGAGGAGGAGCCTGCCGGATTTGGAGAAGGCGACCGAAGTGATGCCGCAGATGATGTTGTCGTGGGAGTACATGGCGAGCTCCTGGTCCGACCTGATGTCGAACAGCCGACAGGTCGCGTCGTCCGACCCGGTCGCAAAAGCATAACCGTTGGGGAAGAACTGAAACAGAAGAATGGACATGAGATTCGAAAACGATCGTACAAACCCACCAACAAGGCTTTAGCTTCCTTCAAGGAGGCGTCCCTTAAATATCTACAAAACACTGCAACCAATATTCATAGTAGGGGTTGGTTGAGGGTGAGGAAGAAGAAATTTCCGGCATTCCTCGGTTTGTGAGATTTATTAAATTTCCATTGTCCTTAATTTATTAAGGATTAAAGATTAAATTAAATTAAAATAAATTAAGTTATTAAATTATTTATTATTTTATTTATTATTTATTATATTATTATTTATTATTAAATTAATTAAATTAAATATTAAGATTAAATTAAAAGAAAACCTATGGCTGGAGATGTGAAAATTTGAAGAATCTGTTTTCTGATTAAATTAAAAGAAAACCTATAACTGGAGATGTGAAAATTTGAAGATACTATTGCTCTGTAAAAGGTATGTACCTCTAGATAATTATTACTCTTAAGACTCGGATGCATACCATCTATTACATAGATGTGGGAAACCTGTTAGCATTATAACAACTTCGGTTGATCCGTTCTAGCCCTGAAGATGGTCGAATGACCGAAAGATCTTGGACAATGGAAATTTAATAAATCTCACAAACCGAGGAATGCCGGAAATTTCTTCTTCCTCACCCTCAACCAACCCCTGCTGAAACTGCAACGGCAAGCACCCAACAATATAATATTCATAGTGATAACAACGCGGCTACGCACTTGAGATTTTCGAGTTACTCGATTGAAATCACACACTCGCGATCAAAGTGGCGCGACAACACAATGATAGCTTTTTGGAGAACTGATTTTTATGACTAAACGTTTTACTCTATTTCGTTTCAGCGACAATAATTGCGCGACCAAGAATCGCAAGTGCGTATCCAACCCAATTTTAGGTGGGTAAAAGGGTTTGTTTCTCACAGTACTGATCTTGGAAAAAGCTGTTTCCGTCGTGCCACTTCCCTTCAGCGAGCGACAGAGGAAGATGTTTGTTTTCATATTATTGATGTTCCAGGTCGCATTCGCAAAAACTTGAAAAATTTATCTAAATTTGAAATTTTAAAGGATTTTAGAAATTTATTAGTGCACGGCCCTAGGGAATTGAAAAACTGAAATATTGCCGCCTGAATCATCAAAATCGAACAATAATTGCCAAAGAAAAATGGGAAGAACTACTGAACAAATGGTTTTTTCCATGTATTTTCAATATTTTTCTGGCAATTATTGTTCGATTTTGATGATTCCAGCGGCAATACTTCAGTTTTTCAATTCCCTAGGGCCGTGCACTAATAAATTTCTAAAATCCTTTACAATTTTCAAAATTTAGATAAATTTTTCAAGTTTTTGCGAATGCGACCTGGAACATCAATAATATGAAAACAAACATCTTATTTTATGAGAAAAACGTCTGCCAAGTGGGCGTGGCACATAGCTTCCTCGTATCCATAACCCGATTGTATAGATGATCCGATGCATAGTAGTTAATCTCAAAACACCATTCTCTAAGTACCTTTCACTACCCTCATAGGGGACCATCTACACGCTAATCTGGACAATCCTAGAAAATTTCATCAAATTCGGATGAAAAATTAAGTGAGTAGATGTATGTGATTGGATCAAAAAAATACTTAGCCTCGGCTGGGATTCGAACCCGTGACAGTTCTATGCGCTACCTCTGAGCTATTGCGGCCTAGTAATGTAATGAATAGGATTTGAGATTCTCACAGGGGACCATCCCTCTATGAATGAATCCCTCTATGAAAAAAACCCCTGTGTTGTTGCCTGTAAAGTCGGTATACGGGCGAAAGTTTTACGTGACAACGACTTTGAGTGGTAAAATAATTTTAATGTTAATATTCATTCGTATAGTAGGAAGAAGGATAAAATAAAATTCTTTGTCAAGTTGCACAGAGTAGGTATTTCCCGTAGGTAGTAGGCATTTCCCATGGGTGGGGGGGGAGTGAGTGCCAGGGAAGGGGGGCGGGGCGCTCACAAAAGCGGGAGCGCCCCGCCCCCCTTCCCTGGCACTCACTCCCCCCCCCCACCCGTGGGAAATAGGGAGCGCCGAGGGAGCGCCTTTAGGGAGCGCCGAGCTGCACCCCCTCCGTGAGCGGAGCGTAACGCAGTTTCTTGAAGTGTCTCCCGGTAAACCAATTTATAAGACGTTATCACGTCAAAACCATTCTCTACGATTTTCATAGGGGACCATCTAAACACTACTCTGTAACATCCCTGAAAATTTCATTGAAATCGGATTGAAAATGTGGAAGTTCTAGCTGTTACAAGGAATTCACGTTTGCGCATGCGCAGTCGCTTCTATGTGTCCAGGGATGATGATTTTCATAGGGGACCATCTAAATACTGATCTGTAACATCCCTGGAAATTTCATTGAAATCGGATGAAAAATGTAGAAATTATCCTTTGGAATTGACTAAGAAAAAAAAATGTTTGTTTTTTATTTTTGTTTACTAATGGCGTGTCCCTCCGTCTTTGAGGGGTTATGGAAAAAAAAAAACTACAATGGCAAAGCCGTGTTCTGTGCAGACAAGTGATCTACCTATTCATATAGAAATGCTTTTTCGTAATAATTTGCAACGTTTTTCTATTCGGTCTTCGACATCATCAAAGGACCGGACGTTGAAATAGTTTCTTTCTTATTACCTCTGAAGCCAACTTAGGAAGACATAAATTTTAAATTTGAGAGCCAGAACATTTTGCAATTATGTGGTGAAGATCTGCTTAAGGGGGTCTCAGTCGGTCGCCGTTCGTTCCTCGTTCGGGGTCAGTATTTCATGAAATCGAAGGCGCAAAAACTTCAAAAGTTGTACCTAAATTTGAAATTTTAAAGGATTTCAGAAATTTATTAGTGCACGGCCCTAGGGAATTGAAAAACTGAGATATTGCTGCTGGAATCATCAAAATAAAACTCTAATTGCCAGAAAAAATGGGAAAACTCGTTAATTCAGTTATTTTTGCTTCCGAGTCTACCAAGGTAGCTGTTGTTTTCACTTTTCATGGACGAAAAAAAAAGTTCTCCAAAATCAAAATTTTCACTCGCGTTCTGCGTTTTAGACCTTTCTGAACAATTTTGGTTCCGTGTCTGTCTGTGTGTCCGTCTGTCGTGAATTCCTTGTAACGCGCATAACTATACGAAGTTATTGTCCGATTTCTATGAAATTTTCAGGGATTGTGCGGGTTGGTGTGTAGACGGTCCCCTATGAAAATCATCCTCCCCGGACTGATAGAAGCGACTGCGCATGCGCAATGAGGGGAGGTTACTTCGACAAGTTTTTTGATTTTCACACAAATAACGGAAATAGAAAGGGTGGTCCGTTACTTATGAATCACCCTGGATATTGGGGAACTTTTAACAAAGATTTTCCTAGAATGTACCTTTGAACAAATATTTTCCTAGTAGATTTGATTCCTAGTGTTGACTTGTGAATTTTTCTGAACCAGTAAACACCCCACTCAGTAAACAACAACAAACCTGAGATTGATGTACCTCAATAAGTACATCTGCGTATTTGAACAACTACAATTCTTTCGACGGATACAACAAAAATTAATTCAAGTTGCCTTAACGTTACTAAGAGCGTGCGAAGTACTTACTGTAACAGCATTAATATCGGATTCGTGGCCTGGGAAAGTCTGCTTACATGAGCCTTCCCTGATGTCCCACAGCTAGAAAGACAAATTAGACACAACAAATTAGTGGAATTAAATCAAAACACGCCTAAGAACGAATAATTACTACGAAATACCTAGCATTCAGGATTACTTATTTGTACTTGTAATTCATGATTTTCATCTGTCGTTGAGGATGTCAGTACTGATCTAACAAGCCGGTTAATCACTTCATTCATGTCCTCATAATAAAACCCATCGTAAAATGCAATTTTATCACATTTTTGACAATTTTTTTACTGCCATTTTTGAAAGTGAAATAGAAGTATAAAATAATAACGTGGAGAATTCACAGGCCATAATAAAGAGTACAGCGAATTCAACTACTTGAAAGTACAATACAACACTTTCTAAAATTTGAAATTTATACGGTTACTGAAAATTTTACTGAATTACACAATGAAGGTCGATATTTTGATCTTCAGTGGCAATTTTGCATCACCATTATGAATGCTACTTGTACACTTGTAGTACAAACGATATGTTTTGCTACTTGTACCACCAAAAAATCAAATGGTTAGTTCGTTTTAGATAAATAAAGGCTTAAATCAACATTTATTCTATTTTGTTGTGGACATAATGCCGTTGTTGCTAACTCGCTTCTAGAATGGCGGCTTTCTGATCTTTGTTGTTGATATTTGTTATTAAAAATTTATGCGTAAAAAAAAATCCACATAAGACCACAACGCATGGGTGGAGGAGTCTCAGGATTAGTAGTAGTACAAGTGGTAGGTGGGGATTTGATCTCTCTTCTATTCCAACTATTCGTAATAATCTAAATAAGTCAGGCTCAGTTGATGAGGCTCATCAATAAATTGATTGTTCTGTTATACGAGGGAGATTCAAATATAATAAGCTAATTTTTACTAAAATTTATACGTAGAAACAGAAAAAACCTCTTAGAACACTTTTTTTTCAAATAGTCACCTTGCATGGTAGGAAGTACGCTTTTTCCAACGAATAGGAAGTTTTTAAACCTTTTCGACAATCAGGCAGTCCCGCTCTGGTTCAATTTTTGGAATAACTCGCAGTTCTCCCTCCTCAGGGAGATGGGGTTGTTCTCCTTCTACAATTACCTTTACGCAGAAATCACGCCAAATAATTTTTTCCGGACTTCATTGGAAAGTTATAAACCGTCAAAGTCGGGAGGTCCCCTCTTTGAGCACTCCGTACCGCCAGCGTGGAGAAACTCAAGTATTTTACTACTGTCCCAGGATTGTTAAAACCGCCCATATTACGCGCTTTTTTGCTATTTTTTCATTGTTGAGTTTTTTGGCCAAGATTTTAGGTCACATCGATGTCAACCCCGTGAATTTTTTCGGATTCTTCAAGAACTTCGAAACAAATGATTACTCAGACGTACTACCGAACAATTTTGGGGTCAATATTTATAAAAACTCCAATTCCAACATTAACTGTAAAGATAAAAAAAATGGTAATTCCTTATTTTCGTAATAGTGCTGGTTTGAGGTAATTTCGGATGAATAAGAATTTTCTGTTCGTTATGGAGTTAAGTAAGGAGAATTTTTGGAAAAATAACAAAAAAACTATGATGCTGATATTTTTTGATAGTGTGACTTCCATGGAACAAGAATCTGGTAGATTTATAACTGATAAAATGCTCTTTCATGCGAATTTAAAAAAAAATCGTTATGGTCATATTGCACTCCTGTTATTTGATCCCTTTGTCAGAGGCTAAAAGCTCTTTTTTTCTGTACCTCTTACGCTTCAATTTAATGTCAATTATTAATTTTCTGGTAGTCCTTTGGGATCTGAGAGCCAGTGATTTTTTCTGAGTTGCACTAGAATTGCATTGGAGGCTTCTAGAGTTATAATAAGGTCAAAAAACACCAGGGCGGGACTGAGTCCCGACCGCGTGTAAAATTGTTCCAAGGGAGGGCGCGAGTAGTTAAAGGTTAAATTCCTTTTTCGAAGAATGATTTCGGACGTGACATCGCCAAGTGCATCATCGATTATTTATTTCTTGTCAAGTTTATGTTTTTTAAATTTTAATAATATATAGTTCCTCCTGAATAGATTATTCTACTGATTTTTGATCGCTAGTCTTCCGACATTTTGCGTTATCTACTGAATTTGTGAGAGCGATCTAGGTACGTAAAACCTTTTGTTTTTTTAGTTTGTAAACCTTTTATTATTACCACTAAATCGATGGTTTACAAAAGTAGTTTCTCCAGTATTCGCCGCTGGAATTCGAAGAACTAGTATTCCCAACACCATCTAATACATAGAAAGAATATAGATTTCAATCATTATTTTTGTATCTTTCAACCATCTCGTAAATTCGGCGAGAGGGTCATCACATCATTAAAAATTTTAGTTTAGAGCAATTAGTCCCTTCATAGGAGACACAATGTGTCATACATTGTATGTCATACAAAACATGTTACAAAACCATTTGGAATAAAATTTGTAGCAGTTCCGCGAACTGCTCCGCGGAATAGGCCTGAGGAGGCGTCGCTACTCTCCTAGACTGGGAACGAGCTCGGCATTCAGTCACTTTCCTGCCTTGCTCCCAGTAAGTGATCTCTTCACACATTTTAATATTTTGGGTATCAAGAGAAACCACAAAATATTAAAATGTGTGAAGAGATCACTTACCAGGAGCAAGGCAGGAAAGTGACTGAATGCCGAGCTCGTTCCCAGTCTAGGAGAGCAGCGACGCCTCCTCAGGCCTATTCCGCGGAGCAGTTCGCGGAACTGCTACAAATTAAGCAAGTAAAACGTTTTTCTATAATCTATAGCAATATTAAGGTATCACAAAAATTGAGATACGAAGCCAAAATACGAACCTCCATGAGCTGTTTTCACTCATCGTGTGAATGCCCCTATTCCTCTCTTTGTATTTAGACGAAATTTCACGGCTCATGAGCTGTGAACTTCGAAGCTATCGGCCTATGTACATGAGCCGTGCATCCCCACGCTCATGAGCTCTGAAGGCTCATGTGCTCTCGTGTGAAAGCTCCTATTGAACCCTGTGCATTTAAGCACCTTGAGCCTTCCCGAAGCTCATGATCTTGAGCCATGTGTTACGCCTCTTCTTCCACTACTCCAAACTTCCTCCATACTGGCTCTCATCCCCCTCTCATCACACGTCACTATTCTTTCAAAAAAGCATCTCCTTCAAATTCAAAACGGGATAGAAGTGTTTGAGAAATTTGAACTCGGTCAACAAAGAAGCACTTGGCGGAGAGCGTTTCGATAAGAATCAGCAAGTTTAGAGGTTTGTGCGCAACTGGATGATGACGTCATATCCGAAATCATTCTTCGAAAGTGGGCGTCGGTGGTCTAGTGGACAGTGTACCCGACTGCGGTGATAAGATAAGAACCGTCTAGCGGGGATGCGAGTTCGAGTCTGGTCGCTGCAGAAAGTTTTCTGTCTATTAGACGATCGGCAATCTCTCGTTCCAACCCAGGGCGGTGATGTTTGGGAAGCCATGAGCGAAATCATCAGAACAAATTCTGATCTCCCCTTAGGGAGACAGCTGATGACGTCCGCGACGCCAAGAATGGCAGTCGGACGAAAATTCAACCTGAAATGATTGCTTACTTTACTTCTACTTTACTCATTCTTCGAAAAAGGAATTAAACAATTGCAGTAGGGAAAAGATTACCAAGCAAAAGGGCTATTTGGATGAGAGGTCCAAGAGATTTTTTTTTTCTATGTAAAATAAAATGTTAGTAACAAAAGGCCTGTTTATATTTGAACCACCCTCGTATACCAGGAAGTTTCTCCAAAATAAATATCTCTATAAAATGATTATCTCTCAACGAGATAGAATAATAGGAGAAGCTCACTTTGGCAGAAGCGTCGCATGCACCTGACACGAAGGTGCGCATATCGGGGGACAGGGAGAGGCTCATGACGTCACCCGTGTGCCCGATGAAGGATGTGCACTGTTGACCCGTCTCGATGTCCCACAGGGCGCTGAAAAATAAATAAGTTGTTCGTCATAACACGCAAGAACCCCGCAAATCACATCTTTTCACAAGGCCGACATGATTCGACAATAATTAATTAATAAAAATTGTAAGGAAAGCACTTCTTGAATCTTAAATTTTTCGTTGGAAAACTTGAGGAGAAATTCAATAAATTAGAAGGAAACAAAGATTTATCGGAAAATCGGAAGTTGATGTCAACCGGATATGAATAAGGAATGAATCACATCGTGAAGAGATGCTAGCTTCCTCTTTCGTATGAACCATCATGATAGTCGGCATGACGAATTCTTCCGCATGATAATTTAGAATAGCAACAATGGTCGAAAAATACATTTTACTCATAATTTCAACCTAGGGGTGCAAAAACGCATCGACTTAAGAATAAGATAGTAACAATAAAACTAAAGCAATAATAGATTAAGGAAAGTCAATTCTAATCGAAAATGTATTGTTCCATCCTCATTACAAAGTCAACTTAACTAACCACTTTATAGCTTGAGTGTCTACATAGTAAAGGATGTCCCGAAACCAATCAGCAATAATTCAGGAATCGATTCTTCAACTAATTCACCTCTTAGCAACAACAGCAACAACAAATTTTACCTCTTAGCACCTTTTTTCACACCGTTCAAAATGCTACTTTTGACATTTTCATGTCTTAGCTTTTGCACATGAACTAAAAAATCGTCACGAAAACTAAGCAAATCTTGCTCACGCGACCAATAAATAAATAAAATAGACTTACTGTGTTGCGTAGAGAACAATCAACTGTTTTCTTATTTTGATGCTTGGGTACATGAACTAACAACCTTACTTCACTACCTTGTTGTGTAGTGGTTGACATGAAAATGTCCCAATGTGTTGCAGACTCGTATGCAAGCATTTCACTTTGATTTCTGTGTGTTTTCGACCCTGCGGCACAAATGGTCATAACTTCCTAATTTTTCCATGCAAAATCAAATCTGATTACTCAATTAGAAACAGAGTTGAATTTTCAGTACGATGAGCTCTTGTTCAGAAAAAAAATTTTCTATCTCACACTTGAGAATTTGTCAATTTCTGATTTTTTTTTTCTAATATTTGGATGATTAAACATGGTCTCGGTATTTGAATGCGAAAAAAAGTTTTAATTCAACAGAAAGGAGGGTTTTCTCACCATTTCAACGTGAAAAAAGTGGCATTTCAAGAGGAGTAAAAAAAGGGCTAAGAGGGAAAAGTTGTTGCAAATTAGTTGTAGAATCGATTCCTGAAGTATTGCTGATTGGTTTCGAGACACCAAGTATAATTGATTAAATGGGGTATCAGCAGCGAGGTATCACTTTGGAGAGTAAATGATTATTTCATCTACTAATTTGAGAAATGTCAACCTCAAAACTGTTCGTTAAAATCGCTTCTTTCCTCTTCCAACAATGTTGGAACTTCACTTCTTCTATTATGTCATAATAAAGTAAGCTTATCTCATATGATTCAAAGGAAAAACGCTTTATTACCCCTAGCGGAGGATACATGAACCAATGCTGTAGGTGTGGTTTAGACGCTCGTGTTAACGCAAATATTTCAATTTCTAGTAGTAACTTGGTAACTCGAGGTACACTGGAGATGAAATTCAAAATAGAATTGGTAGCCAAATAAAATGAGTAGTAAATTATGTGGTTGATTTTAGAGTTGTTTGTTTTCAATCGGTTCAAACTACACGAGGACACGCAGTTGAATTTGATTGGTTTGAACCTTGAAGAGCTCAACTGTAAGCTCTTCCCAATAAATCACTCACAAAATCCCGTGATTATGTCATTCCAATATAAGTACCTATTGTATTTTTGCTTCCTCACAATCAGAGAAGCTTTGTAATCGTGCTACTGGTTGAACAAATTTATTCTTCTAAATCAAAATGTATACTAGCATTTAGGGTTTCAGAACTTTCTGAACAACTTTTGTTCGGTATCATGTCAGATTGTAAAGTACTTGACCTGGGTTCTACTACTTGTAATCGTGCAGTAGAACGGGATTGATCTTGTACTCCAATTTCTCATGGCCTAATCGCTCGATTTTGCTCAAATTTAGTGGGAGGATTGAGGTTGAGCCCCATCAGAATCCTGACTGATTTCATCAAGATCAAGCTGAAGGTGCTCAAGGTAAAGCTGTCCGTTGGCATGGAAAATCAGCAACATGTTTGAAAAATGTTTCATATTGAGAATTTATCAGTGGTGCTGACCAATAATAACATTGTGCAAACTAATTCCTTAAGGGGGTCTCAGTCGGTCGCCATTCGTTACTCAGTCAAGGCCAGTATTTCGCGAAATTGAAGGAGCAAAAACTTGAAAAATTGTACCTAAATTTGAAATTTCAAATGATTTTAGAAATTTATTAGTGCACGGCCCTAGGGAATTGCAAAACTGGAATTTTGCCGCTGGAATCATCAAAATCGAACAATAATATGGTGTGCGCCTGAGTAGGAAAAACTGTTTGTTATTTTTAATCCAAGGTGGACCTCATTCTGAGAATTTTGGTACCAACCGCGACCTTCTAGCGTAAATAAATCTTTTCCTATGAATTTATAAAGTTTCGACCGTTTATGACGTCACAGTGGGCTGGGGGGTCCCGCCCAGGCGAGAGGGGCGCGTGAAGTCATATTCGGTCGAAACTTTGAAAATCATAGAAACAGATCTACTCACGCTAGAAGGTCGCGGTTGGTGCCAAAATTCTCAGAATGTAGTCAACTTTCGATTAAAAATCTAAAAAAAATCAAGGCACACCCCCCATTGCCAGAGAAATATGGGAAAAACCAAACTGAGTAAACGATTCTCCTTCAATTTCGCAAAATACTGACCTGGAACGAGGAATGAACGGCGACCGACTGAGACCCCCTTAAGTCCATGATATTCTATAAGGGGAAGCTATAGTGAATGTACAACTTGGCAAAAGTTTTATCCAGTAGCAGAAATTTGATTGAAGAATTGATTGAAACAGAACCTAAACAGTTCTTCTAATTGTATTGGGTAGTGCATTGTTTTTTCTTTCTCTTCACTACCAAAGACAACGACGCATCATACGTGCAGCAAGTCGACAAACTTGGACCCTGTAAAATCAAGATTTTCTCTCACATTTAACATCAGAGCAACCATTTCTCAATCAATTCTCCCAAATTCGCACAAATTTGTAGGGAAGTTAGGGGCAGACCCCAAGATGGAAGCTTATTGATCACTACGATTCGATCATTGTAAGCATCGAGAACAACTGCTCCATCGTGTTGATGTTCACGAACTCAAGAAAAAAGTGGACCGGAACGTGAACATAATATTATTATGTTTTCACGATTGATAAAAAGGAGTTAACAGTAATCACTGTAATGGATTGAATCACCTTATAAGCCTAAGTTTTTTCTGATCGTAATATCTGTATACCCCAAAAACACCAGTTAGGGGTGGTATATAGCTCTTGAACTGAGGCACTACGTATGTCGTGTCATTTCAGTTTCCCTTCCAAGCCAGCAACTGGAGGTTAATTTCATGCAGAGAAAAGCAGGGACCTACAGGTTCATTTATACTGATGAAGAATCTTGCATCAACGTTAAGGACATTGTGGATCACATCCCAACGCCAGTTAAAGGACCCAGTGGTCGCTTTTCAGATTATTATACAATTTCTATCGATTGGTGACTAGACCCTAAGCATTTTATTGGAAACGTGACTGTGATATTCTTGCAAAGAAAAGGCTGCCTTATGAACTAGGTACCTAGTTTAGGGTACAAGGAAATTTTCCCCGACAGTACAATTTCCCGTAAAACGTATGTACCGTTTTCTCGGGTTGTAATCAACCGATCACCTTGATTTTTTCCAAATATTGTCGAGCATCTTATGCTCTATAACTGGTGCAAAGGATAATTTCGTACAACGCTTGAGGAGAGAAAGGCGGATTTTTGAAAAAAAAACATCAAAATCAGGGCTCTAACCCACCAAAACGGACCACATTTTTATCTTGTTGTCGGGAAAAATACGCCAATCCCTATGCACAGTTGGTGTATAAGATACTGACGTACAAGTAAAAAAAAGAACAAGGCGATAAGTCCAGTATAACTCAACAAAATGGAACATGAGTGCTAGAAAACGTGATTTTTCAGGAAACACGATTTTCTGAAATTAAACAATGTTCATCTCATGACGTCATCATACGGTTTCCTAACGCTTCCAACTTGCTCCAAGGTGACTCGATTTGATGAAAACAAAGAAGAAGAAGAAGCTAAATTAGGGATGTCCCAAAAGTATCGATACTTCTTGAAAAAAGTATCGATACATATCGATACTTTTTTTCTCTGATACATATCGTAGTATCGATACTTTTTTTCCAGTATCGGAAGCGATACTTTTTTGCATCTCACATTTTATCTGTTTCAACACCTACGACATGAAGTTACCTACTTGACAGTACCTCTATCTCTACGTAGATTGTTGGGAGACCAACCACTTCAACAAACTAAACAAAGATGATGTACCACCACCTCCAGCTCTCTATGATAACCGGCTGTCCTCCATAATCTAGGAAAGACCACCAAAATGTGAACCCAACTAAATGCAATACGAAAACAAGTGCCTAAAGAGAAAATGAGTGATTTATTGTTTTGTTCATTCTATATTAATTATTATCCTCGTGATGGAGAGATGTCACACTGATGGAGAGAAACATAAAAGGCATTTTCACACATTTTTGTAAAAGTATCGAAAAGTATCGATACTTCAAAATATCGATACTTTTTAAAAGTATCGCATCGATACTTTTTGATACTTTCTAGATGTATCGATACGATATTATATCGATACTTTTGAAGTATCGGACATCCCTAAGCTAAATCTCTTGTTTCGTTGTTTACTCGTCTTTTTCTATGTTTCTATGTTTTCTATGTCTCGTTTTGTGCCGTGAATTCCTTTCGTTTTGTGCTGTGCTGAATCGTCTTGAAAATGCCGCGATCGCAACGAATGCAGGGTATGGCGCCGGACTCTACTAGCGCAAACCCTGACACAGGTCGGTTTGCGTATTTATTTGACCCACTTCTCGTTCAAATTTTTTCATGATTTTTTTTTAATTGGTCCGTGATTATATGCACATTAATAAAAAATTATTTTTGAAAAATCGAATTTTTACTCGAAAAAATTTCCTTGTACCCTTAAGAGGATGGACCGTCCTAACCGGCCATCCATGTGATAACCTATTTTTAAATTGGTATTTTTAATAATTTTAATAATAAATTGTTTTTTTCAGTTCTGAGTTCATCTAATGGGGAATTTGCCTCACATTTTTTTATTTTTTTTTTCGAATGAGGGTTTATTTTTATGGAATAAAACCATAGTGAGCTGCTCGAAAACGCATCCAAAAAATTTAGAGAATTTAAGGAAGATGGAAATTTTAAATGTGGTGGCAATGTGTAAGAGGCAGCCATGTTTGAAACGTGACGGATATTCTACCGATCTGACTTCAAAGGAGGTTCTGTGGCGCTTACCACAGAAGCGGCACATACACGAACTTTTACCTTCTGAGTAGTGCGCACAAGAGTGCGCCACGATCTGGCAGGAAGAACCCTGACACAAAATTGACCAAAAGAAACAGTATTACTCACTTTTTTACAATACGAATCTATCTACTAGTTTATCAAGCATTATTATTCTTCATCTTCTCTTATTTAGTTTCAAGATTTGAATCACATTATTCGAGTAGCCATTTCACTGGATCGTTTTGTGTGGCGTGCTAGAACTCTGTCTGTTGTCGTTGCTTTCGCGTCGTTTTTTTTTTTTTTTTTTCGTATGACGTCAACAATACTCCTCGATTTTCGCGGTGTTTTGTAACAGAGGTTTACTTGTTTAGTCATTTTCTCCTACGGTAATTTTTTTCCGTTGGTTATTCCTAGTGTTAAACGTTATTCTAGGGCCCTATAATAGGATTTGCCTTGAAATTCCAGAATCTAAAATTGAGGCAAATTCCCCATTCGGAAGTTTTGGCTCACTTTTCTCTCTCCCAACTTTGAAGGTCAATATTTTCAGTCTGGTTAGATGTACGCTCATGAAACTTTTTGGTTATCAAGAGACACGTTGTTATGTGTCTCCTAATACCCCCAGCACTTCTCTGGGAGCTTTTCTGGCTTCTCTGATGGTGATTGAAAAACCTGTCTCTTATTATCCATGTGGGGGAATAAGAGACACTGGTCCAACGTGAAAAAATAACAATTTTTCCTTACTACCTGAATAATTCTTTGGATTTGAAAAAAATTGGTGTTCATTCTTAGGGCAACAGCAACTTACAAAAAAATTCACTACCATGGAAAGTGAATGGTTTGGCAGGAAAAAAATATTTTTGTATCTTATTACCCCTTCATGTCTCTTATTACCCCATCCTCCCCTACTTGAACTGAGGCACGAAAGACTTGCCTCACTGTGAGGCGTTGTGACTCGCCAGTTGCAGTAAATGACTTACCAGGACATGTCTCCGCTGCTTGTGACGATTTGGTTGTCGTCGAGGAATCTGCAGCAGGAGAGGTAGCCCGTGTGGCCTGGCAGCTCCCGGGAGACGCGGACGTTTCCTTCCCGGGTCTTGAGGCTGTAGATTGAACAGATGTTGTCCAGACCTCCGCAGGCGACGAACGAGCCTGAGGGAGCGTACGCGCACGTCATCACCCAACTCGACCGCAGCGGAATGGCGTGCACTTTATTGGTTGTGTACGAGTCCCAGACGATCAGCTTGCCGTCTTGTGAAGCTGACACTAGGTTCCTGCAGGCCGAGACAATGATAGTTAATCCACAAGAAAGCATCATAGACATACATATCCCCTATCCAGAAATCAGTGATGAAAACGTAAGTTCAGAAGAAATTAAACATCAAGTACAATCCACAGACGAAAATGAGTATCAACTGCACAGTCCCCACCTAAGTTATACTGAATGATAATATCATGCAAGTTATACCTAAGTTACACTGAAGTTATACCTAAGCTATACTGAATGATAATATCGATATACAGGGTGTCACATTAACTCGAGGACCAAACTTCAAGGATCGATTCTACAACTAATTTGCAAACTTTTTTGTCTCCTGACATTTTTTTTTTAAACGCTTTAAAATTATACTTTTTTCACTTTTAAGATTTTTTTGTGTTTTCAACCTTGAGCCATTAAAACGACCATAACTCCCTCAATTTACTAGATAAACTCAAATATGAGTATACCGTTGGAAAGAGCGTTAAATTTCCTATCAGTTCATCAGGACACAAAACCTTTTTAAACCTTTCGTATAGGTGAATAAATTGGTCAAAGTCAGAAATTTAAAACTTTTTTGAAAATCACCATTTTTCAGGCTGTCTCTTCTTAAGTAATAAACAGCCGTATCGTCGGGCACTTAACGGAAAAAACTTGCCCAGAATCTCGGCTTTCCAACGGTCTATCAATTTTTCTTTTTAACATTCAAATTAGAAGAGTAAATGAAGTTTGAATGCCCGAAAACGTGTGTTTTACAAGCAAATCCAGTGTTTTAATCGGTTTATGGTCCCCCTCGATCTCAAAATGGCTTGACGATTTTGGTATCATTTCCTATGTAATTATTTATGCTGAATCCAATAGTGATGCTTCCGAATGATTCCAACTGCTAGAAAGTGGATTTTTCGAAGAAAACCTTCGTTTTTCGTACATAAAATACGCATTATTCGTAGATATAGTCGTGAGCATAAAGTAACACCTTTGAACTCAACAAAAACACCGAATTTCTAGTTGATTGAAGTTTTTGTTGAGTTCAAAGGTGTTACTTCATGCTCACTACCACATCTAAGAATAATGCGTATTTTATGTACGATCCACTTTCTAGCAGTCGGAACCATTTAAAAGTATCACTATTTGATTCAGCGTACAAAATTACATAGGAAATGATACCAAAATCGTCAAGCCATTTTGAGATCGAGGGGGACCATAAACCGATTAAAACACTGGATTTGCTTGTAAAACACACGTTTTCGGGCATTCAAACTTCATTTGCTCTTCTAATTTGAATGTTAAAAAGAAAAATTGATAGACCGTTGGAAAGCTGAGATTTTGGGCAAGTTTTTTCCGTTGAGTGCCCGACGATACGGCTGTTTATTACATAAGAAGAGTCAGCCTGAAAAATGGTGATTTTCGAAAAAGTTTTAAATTTTTGACTTTGACCAATTTATTCACCTATACGAAAGGCTTAAAAAGGTTTTGTGTCCTGATGAACTGATAGGAAATTTAACGCTCTTTCCAACGGTATACTCATATTTGAGTTTATCTAGTAAATTGAGGGAGTTATGGCCGTTTTAATGGCTCAAGGTCGAAAACACGAAAAAAATCTTAAAAGTGAAAAAAGTATAATTTTAAAGCGTTTAAAAAAAAATGTCAGGAGACAAAAAAGTTTGCAAATTAGTTGTAGAATCGATCCTTGAAGTTTGGTCCTCGAGTTAGGGTGACACCCTGTATTATATCGATACCTTAACCCTTTGGCAGGCAAAAGTCCTCGACAGAGATACATTTTTTTTCTGCGTTCCTATTGATTCTATGAGTTGTAGTAACAGTCTTTACCTTTTTTGATCAAAATTGAATGTAATCAGGAAATATTGGGATGGTACATCTTTTGTACCAGTGTCCGCCTAGGGCCGTTGTCGATGGGTGTGTTCCTTGGTACACATGTTGTACCAGAAGAATTAACTTAATATAAAATGCGTTTTGGCCACCTAATTTGGTTAGTTAGGTATATTTTTTCATCCACTAGGTTATTCCTATTAGAGGGAGAGAAATGTAAAATAGGCGTAGATAGTGCTGATAAAAATTCAAAATTTCAAAAATAATAGAATATTTTCAAATTTTGAAATTTCACGTGGGTAATTTGTAAGGATGATTGACAATTTTTTGGATTCTACGCAAAACTTTGAGATGTTAACACCTTCCCTTGTACAGAAAACTCTGTTGGACACATTTGGAACTAAAATACCGCTGTTCCACTGCTTCTCTCCAGGTACAGCATTTGTAACAAGGAGCGCCAAAGGGTTAAAGCACAAAGGCGCTATGTCCAAAAATGGAGTTTTGAGAAAAACGCATAAGAAGTTTTCACCAGTACATAATTCCAATAGTAATGGCTTATTACACTAAACTCTTCAATAAATCTTCAAGCTACAATCATCAAGAAAGTTAATATTGGTTACTTGAATTTCGGTTTTTCTGAAATTTAAAAAAAAAAGGAACATGGATGGACATAACGCCTTTGTGCTTTAAGGTATCGACATACTATCCCGAATTTTGGAGTCGATCTACCCTTCCTATATTGATGTAGAAACGCCAAACCCTGCCCGAATAGGCTAACCTCTACCATAAGATAGAAATAATTTCTGACGTGTCTTGAAAACAGCATTGTTAGACGACTTTTCACAAATTTGGCATCTTTTTTGATCAATTGATTGCTTTTGATATCAAGGCTTCAAAAGCGCACTTCTACACCAATTTAAATGGTGTGAACATAACTAACTGGAAGGAGTAGGTACCTCATCGCGATACTTCTTTGGCTTCTTCAACTCGCCAGTGAATATGCCGAACAAAATAAGCGAGACTCATTCCAGAATTAAATTAATCCCAATTCCGAAAACGGCTAACTAAGAAGTTAAGATATCAAAGTTACCTCAAAATGGGATTATCGGGAAGATTCCAAAGAATCCCATTAATTCGCAAGAAGCCGTTCTTGAGAACACTAACATGCGTCAAAAGAAGGTAACACGATCTTTCAACAAGTAGTTTAAAGCCGATGGTACAGAAGTTCCCCTGAATACAGTAGTTGAAGGATAATTTTCTCCAAACTGAGTCAACAAGGTGAACAGTGACTGTTTATGACTGCAGAACGAACATGTAATACTTGAAAATTCTAGTAAAATCTGTTATTTTCCTTCAATCGTTCAAATCAAGTATGCAGTGATGGGAAATAAGGACTTTTTTCATTCAACTAGCTCAAGTAGATGTACTCAGCATAGTAAATAATACCGAAACATTCATAAAAACGCACAAACAATTTACTTGAACATAGTGTTCATCTACTGTTCATCACTTGGGGGGGTAAACATGCTAGCTTACAATCTCTGTCAATAACGAAGGACAATTATAAAAACAATAAGAATAGCTCTATAGTACTCAACAGTTACATAACAAACCATAAAATGACTACCTCTACTAAGTCATTCAACATTCCAATCACTGGGTGCAAGACACCTAAAGACTTAAGGAGACAGTCGGGTAGGTGGGTACACATAATTATGTACAACGGACACAAGGCACACATAGAGTTTTGGAAGGAAAAAATACCTAGTAAATAACAATAGCTGATAGGTACTAATTTTCACTTTTTGTTGATTGACTGTCTTCAAACGATGAACTGATTTGATGATCTTAACCCGTCTACATAATTGAAATTTTATAATTTTTTATTTGTCGAGGGAAACACAATAAGATGGAAGAAAGCTTCACATACCTCTTGAAAATATGCAGTTCTACCAATAACGTTCAGAGAATACTTTACCTACTTCATTAAATTAAGAAGATGGTATGTTTTAGCACATTAATTTCATCTTTCACGAGAACTATTATCTACGAACTAAGGAAGAAAAATAATAATAAAATCGTTGACTGGTCTTTGAAGATACGAAGCTACGAAAAGGGTGGAAGGACAATCTGAAAAGCAGCTAGGATCACTAAAACTAAATTCACGTTTAACAGGAAAAATAATGCTTGTATCAGTCTAGGAAAGGAAGCATTTATTTGAAAGCTGTCTGGCACCGGACACAATGCACAGGATTCGTAGGAAGGCAACTAGAAGATTAACAGACAGAAGAGGAAGAACCACTACAAATTAGCGATATAGTCTTGATACTTACCCGCTGAAAGTTGCCATTGATTGCAAAAAGATATTGGAAAATAAGTCAAGGTCAAAGCAACCCTAATTATTGAATTTTCCGCCATTCAGACAGATGAAAGACTTACATTTTAAATTTACTTGCTAACTTATTCGCAAATCTCGAGGAGCACCTGATTTCAAACTTGAAACAACCTAACTCAAAATTTAACTAAGAATAGTCCATTGGGAAAATGGTAAATATTGAACTTCAAACTGTAGCACTCGAGTCAAATTCAAGTTTTTCCGAAACAAAACTCGAGGTTTTCGGTGATACAATGAAGGTCTATGTAATCGTTTTGTACGTCAAAAAGGAGGGGTTGGAAAAGTCCGTACTTGGATTGTCAGGTAGGTAAGTACTAACTACTTCATTCGAATCACTATCCATGATCGTCAATAAATTGAGCTAGTTGGTCTTAGTACAGCAAAAACAAAAACTACAAGTGTGAATTTGTCAAAGTAGAGAGCCAAACACGCAGAGGATACACAACAAAGAAATGTGCATGATGAAGGAATGCCCACCTATAACTTCTGTTTGCTGAACCTCTCCATTAAGAGTGATTAGGCGTCTTTAATATTAGGCACAGGAGCGAATGGTTACTTGAGTGTTTACAAAGTCAAATCTCGGCCTTCCATTTGTTCGGATTTGGGGCAATCAATCGTTATTACAAACCAAACAACGCAGGTCTACTATTCTGACACCTAGGTTAACACGGGAGAAGGGCAAATTTCATGAAATGCATATTAAGTGTGCGGGAAATTGTTTGTTACATAATTCCCATCTCTTCTTTGCTTTATAACGCATGTATTTTATGCCCTACAAAACATGGATTTAATGTTCAAAAATATAGGTAACATCAAACATGAAAAAAGTCCGTGGATGCAGCCAGGTCATTTTTCAGAATCCATCTGTATTCATTAGAAACTTACAAATAATGAGGACAAAAGTTTACTCCGAACTATCAGGACGTGGATGTAGGTATTATCTAAGATTTCCTAGTTTTACAAGTGATTGAGGTTCACTGTAGAGCTCTCTAAACTTTACAACCAAAAAAGTATGTCCGTAGCGCGGATCGATGGAAAAAGTTTCCCCATTTTTCCCTCTAACAGGTAATTTGGACTTTTGTGAGTTTTATTTGGTGTTGGCAAATCTGACGGATTCGATTCCCGCCAGCGCGAGAGACTCCATGGCGCCAATCGCCCGGCAACCGGCATTCAAGTTAACTGTGATATTCGGGTCAGTACCATTCTTCAAAGTTTTTTGTTTGAGTTTAAACTCCTCAGTAATGCAATTTCTTTTTATTTCTTGTTATTCAACTATTTGAACTTCAGAAATACGTATTCCAGTTTTGTCAGTTGTGTACAGAGCATTTCAAATGTGGAAAGTCAGCCAGGTAGGTTAATCTTGGTCAGCAGCGTGGAGGGATAATATATTCAAATTACTAAACTTTTGAGTTATTGGTTCGAAAATCTTGATCCCTAAAAGCAATTTAGAACTATCGGCCTTCAACATCAAAGGAACAAATACAAAAAACAAATAAAAGATTGTGAACACCTCAGAGGGGGGTGCGCCTAATTTTGTTTTTAAATTTTAATCGAAAGTAGACCTCATCCTGACAATTTTGACATCAGCCGTTATCTTTTTGGATGAGTAGATCTTATTCTATGATTTTTCACAGTTTCGAATGTGTATGACGTCACGCGCTCCTCCCGCATGGGCGGGACTCACCAGCCCACTGTGACGTCATAAACGTTCGAAACTTAGAAAAATCATAGAAAAAGATCTTCTCATTCTAGAAGGTCGCGGACGGTGTCAAAATTCTCAGAATGAGGTCTAGTTTAGATTAAAAATGACAATAAAGAGTTTTTCCGAGCTCCCCATCTTTGAAAACGCTGCAAATTATTACACAATGGTTTATTATTTTTTATTTTTCTATATAGATCACTCATCAGCAAAGCCATCAACCATCCAACATGAAGAAAAATATCGATCGCATTTCGGTCAGCTAAAATTTGAACGGAGATTAGGCCTCTTTTGCGATTCACACTCGTGTTTCTGATTTATCGTACGTTCAAACTTTAAATTCTTGTAGTGAGCGAACGGTTTGTCCTACAGAGCTCCGGGTGGTCTCAAAAAATTCTAAAAATTCTATAGAATCTTAAATTGAAGGAAAAACAATACCTTTATATAGAAATTTTCTGAGTTAGGGCGTTTTGAAAATTTCAAAATTGATTTTGGAACCCTTAGAAGTGACCTACATCAACCAAAATCTTCGGGGCACAACTAGACCCCAAATGGAGCCTACAAACCAAATTTCATCAAAATCGGTCAATGCTTAGTGGCAAAAATGCCGCGTACGGCGGACGGACGGCCAAATTTTTATTCGATTTTTGGATTCTACGTACCTTGAAACGTAAACCATCAAATTTTGAGGGGGTGTTAAATTTTTTTTTTCTTGGTCGATTCCAAAGGTTCATTATTGAAAATAATAAACCAAAACTGGGTCCAGGAAATTTGCCCTTCTTCTGATCACCCACCGCAACAAATAAATTTTTTTGAAAAAACTCGTGAAATGGAAATCCTTGAATTTGACTCGGAAAGCATGACCAAGGGTTGGGTTTCGGTCATTGTGACTCACTGATCACGTTTATTGGAACTTGAGAATCGCTGGATTATGGGTCTTAGATATGAAGATTAAATAATCCAGATGGATCTACGTATGAACATTGACATGAAAATGTCTTATCGCTACTCAGTGCAAATTGAGAAATCAAGGTTCAAGTTTAGCTTACAGTTTTATAACCCGGTATTGACCAGTTTCACAGAACGTTGATTAGTTGCATAAAAAATTATGTTTTCGATGTAAACAAGTTTTTCAAGTGAGCGAATACACAAATGTTGTGTTAAATGAAAGCGTAACCAATAGTGTTAGTAGTTATGCTGGTGCAGTACGTTTGAGCCCATGTCATCCATGTAATGTAAGTACCATAAACAATACTGATTGAGTATTTAAGAAATCACACTTTCTCCAGCAGTCTAAGTAGATTTTGTATCAAGGTTTCGATTCAACGCTAAAATTATTGGGATGATAATATTTTCTTGAAAGGACTTTTCTTCTTAACAAAAATTTAGTGGGAAAGTTGCAGAAAGTAGAGATGAGCATCGATGGTCGATACTACCGAACTATCGATGTTTTGCATTCGTTAGTCGATGTTTTCACCATCAATGTTTTTACGATCGATGGTTTCAACCAATGTTTCACCACAATTACGTCAATGTGATTGCATTTGATAGACAATCTTTCCGTTATCGTTATCAAATTATCGTATCAGTATCAAATCCAAAAATATTCATGTGTTTGGTTGTCGTTCTCTATTCGTTAAGAAGGTAGGAAGTCAAACTGTTCTGTTTAACCGTCCACTGAGCTGTGCTGGAACAAATCTTCCAACATTCAAATCAGGTGGGAGGAACATTCAGGTGGGGGAATACAAAAGTGTATGATATTTCGACGTTGAGTTCAATCCCATTTTTATCGTATTATTTTCAAGTTATTGAAAAATTCGTCATTGCATTTTGGTTTATTATTTTCAATAATGAACCTTTGGAATCGACCAATAAAAAAAAATTTTAACACCCCCTCAAAATTTGATGGTTTACGTTTCAAGGTACGTAGAATCCAAAAATCGAATAAAAATTTGGCCGTCCGTCCGCGGCACTTTTGCCACTTAGCATTGACCGATTTTTATGAAATTTGGTATGTAGGCTCCATTTGGGGTCTAGTTGTGCCCCGACGAGTTTGGTTGATGTAGGTCACTTCTAAGGGTTCCAAAATCAATTTTGAAATTTTGAAAACGCCCTAACTAAAAAAATTTTGATATAAAGGTATTGTTTTTCCTTCAATTTAAGATTCTATAGAATTTTTAGAATTTTTTGAGACCACGCGGAGCTCTGTAGGACAAACCGTTCGCTCCCTACGAAAATTTAAGGGTTTATATTGAAATATAATATATTTCAATATATTAAATTTATATATACAGGGTGTCACCCTAACTCGAGGACCAAACTTCAAGGATCGATTCTACAACTAATTTGCAAACTTTTTTGTCTCTTGACATTTTTTTTAAACGCTTTAAAATTATACTTTTTTCACTTTTAAGATTTTGTTCGTGTTTTCGACCTTGAGCCATTAAAACGGTCATAACTCCCTCAATTTACTGGATATACTAAAATATGAGTATACCGTTGGAAAGAACGTTAAATTTCCTATCAGTTCATCAGGACACAAAAGCTTTTTAAGCCTTTCGTATAAGTGAATAAATTGGTCAAAGTCAGAAATTTAAAACTTTCTCGAAAATCACCATTTTTCAGGCTGACTCATCTTATGTAATAAACAGCCGTATCGGCGGGCACTCAACGGAAAAAACTTGCCCAGAATCTCAGCTTTCCAACGGTCTATCAATTTTTCTTTTTAACATTCAAATTAGAAGAGTAAATGAAGTTTGAATGCCCGAAAACGTGTGTTCTACAAGCAAATCCCGTGTTTTAAGCGGTTTCTGGTCCCCCTCGACCTCAAGATGGCTTGACGATTTTGGTATCATTTCCTATATAATTTTCTACGCTGAATCAAATAGTGATACTTCCGAATGGTTTCGACTGCTAGAAAGTGGATTTTTTGAAGAAAACCTTCGTTTTTCGTACATGAAATACGCATTATTCTTAAATGTGGTAGTGAGCATGATGTAACACCTTTGAACTCAACAAAAACTTCAATCAACTAGAAATTCGGTATTTTTATTGAGTTAAAAGGTGTTACTTCATGCTCACTACCACATTTAAGAATAATGCGTATTTTATGTACGAAAAACGAAGGTTTTCTTCGAAAAATCCACTTTCTAGCAGTCGGAACCATTCGGAAGTATCACTATTTGATTCAGCGTAGAAAATTATATAGGAAATGATACCAAAATCGTCAAGCCATCTTGAGGTCGAGGGGGACCAGAAACCGCTTAAAACACTGGATTTGCTTGTAAAACACACGTTTTCGGGCATTCAAACTTCATTTACTCTTCTAATTTGAATGTTAAAAAGAAAAATTGATAGACCGTTGGAAAGCTGATATTCTGGGCAAGTTTTTTCCGTTGAGTGCCCGCCGATACGGCTGTTTATTACATAAGATGAGTCAGCCTGAAAAATGGTGATTTTCGAGAAAGTTTTAAATTTCTGACTTTGACCAATTTATTCACTTATACGAAAGGCTTAAAAAGCTTCTGTGTCCTGATGAACTGATAGTAAATTTAACGTTCTTTCCAACGGTATACTCATATCTGAGTTTATCCAGTAAATTGAGGAAGTTATGGCCGTTTTAATGGCTCAAGGTCGAAAACACGAACAAAATCTTAAAAGTGAAAAAAGTATAATTTTAAAGCGTTTAAAAAAAATGTCAAAGAGACAAAAAAGTTTGCAAATTAGTTGTAGAATCGATCCTTAAGTTTGGTCCTCGAGTTAGGGTGACACCCTGTATACAATATATTATATTTATAGTGGGCGTCGGTGGTCTAGTGGACAGTGTACCGGACTGCGGTGATAAGATGAGGACCGTCTAGCGGGGACGCGCGTTCGAGTCTGGTCGTCGCAGAAAGTTTTCTGTCTATTAGACGATCGGCAATCTCTCGTTCCAACCCAGGGCGGTGATGTTTGGGAAGCCATGAGCGAAATCATCAGAACAAATTCTGATCTCCCCTTAGGGAGACAGCTGATGACGTCCGCGACGCCAAGAATGGCAGTCGGACGAAAATTCAACCTGAAATGGTTGCTTACTTTACTTTACTTTACTTATATTATATTTATATAAATCAAAACACGAGTGTGAATCGCAAAAGAGGCCTAATCTCCGTTCAAATTAGAGCTGACCAAAATGCAATCGACGGTTGGTGATTTTGATTTATTTTTTATTTTTTGATTTTTTGATTTTTTTTTTCTTCTTCTTCATGTCGGATGGTTGGTGATTTTGTAGACAAGTGATCTATATAGAAAAATAATAAACCATTGTGTAATAATTTGCAGCGTTTTTTGATTGAGTTAGGTTGACAGGAACTGACCAGTGGTTTCACGGACATTTGTATCATGCAAATTGCAACGGTTACAATAGATACTTGATCTATCCTAGACAGTATTTTGATTACCACACTTTATCAAAGAAGTATCGATACTATCGAAAACATCGATAGTTTAGTACTGACGGTTTTCAATGACCCCACTAGTTTATTCGATGGTGACTATCGATAGTTTCCAAACGATGCTGATCCCTAGCAGAAAGCTTCTTGGAACTAAAACGACTTTCGTATCTTTCCACTACAGTTTTTGGATAACGAACATAAACTTTTTTCGAGCATTTTTCTTGAAGAGGGAGTTACATAATTTGTTTACCCAATGGAGTTTTACTAGACTTAAGGCAAATAGTCGATAGGTCGAGGTTGACAGGCCTATAAAAATCTCGGATTTTATACCCACCACTTTGAGTATAGATATTTTCCGGTTCACGATTTCTTGTTCTCTACCGCTAAAATAACTTTGAAAGACACTAAAATACCCGTTCTATCATTTTCCACTAGTAAAGGCATTAGAATCAGAATGTATTCCAGAGCTAATACTCGTACTATCAATATCTACGTTTTTTTTTTTTTTTTTTTTTTTTTTTTTTTTTTTTTTTTTTTTTTTTTTTTTTTTTTTTTTTTTTTTTTTTTTTTTTTTTTTTTTTTAGCAAATTATTGAGAAAAAACAATGTTCTCCTTTTTATGAGTACTTTAAAGGAGCATATTTTTCACATATTTACAACGGATCAACGGTACTTTTCGAAATGCAGTTTTCCATAGATTTTTACAAATTTTTTTTCTACCGTATTTCGGTTGGTCCATTCGGATCTGCAACCCCGCGGTCAGTGATGGTAAATAACCTAAACCTTCTCAAGGATAACTTTAACCACCATCTTCACCCGACCTCGGTTTAACATATTTTCAAATGACGCAAATTTAGGAGAATTTTTCGAAAGGAAGTTGAAGTTGAAATTTTAGTGATATCGTTGATTACATTGATCGACCCAAAAGTATAAAAAATATTGACTAATGATCCTCCACCCAAAGTCATATATTTGCCGAGCTTCCGGACATTTGATTTCCTTCACAAGGACGACCAGGTACATCCTCACGAGAAACTTCATGATCAGAAAGACCAGAGTAACTATTAAGAAGTAACAGTGATTCACGCAGCATCACATCAAGAAAATTGACAATTCTTATAATTTCAAGAATGTAGATAATAATTATTATTACAACATTATAGAGGAACCACCATTTTGGTGGCAAAAGTGGAATTTTCTACGTTTTAACTCTAATTGGACCATGGTGTCACTGGTGTCACCGAAAACATCTTGGGAATTCTACAGCTCTCCTAAGGTGTCACCATATTAACGAGATTTAAATTGCAATTGAGCTGAAATTTTTGAACAATTTTGATGTAAAAAAATGATGTTATTACGAAAATTCAGAATTTTTTTCAAACCAATTTTCTAGGAAAGTTTTGTCATAACTCTATTTTGAAACTTCCAATAGCCCAAAAAATTCTTCTGTCCATTAAATTTAAAAATGCAATTTAATTTTGGTTACTCCGGTGGTACTTAGGGACATCTCTGGAGCTCCTGACTTGTTTTCGGTGATACTAGCCATACCAGGGTCCAATAAGAGTCAACACCGACATCTATCTGAGAAACCAGGAAGGGACGAGTAGGTTCAAATGATGTTCATGGTGTATTTACCTAGAGTCTGAGCCCCAGTGCATGGCGTATATTTTGGCCAGATGGCCGCGGAGTGTTCGCCTCGTCCGCATTTGTATTCGACCAATTGGCTCCATATTGCTGGTCGCCTGGACCAGACTTGTGTCGCACGCCGCTTTCCTCGCATCCTGAAATCAATGAAAATAATCATTTAGAAACAAATAAATTTTGAAGAAATTATAATTGAACAATCACTTCAACTTTCTTACGTCTGTGCTATCACCTTTAAACAATGAAAAATGTGGATTCTGCAGCGAATATTGAGGTAGTGCGTTGACTAGCACGATGGCACTTGAAAGGGCTGCAGCGACCTGTGAACTCTCTCGGGTGGAGAAATCCCGAGCCAGTACCTAATTTTGGTTTATTATTTCTAATAATAAGCCTATGTGATCGTATCGCAAAAAATTTTTATAACCCCCCCTCAAACTTTGTCACTTTACGTTTCAAGGTGCGTAGAATCCAAATTTGCAATGTCCGTCCGCCGTCCCCCGTCCGCCGTCCGCGGCACTTTTCTTAGCAAAACTGGACCGATTTGGTTCAAATTTGGTATATGGGCTCCATTTGGGGTCTAGTTGTGCCGCGAAGCTTTTGGTTGATGTAGGTCACTTCTAAGGGGTGAAAATTAAGGGTTGAAATTTTCAAGAGTGCCCTAGCTCGAAAACTCTCGAAATAAAGGTATCGTTTTTTCACCAATATTGAATAGTATTGAATTTTCAAAAATTTTTGAGACCACCCGGAGCTCTGTAGGACAAACCGTTCGCTCCCTACGAGTACTTGAAGGTTTTCCTTCGATAAAACAGAATCATGAGTGTGAATCGCAAAAGAGGTCTAAACTCCATTCAAATTTTATCGGACTAAAATGCGATCGCTGTTCATTTCTTCGATTTGTATACAGTTTTGCCTTCTGCGTAACCAGTAATCAAATTTCAATATGAAGCTTTCTATTTTTCCAATCGAGTGTGAAGCGTTTAGTTCTTTCTGATAAACTTGATTGTGAAGGTGTGAAGCCAGTATGGTGTGGTAGGTAGTACCTAGCTGGTAGGTAAAATAAAGTTGGTAGGTAAAAATAATGTTGGTGGGTAAAAAACGCTGCAAATCATTGCTCAAAAGCTTCTTCATTCTCCAGATCACTGATCAGCTGAGTGAGCTCCGAATTCATTTTCAATCCTATTGAACGCAGGAAGCTGAAATTTGAGAGGGAAGGTCAAGGGAGAATACAGATGGTGGTAGGTGCTATTGATGGCGAACCAATGATCTATACAGAAGGGTGATCTATACAGAAAATAATAAACCTTTGAGCAACGATTTGCAGCGTTTTTTTCTATTTCACAGTAATTGCTTCATTGGTTAGATATTTCTTAAGGGTTAGAGTTTGGAGGGGAGAAGAGAAAGAGGCAATTTATTCCACCGAAATTGGCACAGTCGTTTAGATGGCCATAGCCTATTGGCACAAATAGCCTATTCGACCACCTTCCGTTTTAAGCTGTTTCTCTTGCTGTTCCTGTTGCCTTCTTTTCAGCTTAGAGTGTCAGAACGTCCCGAATTTGAAGGAGAACGGGAAAGAATGGGCGGGAAGGAAAGAACCAGCGCCTTCTTGTGTCTGAGCGGAGGCAGTTGGCTACCAAGCATGGTCTTTTAGTCGAAAAGTTCACGTTTTGTATCAACCATACATACTGATTTTGATCAATTCTAAGTAACAAATTGAATAACGAGAAGATGTTACAACATAATTAGTTTTATTTCTGATACATCTTCAGGTAGTAAGCAGGATAACTGAGAGCCACCAGCCACGTTGTTCTGAGTTGCTATAATATTCTGTATCGAACTGATATTAAATCAGTTGATATTATTATTATATTCTCAGCGAAACATACAGTTACTTTTCTGTTAGAAACGATATTTTGCTTTGTTTTCACTTTTCAAGGTTGGGAAAAAAGTTCTCCAAAATCAAAATTTCCACTAGCGTTTTACGTTTCAGACCTTTCTGAACAATTATGGTTCCGTGTCTCTGTCATGAAATCCTTGCCACAGCCATAACTTCTACAATTCTCATCCGATTTCGATGAAATTTTCAGGGATCGTGCGGGTTGGCGTGTATATATGAAAATTGTGGCCCCCAAATTGAATGTATTTTGTGCGCATGCGCAAACGTGAAATCCTTGTAACAGCCAGGACTTCTACATATTCCAAACAATATTCAGAGATTGTTCCGGTTGACGTGTTGAGTCCCCTATGAGGGTAGTAGTACAAGTCCTCTATGTAGTGCAAGGTATTTAGAGTTTGATGTTTTGGGATGAACTACTATGCATCAGATCATCTATACAATCGGGTTATGGATACGAGATAGCTGTGCCCCACCCCGTTGGCAGACTTTTTAAAAATGTTTCACACCAGTTTCGCTCTAGTTGAAATTGTTTCATCACTAACCTATAAGATACTTACCTACTACCTATAAGAATGTTAGTTTCACATAGTCTTATTAAGGGAGCATGCAGAATATAAATATGTATTTAGAAAAAACTACTTAAGGCCCCTCGGTCGTCCTGAACCTACCTCACTTCCCTTCAAGACGTCTCCCAAAGACGCTGCCCAGCACGACCGACCTCCTGACGACCGTGACATTTGTACCCCCCCTCCAGTTACCATCATCATCCTGACCTCGACCTCCGCTATAGGATTACTTCTTGTTTGATGGAATCTCTACCCGCTATACATCCCGTCTTTCTTACAACGTTCGATAAGTTTGCTCCACTAGCTACAAAAAAGTCAACAACATGACATCGAATAGAAATCTCTCCTCCTTCACGCCTTCAAAAATATAGATCCGTCGTTTCAAGGGAAGACAATAACAGCCCAATGTGTGGAAATTTTCCCTTAACGTGAGATGTTCAAACCTCCTTGAGAAATTGTGTGGGAGATTCGTCTATTACGTTGATTCCGAAGAAAAAATCTACCTCTTCGTCCAACGAGTCACAGTTGTACCAAGAAACAGCCGACGACCCTGGGGTCGAAAAAACCATGAATATACTGTCAAGTAATATAATTGTAAACAGAAAATCATCATAGAAAGCATCCTGACGAGGAAGATACTCCTAGAACGAGAAAGAGAGAGGAGGGATCATCTGCTCCGCCCCCTCACCCAGAACTGATTAAACGCCCCAGGACTCAGCTTGAAGTAATGTGTTAAACGGTTCTGGGCTGAGTTCAAACGAAAAGAAACAGAAAGCGTACTCATCTGTCGCGAAAGCGAAATTTATTTATTTATTTCTGATGTCGACAGACTAAATTATTACCTTCAGATTCCAAACTTAGAAACTTAATGGCAAACAAAATTATTAGCTTCAGCCATGTGATTATTTAATGTTATTTTTCTTGAATAAAAGATTCATTGTTCGTACCTACGAGATTCACGGAAACCTAATTCTTATAGGTAGTAAGAATATGTAAGTTCACATCATCCTTGACATACTTTCCCAGCTAGGCAACTTGAATATTTTGAAACATTCTTCTGTATTTGGTTTTTACTAGAATGCCTACGAATGATCGCTCTTGGTTATTTGCTCTTGCATGTTCCAGCCAGAAAGATGGTTCGTTTAGGTTTTCATTTTCTGAAGTTCTTAATTTCCCAGATGAACAGGTTTTTTCCGTAGCTGTTGACTTAGGTACTGATTGTTCTTGCACTTCCTTGATTGACCAGTTTTATCAATACTTTCATCTTCGTTCCCATTTGACCTAGTTGCTGGTCTAACCAAAACATTTGAAGTGAAATAAGTTTATAAAGCTCCATGAGAAGATAAAATGTGGAGCGTTGAAATGAAATTTTGATCCGAGTAATTAATCTCCCCCCCCCCCCCTTGCGTTAATATTTGGATTGAATGGACGTTTAATAAAAATCCACTCTATTCAGGAATTGGAAATTACCTTCTAACAACTGTATTAGGTAATTAATTATTAAATGTTGAAAGTTGAAGTGCTTAGTTGAAGTATCTAGTAAAAAAGGAGACACGGATGATAAACATATGAACAAATCTCTAATTTTATGGCAGATAGTGTTGCGGAAGCTTACAGACTTTACTTCTTTCTTCTCTTTCGTTTGAGTTTTGAGAATATTAAGAAATTCGCGTCATTCATTGTTCTTAATCTTCTTATTTAATGTACTTTTTAGGACGTCCCACAGTAAGACTTGGGCGTCCTTATGCGATCGATCTGGGGTGAAGGAGGACAATACTCAACAGAAAAAAAATTAACCACACAGTAATCCGTTTTAGACCATCCTGAATCCAAATCGGCGAGAAAAAAAACCATAGGTGTATGTCTGTGTGTGTGTGTGTGTGACAAAATCTTGTGTCGCCTGCACAGGCCTTAGTTCTCAACCGATTTTCCTGGTTCTATTTTTTTGTTCTACGCGTAAAAACTATCTAGTTGTGCACTACGTCGCCGGAATTTCGAATTTTGCTTTTTGAGGGGGGAAGGGGGGGTTAATGCTTAAAAAAACGGGCGTTTTTGGGCATTATCCGTCTGCCCAGGCCTTAGTTCTCAACCGATTTTCCTGGTTCTTTTGGTTTATTATTTTCAATAATGAACCTTTGGAATCGACCAAGAAAAAAAAAAATGTTTCAACACCCCCTCAAAATTTGTTGGTTAACGTTTCAAGATACGTAGAATTCTAAAATCGAATACAAATTTGGCCGTCCGCGGCACTTTCCCCACTTAGCATTGACTGATTTTGATGAAATTTGGTATGTACGCTCCATTTGGGGTCTAGTTGTGCCCAGAAGATTTTGGTTGATGTCAGTCACTTCTAAGGGTTCCAAAATGAATTTGGAAACTTTGTAAACGCCCTAACTCTTAAAGTTTTGATATAAAGGTATTGTTTTTCCTTCAATTTAAGATTCTATAGAATTTTTAGAATTTTTTGAGACCACGAGGAGCTCTGTAGGACAAACCGTTCGCTCCCCACGAGAATATAAGAGTTGGACGTGCGATAATCAGAACACAAGTGTGAATCGCAAAAGAGGCCTAATCCCCGTTCAAATTATAAATGACCGAAATGCGATCGACGTTTTTCTTCATGTTGGATGCTTGGTGGCTTTGCAGGCGAGTGATCTACATAGAAAAATAATAAACCATTATGTAATAATTTAGATAGAGTGAGGTGGCGGAATTTCGTACAGGCCCTATGCTCCTCCAGGAGCTGAAGGAACGAAGAAGAAGAATGTAATAATTTGCAGCGTTTTCTTGTTCGAAGCGGAAAACTATCTAGCTGTGCACTACATCGCCGGAATTTCGAATTTTGTCTTTTAAAGGGTGGAAGGGGGGGGGGGTTAATGCTCAAAAAACGTGCGTTCGCGGACATTATCTTGTTAACTCTGCCCAGGCCTCTATTAACTTTGATTACAGACAGACAGACAACGAGACAGGTGAAACTAAATAAAAGCTGGTAAAAACCTGATTGATGGCAAATTGATTTTTCCAAGTTAGCTTTTATTTAGTTTCACCTGTCCCGTTGTCTATCTGTAATCAAAGTTAAATTTGTTCCACTTCTCGGTTTCCGATTGAGCTGAAGTAATGTAAGCATGTATAAATCGGATGACAATGCAGTCTTAGGGCTGGTAATCAACAAATAAAAGCTTGTTTAAAAAAAGTTTTTTTTAACGATCGCTTGTTTTGTAGGTAAAAATATTATTACGATAATATTTGTTTGCAGGTAAATATTCTTATAATTCACACCGGCTGTCACAGTATTCCAAGATGACCGACACGTCATTTAGCGAAGATCTCGTGGGAATCTCCCCATCCCAGAACCAACTGCGAAGAAGAGTTCCTTGAACGGGGTAATTTGTACCTTGACGATAACCGCCGCCGTAACAGCTGATGAGAACTCGGATGGAAGTAGGCGACTGAGGTCTGCATCGGAGCTGCTCATCACACCTTCAACGTCAACACGCATTCCGATACGCCAGAGCATGGGAATTCCAGGCTTTTGTTTCGCATGGACTCATCAAGGGTCGTTAGTGGAGGTGTTGAAGAAATATATGAGCGGCCCGGAGTCCACAATCCACGATATTCAGAAGGCAGTCCATTGTATCTACTGTTCTGTATAAGTTACGGTTGAAGCCATCAGTTGGCTAACTCTGCAAAAAAACGCTGCAAATTATTGCACAATGGTTTATTATTTTTCTATGTACATCACTCGCCTGCAAAGCCACCAACCATCCAACATGAAGAAAAACATCAGGAATCAGAATTTAAGGATTTTACGTACGATAAATCAGAAACACGAGTGTGAATCGCAAAAGAGGCCTAATCTCCGTTCAAATGTTAGCTGACCGAAATGCGATCGATGTTTTTCTGTTGGATGGTTGGTGGCTTTGCAGGCGAGTGATCTACATAGAAAAATAATAAAACATTGTGTAATAATTTGCAGCGTTTTTATTTACCTGAAGTAAATTTCAGCTGATTGAATGCGATCTTCTGCAGACAAGTGATCTCCACAGAAAAATAATAAACCTTTGTTTGCACCATTTTTTTCAAGAAAGAGTAAGAAAACATTTATTGAACATTCCTCATTTCATTATTTTGGTTCATTAGTTGGGTGCGCTTTGCAGCATCTTCAGAAATTTAGGGCCGTTTCCTCAGACACGTGCACCGCATGCGGCACTTTGCCCAGTTCCTTTGGACCAATTTTGATGAAATTTGGTATATCGGCTACATTTGAGGCCTAGTTGAGCGCCGTCAGTCACTTCCAAGGGAAACGCCCTACCTCTACAACTTTCGATATACCTACTGGTATTCATAGTTTGTTGCCTTCTTGTTGACAAGGTTAATGGTGAGGGGAGGATAAATTGCGGCGGATCCTCAGTATGCATGTTGTTTATTTCGCATGTCGAGCTAGCTTTCGCCCAAGGGGCATCTTCAGGACACTTTCTTTATGATTTCCAATTGCTTTGGTAGTAGATGTATGGTTGGATTTCATTCCCACTGTAGTTACATGTGTTACATCTATTGGTCCAAGCAGAACGGTGTTGGGTAAGGTAGGATTGTGCTTTACCCATTTAAGTTAAGTTGTATAGGTCGTCCCTATACCTGGTAAACCATGTAAGTCGAGTTTATCAAATTTTACAAGGGACACTAAAAACTGAATCATTAAGTTTTCATTCCATATAAAATAAGTTTTTTCGTTCCATTCCATAAAATTGGTGGTAACAGTAGTATTTCAAAGAGCATGAGACTAATTTCATCAAAATTTACTTCAGCGAACGAAAAAATGGACTTACATGATTTTACCCAGCCTTTGACACCCGACTTACATGGTTTTCAGTTTGATTTTTATGAAAATATACCCAGCTTGGGTTATTTTATTATTAGGAATATTATTCAATTTTTGGTTTATTATTTTCAATAATGAACCTTTGGAATCGACCAAGAAAAAAAAATTTTAACACCCCCTCATAATTTGATGGTTTACGTTTCAAGGTACGTAGAATCCAAAAATCGAATAAAAATTTGGCCGTCCGTCCGCCGTACGCCGTACGCGGCACTTTTGCCACTTAGCATTGACCGATTTTGATGAAATTTGGTATGTAGGCTCCATTTGGGGTCTAGTTGTGCCCCGAAGCTTTTGGTTGATGTAGGTCACTTCCAAGGGTTCCAAAATCAATTTTGAAATTTTGAAAACGCCCTAACTCAAAAAATTTTGATATAAAGGTATTGTTTTTCCTTCAATTTTGGATTCTATAGAATTTTTAGAATTTTTTGAGACCACCCGGAGCTCTGTAGGACAAACCGTTCGCTCCCTACAAAAATTTAAGGGTTTATATTGAAATATATATATATATATATATATAAATCAAAACACGAGTGTGAATCGCAAAAGAGGCCTAATCTCCGTTCAAATTAGAGCTGATCGAGATTCGATCGATGGTTGGTGATTTTGACTTTTTTTTTGATTTTTTTTTTTTTTATATTGGATGGTTGGTGATTTTGTAGACGAGTGATCTACTTATATAGAAAAATAATAAACCATTGTGTAATAATTTGCAGCGTTTTTTCTCCAGGTTTCAAGGTTACACAAAATACCCAAATCGATGCAAAAGGAAAATATTTAAATGAAAATTCATAGGCGTTGACTAATACGCAGTCCAACTTTAAGGCTCCTAGAGTCAGAACGATAGTCTTCAGTTTAAGATATTACTAGATTTGAGCAATAAATTATTCAATATACTACCAATTCCTCAATTACCATTTCTTAAATTACAACCATTACTTATAGGAACACTTTACCTATCACAACCGTAACTAGGTAGGTATGCATTTAATGTGAAGTGTTAGGCAACTAGGTACTTTTGTTTCATTAACCCTCCAGTGGTAGACCTAATCTCATCTCGCAAAAGGTAGACCCAGGAGCGCTGTGCTCTTTCGGTACTTCCTCCCGAAAAAATCAATATTTATCATATTTTTTAATTGTTTTTGGTCAGAGGGAGATACTCAACTCATCTCCTGGTGTATCTAAAAATGTTCAATTAAAAACATATTGGTGAAAAAGTTTTTTTATTGAACTCAGAAATACGTATTGGTAAAAATAGGTTTTGCTCAACTCTGAAATACAAATAACTGAGCAATCAAAATTTAACTAATCAAAGCCGTTTCAGTCAGATGTACGTTCTGCCATATCGTCAGAATCTTCCTCAGACCACTGAAGCCATTTCTTGGGATCAGAAGAGCGCTCAGACTTAAGAGCGATCTGACACATTCACGTTTTAGTGCAAGAAACCGATTCTCACTAACCCTGAGCGGTTTTGGGGACAGAGAGGAGGGTACGGTCCTGCGTAGAGGTGGTTTCTAGGAGGGAACTGTGAATCCACAGCCCTCAGGATAGCCACTGTGAACCACAGTATTCGAAAAATGGGCTGAAGGAGCGCCGCGCTCCGGGGTCTACCAGTAAAGGGTTAAAACAAGGGATGAGTTAGGTATGGGTTAGAGATGAACTGGATATCGGTTGAGGATGGGTTAGGGATGGGATAGGGGTTAGGGATAGGTTGGAAATAAGCTAGGGACGGGTTAGGGGTGGGCTGGGTATAAGTTAGGGGTTGGGATAGGTCAGGGCTGGATTGGGTTAGAAATGGACTAGGGATGGTTTAGGAATAGGTTGGAGATGGACTAGGGATGGATTGAGAATGGGTTAGGTATGAGTTAGGTTAGGGATGGGATAGGGGTTAAGGATAGGTTGGAGATGGGCTAGGGATGGATTGAGGATGGGTTAGGTATGAGTTAGGTTAGGGATGGGATAGGGGTTAAGGATAGGTTGGAGATGGGCTAGGGACGGGTTAGGTCAAGGCTGGGTTGGGGCTGGGGATGGTTTATAGATGGACTAGGGGTGGATTGAGGATGAGTTAGGGGTTGGTCAGAGCTGGATTTCCTTAATGGTTATCTCATTATTATCTCTTGTATCATTAATTTTACAGAGTTTCCTGTAAAACATAAGCAGACCAATAGCACAGTACTAATCTCTACTTTCTAACATCAGCATTACAGCTCGGTCAAACAGTCAACAAAATCAATCAATTCATCTAAAATATCCTCCTAAATAATGTAAAAATAATTTAGAAACAATGCGGAAAAAACACGCGATCTTAGGTAGGTAAGTAAAAAAAATACGTAGGTAGGTCGTGATCTTGAGGTTGGCCACAGTATGGAAAATCACGTGTCTGCAGAACACAAGGAGTGGAATTTATTGCTGAAATTGAGCCTTATAAAAATGTTTCTATTTATGATCACTTTCTCCGAACTCCATTTATGAATTTTTTAAACTTTTACATGAAAAAAAAAGAAAAAAACTGACTATCTTTGATGGAAACTTGCCACCAGCGTGAGCTGCTCACTTTTATGTAGACATACACAGGACTTACATGGTTTCCCAGCGAAAAAAGAGGTAACCGACTTACACGTTTTTTTAATGCTTTTTGGATAAAAAACTGTTTTTCAGATTGGAAAACGGCTTCACTAATTGGATCAAGAGACCCTAATTTACCCGAAAAAGCTCAAAACCTTATTTTCGAAAAAATACCGACTTACATGGTTTACCAGGTATAGGGACGAGGTAGTAGTTTGGGTGACCTCTATAGTTGATTTCTAGTTGATACCAGTAAGGTCCTTTCTCCAGGTAGCATTCGTGCTTATAATTAGTTAAAAGTTTGATGGGATGTGGTTTGATAGCAAGGTTCTGACTTCCAGATCCTGTCTTAGATTTGATTTTTTTCAATAATGGTCCAAAGTTTTTTAAAGAAATCCCAAGTCCTTCAAATTTAATGCGTGCCTCGGAAATGCTGGGCTTATATGCTTGAATTGTTCAACTGTTACTTGCTTGGTTCTATAATCAATATATGATGGTATCCCACTTTTCTTGAAGAGATGTTAAAACGTTTTTAGCTGATTTAAGGGGCCACATGTTCAGGTAGTCTGAGAACCATACATCTACTACCAAAGCAATTGGAAATCATTAAGAAAGTGTCCTGAAGATGCCCTTTGGGCGAACGCTAGCTCGACATGCGAAATAAACAACATACATAATGAGGATCCGCCGCAACTTACCCTTCCCTCACCAATAATCTTGCCTACAGGTATTGTTTTTTTATTAATTAAAAATAGCGTAGATTTTTAAGATTTTTTTTACACCGCTCGCAACTTTGTGGGATCACTAGATTGCTTAATTACCTAATTAGCAGAGACCTTCAAATGCCACATTGCCACGGCGCCACACTAAAATGCCACATTCGGCCCATTTTTCGGTAAAATGCCATATTTCGTAGATTTCTTTGAAAATGCCACATTTTGTGCCACATTTCGCCTTATTTTACTAATACTTATTTTTACTAACGCCCGAGAACGCCGAGAAAAATATGACGAATGGATGTTTGCTAAAACCAGGTAAGATTAACTTATCATCACAGGACGTGGGTCTTCGGCTGTTGTTAGGGTCTCATGTCCGTTCAAAAATAACTTTCCTGGATGCGGATTAGAAAGTCCGATGCAGCATCATAATGGGAAGTGCGTGTGTACCTGAGTAGGTACATCCATTAGGGTCGGGGAGCACCATTCGTTATAATATACCGTATATATTATATACCATTTCCGTTCCCCACGTCCTTCATACCAAGCTGACGTTTCTTACTGTAAATATCGCGCTCATTTTCGTTTTCCCTCAATCTTCAATATGCCTACAGATTCTAGTTTAAACGTGACCCTTTATAAGAAGCGGATTACTGGTGACAGCAATTTTGCCGTGGGCGGTGGGAAGATATTCTGCAATCTGTGCACGAAATCGGTAAGTTTTAACACAGAATGTGTTTTTGCGATGACCTACCGAAAAAAAATCGTCACGAAAAAGCGACAGAAAAAACCGTTACGCGCCTTTTATAATGATTTTCACGTGCAACCAAGCCGTTGGTAAGGAAATAGAACTCCCGCAGTGTTCATTTCACAGAAATTGTTCACCATTCGTTGGAAAGCTCTCAATTTATATAGTATTTTTCTTGTAGTTACATATTTATTTATATAACATTTATAGGGTTTTAGACCAAATTAAATGTCTAACAATTATTTATTTTATTATTGCGAAAGACTCCACATTTATTATTGTTGTTTTTTATTTAAAGGATGACTAACATCGCAAAAACACATTCTGTGTTCCTATGATTTCATACAGAGTATGGAAAAAGAAATAAACCGGGGGGTGCAGGGGGGCGGAGCCCCCCGCCGAGGCGCAAAGCGCCGAGTTTTATCAAGTTTTCCAACTTATCCAAATTTATCAACTCTTTTTCTATGTAGTTGTTACTACCTACGGTTAATTTTTCTCAAATTCATTGCATTGAAGCAAAAGCAAGATTTTCGTTTAAAGTTATTTCTCCACATCGAGTTTCACGTAATTTTTGATTGCCCTCCTCATCCAAGACCATCCTTTTTGTGCAAATCGGTCCTGTCTGGGGGGGGGGGGGGGCAGGCCCCCTGGTCCAAATCGTAAATCCACCACTGTAACCCAACATCATTATTCCGTTTCCTCCCTATTCCGAAATACTGGTACTGATTGAATATCTTTCTTGCATTTAATTTACAGTATAATTTTAAGAAGGAGTGCCAATTCGACGTTCACAAGAAAAGTGATCTGCACCAGGCAATGGTGAAAGCTCCGAGTACTGATCGGAAACAGCAGCAGCTCCTTAGAGACGTGGTGTCAATGGAAAAGCCAGAGGTCCAGGAAATTTCGAAAAACGTCATCCTGGCTTTTCTTAAAGAGGGCATTCCCTTACACAAACTGGAGAACGGTCCCCTGCGCGACATTTTTGACAAATACTGTGGCGTCAAATTGCCAAGCGTGAGCACTTTACGACGAATCATACCTCAGCTGTGTGTTGTAAATACATGTAAATTTGTTGGAAATACATGTAAATAGTTGATATGGTTTCAAGTTTCATGATTTAATGGTTTAACATCCCTTTTATGGTGGAGAGGGGGTGGAAAGTTGAAAAAAATAAATACCACATCAGCTGAAATAAATGCCACATTCCGCCACAATAAGTGCCACATTGCCACATTTTATAAAAATAAGTGCCACATTTTGAAGGTCTCGGCTAATTAGTGAATGTTCCCTGATGTTTTTCCGGCTGGCCAAAGACGACTGATCCAAATGGAGTGGCTTTCGGTCTGGTTGGAGTTCCATCACGCCACGTCCTTCGCTCAAATCACGATCGGGTTTCGCCATTCACGCCGTTCCATTGGCGAGCTACCACGCCTGTGGCTAGCTCTTGCCTCCTCCGAAGGACCCGCGTCCCCCTCCCCCCGCCTACTGTGAGCCCTTCGAAGGGGCTCTTCGGACGAACGATGAATCAGAAACACGAGTGTGAATCGCGTAGGTATGAACTAAAAAGAACTGAATAATTTGCAGCGATTTTGAGTTTTTATACCGGTTAAAAATCGATTTAATGTCTCTGAAACTCGCTCTCCCTTCACGACTGGCGTTTTCTTCCATGGGATTGGGAGTTTCCTGCGTTTGATGCTGGCGTTTTCATATTTGATCTACCAAGGATTGGTGAAAAAGGCTTTTATTTCATAAGACAAACCAGAACCGCAAAAAAATATTCCAAAATACCGGTGTAAAATGATCACGTTACCGAGGTATTCGTACAATGAAAGGGTTCATCTTATTGGTCGAGATCGAGAAGAAATTGGTAATTGGGGAGTCGAAGAAGTAAAAAAAGGAAGTTCATAATGAAGTAAGGGCTGGAGGCCGAATAGACTGGCAACTTCTATGGAAGTGTAATGGGGAGAGAGGGCTTACTTTTATGAAAGAGCGCTGATATAAGAATAAAGATGTGACAGAGAGGAGGAGGAAGATGGGAGATGAGATTGGAGATTTCGTTCACGTTCGGCGGGACCCTCCACCCCCGGAGGCGGAGGAGTTATCGAAGGGGGAGGGTGTTATCAGGAAGGGCGGGAGGGCGTTATCTGGAACGGGGTGTTACAGAAGGGGTTGAAATGAAGACACAGTGCCCCCCTCCCCCCCGCTCAACACCTGTAGCCCTCCGCCGCCCCCGGTCTACTTGAGTTGCAACAAGTATCGACTTGCCGCCTTCTGCCCCCAACAGCCTCCTCTCATCCTCCGCCTCCTTCAGATCCTCACAGTTGAGATTTCTTACATGTAAGAGGAGCATCCTCAGAACAAGCCAGAATCATAAGAAAATTTACAACAAAGATCGATTTGATGATAAATTGACAGAGAAATTTATGAAACCAATAAAACGACCCTAAAAGTTTAAAATGCGAATTTTCTAAGGAAATGAAGGTAAGGGGCATCAAAGCTCTGAGGGATCAAAATTTCAAAAAATACTGTTAAAAACGTGTTAAAAATTACGTATTTATATGCACTTGGAATATACTGGGTTTTCGATATATGAACGACAAACCTTCATGGATCGATTCTGCAACTAATTTGCAACAACTTTCGTCGAATAACTTATTTTTACTCCACAACAAATCCATCGATTTTATACTTAGAGATTTTTATCGTGTTTTTGAGCTCGTGTCTATAAAATAGTCATAACTCCCCTAATTTACAAGATTTACTCGAACATGATAATACCGTTGGAAAGAGCGTTAAATTGCCTCAATTTTTGTATCGTAAAACACTTGGATCGGTTCACTACGTAAGTATTACGTGTGGCTGAGAAAGTTTTCTCTCCTCCTCCTCACCATGTCGACTCAACAGTCCCTAGGAGGACTAATATGTAGAAGTATCACGTGAAGAGGGACGAATCGCTTCCTGCATAAGTCCAGGCGTCATATTTACGTGGTGTACCAAACACGCACCGGCTCCGACGTTACCGTTTCAGGGTTAAGGGAATGAGAGGAGTCCAGCTTCTCGACTGGTCGAGTGTCTGCTTTTGCGAAGTGAAATTTTCAATTTTTTCTGCGCTAAGTACCAAAACGTCATTTTTACGTAGTGTACCAACAACGCACCTGCTCCGAAGTGAACCATTTCAGGGTTAAGGGAATGAGAGGAGTCCAGCTTCTCGACTGGTCGAGTGTCTGCTTTTGCGAAGTGAAATTTTCAATTTTTTCTGCGCTAAGTACCAAAACGTCATTTTTACGTAGTGTACCAACAACGCACCTGCTCCGAAGTGAACCATTTCAGGATAAGGGAATGAGAGGAGTCCAGCTTCTCGACTGGTCGAGTGTCTGCTTTTGCGAAGTGAAATTTTCAATTTTTTCTGCGCTAAGTACCAAAACGTCATTTTTACGTAGTGTACCAACAACGCACCTGCTCCGAAGTGAACCATTTCAGGGTTAAGGGAATGAGAGGAGTCCAGCTTCTCCACTGGTCGAGTGTCTGCTTTTGCGAAGTGAAATTTTCAATTTTTTCTGCGCTAAGTACCGACGCTCAAGCTTCAAAAATTGTACCCAAATTTGAAATTTTCAAGGGTTTTTGAAATTCATTAGTGCATCTGCCTAGGGAATTGAAATAGTAAAAGATTCCAGATGGAATCATCAAAATCAAACAAAGATTGCCGACGAAATGAGGGAAAACCCTAACTGAAAAAACAGTTTTTCCCATATTTTACCGGCAATTATGCATTTACCACTAGGCAGATGCACTAATGAATTTCAAAAATCCTTGAAAATTTCAAAGTTAGGTATAACTTTCAAAGTTTGAGCTCCGGTAACTGAGATAAATGCTAAACCGGACGAGAAACGAACTGAAATATCCGTATGGTAAAACGGGTTTTCATTGGATTCAGAGGGTAACACAAGGTGAGCTGACACAGGTGGAGTACGTTAGAGCTGTTGGAGGAAGTGCCCCATCAATGAACGCGTCCGGACTAATAGAAACAGGACGGCGGAGCACCCCAGAAGGCCTGTACTGGTGGTCGCCATGCTGCTTCCATTCGCGCCTCTGGAACTCTCGTTTTAGGGACACCCTCGATAGCAAGACGGAACAACGGAAAGGCCTATCATTTTCGATCCGGCCGAGAGTTAACAGCACAAGACGAAGGAAAAACAATTTTCTACCAAGTGGACGTGACACATAGCTTGCACGAAACCACAACCCGATTGTATAGATGTTAAAAATGCTGTAAAAATTTGGGGCTTTCATAATGCTATAAATGATATAATATGGTACTTCCTCAACACAATGACTTACATTGGGTGAAGCTATTTTGAAGGAAGGAAAATAAGAATGTTTTATCGCTTATAGGTTTAAATTGAAGTATACAGGGTGTCTACACTCAAGAAGGGCATAACTTCAGGGTTCGATCCTACAAGGTATTTCCAACAAAAAATGTCTCGTAGCAATTTTCTTTTAACTCACTTGAAATTCCTTTTTTTTTCACTGTAAAGTTTTTCTTCGCGTTTTCGACCTTACGGCACTAATATGGTCATAACTCCCTTATTTCTCCTGAAAATTCAAATCTGACTTCACCGTTAGAAAGAGCGTTAAATTCCTAAGCTACCTAGTGCAAAATCAAAATATTTCATCAATAAAATAGTTTCAAAAAATCGAGTCTAAAAGCAAACTTTAAAATTTTTTTTCGAAACTTGACTTCCTTAGACCAAACTTTTCACTCTAAATCCCTGCCCATTTCGATGGGCGCTCTTCGGAGAAAACATGCTCAAATTGTCAGCTTTCCAACGGTCTATCAATTTTTCTTTTTAACATTCAAATTGGAAGAGTAAATTAAGTTTGAATGCCAGAAAACGTGTGTTTCACAAGCAAATCCAGTGTTTTAAGCGGTTTCTGGTCCCCCTCGATCTCAAGTTAGCTTGACGATTTTGTTATCATTTTCTATGTAATTATTTACGCTGAATCCAATAGTGATACTTCCGAATGATTCTGACGGCTAGAAAGTGTATTTTTCGAAGAAAACCTTCGTTTTTCGTACATAAAATAGGCAATATTCGTAGATATAGTCGTGAGCTTAAAGTAACACCTTTCTACTCAACAAAAACACCGAATTTCTAGCTGATTGTTTAGTGAAAAAAATAGAATTTTGAGTGGGTTAAGAGAAAATTGCTAGAAGACATTTTCTGTTGGAAATATCTTGTAGAATCGAACCCTGAAGTTATGCCCATCTCAAGTGGGGACACCCTGTATAATCCTTATTCAATGGGACGTCCCCTGAAATGCACGGGTAGCATCAATAAATAGCTTTTGGTTTATAATTTTCAATAATGAACCTTTGGAATCGACCAAGAAAAAAAATTTAAACCCCCTCAAAATTTGTTGGTTTACGTTTCAAGGTACGTAGAATCCAAAAACCGAATAAAAATTTGGCCGTCCGTCCGCCGTACGCGGCAGTTTTCTCAGTTCCCGTGGACCGATTTTGATGAAATTTGGTATGTGGGCTCCATTTGGGGTCTAGTAATGTAGGTCACTTCTAAGGGTTGAAAAATAAGGTTTGAAATTTTGGTTGGTGGTAACAAAGGCAAAGCCGTGTTCTTTGCAGACGAGTGATCTATACAGAAGAATAATAAACCACTGTGTAATTTACAGCGTTTTCGGATTGAATTAAACACTTTTCAAAATGAATTAAACAAGTTTCGAAATGAATTAACCCGCCAGTTCCCAATGTCACCTCTTCCTAGTCCTCCAGGATTCATGGAAATAGGTTTTTTTTCTTACAAACCTGATGAGAACACTCCTCCAACTTTGCTCTAACACTGCTCTAACAGTGCTGATCTCATCTCGATGTCGTGAAGTTCTGTGACATGTTATGTTCGACCTGCTCCAAGAAAAACTGCCTGGATGACGAAAAAACCACAGGTATTGACTTTTTTATTGATCTTCATGGAAGTCAAATGCTTTTAGAATATAATAGAATAATTTTCAGTGGGATTGTGTTAGTTTTGGCTTCACTGTGTCAAGATGAAGTTGCCTGTCACCTGTAGGTGGCACTGGGCACTATACGAGAACATACCGGCACTATACGTACATACCGAGAACATTATCCATGTCTGCAACTAACTTTGTATCTAGGTCAATGTTACTGTAATTCCCTGTTTGTGTTTTATATCATTCTATATGGCAAGTAATTTTAATTTCATGTTTGAAAAATTTAATCACCTAAATGATTGTGATTTTTTATTTTTTTGAATTTTTTTATATTGTTGGGAGGAAGGCTACTTTGCATATTTGCCTACAGGTTGGTTTTGCGCCAACATTCTCCCCCCCCTTTCGTTCTGTTATGTGGAACATTTCAAAATTTCCGTAGCAGTTTCTAAATCAACGAATAATTAGCTTTTCTTGCAGAATCACACCTCCCGAGTTCATCGAGCTGCTTGAAGTGGGAGCAGTTTGTTATAGATGATTGACAGTGACTTTAATTCCTCTCATGGACACTGACGATGATTTGGAGGAGTTGGGACCAGGTTGCGAATTATAAGTATAGTATTAAACTTATACTTTACAATATAAAGTATATTATATAGTATATTACACTATACACATAATAGTATTATACAGGGTGTCCCATATGTTATCCACCAAACTTTGGGAGTCGATTCTACAACTAATTTGCAACAAAAAATGTCTCTTAGCAATTTTTTTAACCCCTTGAAATCCGACTTTTTTGACTTTTAAATATTTTTTTCGTGTTTTCGACCTTACACCTTTAAAACGGTCATAACTCCCTTAAATTGCACTCAAAAATTAAAAATAAGGGTACCGTTGGATAGAGCGTGAAATTTCTCAACAGATGAACCATTGACAAATTGAGAAAAAGTGAACGCTAGAGTAGTTTTTTTTACCTCAAACTTTAAAATTTGTCGATTTCTGTTTTTTTTTTTTTTTTCAAAAATGTTGATGATTTTTCCCCATGGAAACAAGGTATTTGCCAGAGAGGTTCAAAAGCTTAAAAACTTCTCCATTTCATCAGCTTTTCAACGGTCACCCAATTTTTAGTTTCACTGTGGAATTAGAGGGAGAAAATGGTGTTTGCGAAAAAAACGTGCATTTTTTTCAACGAAATTGACGGTTGGACGGGAGGAATCCGAGGTCTGCTCCGCCGTCCCTCCTCCCAAGCACCACGTCCCCACGTCAAACCATCGATTTCGTTGAAAAAATACACGTTTTTTCGCATTGAAACACCATCTTCTCCCTCAAATCCCACAGTAAAACGAAAAATTGGGTGACCATTGGAAAGCTGATGAAATGGAGCAGTTCTTAACCTTTTGAGCCCCTCTGGCAAATACCCTGTTTCAATGAGGAAAAATCATCAACATTTCCACCAAAAACAGAAATTGACTATTTTTCAAGTTTGAGGTAAAAATACTACTCTAGCGTTTTGTTTTTCTCGACTGGTCAACGGCTCATGTATTGAGAAATTTCACGTTCTTTCGAACGATATCCTTATTTTTAATTTTTGAGTCTAATTTAAGGGAGTTACGACCGTTTGAATGGTGTAAGGTCGAAAAAACGAAAAAAATCGTAAAAGTCAAAAAAGTCGGATTTTAAGGGGGTTAAAAGAAAATTGCTAAGAGACACTTTTTGTTGCAAATTAGTTCTAGAAACTACTCACGAAGTTTGGTGGATAACATAACGGGACACCCTGTACTTGGCGAGACCTCAAGAATGTTTCATACCAGTTCTTCAGGTTAGTCTCCTTCAAGGGACAAACAACTGCACCCGTAACTTGAAACGTAAAGGTACCTACTTAGGTTCAGATTGTCAGTAAATCACGTTCAGTCAAGATCAGAGATGGCATCTCTAGAGATGGGGAATCTAAACTGAACGTGATTTACTGGCAATCTGAACCTAAGCAGGTACTTTTACGTTTCAAGTTACTTCACGGTGCAACTCGTAAGGTAAGTACAGTTTTTGTCCTTTGAAGGAGATTAATCTGCGCAACTTTTATGAAATACCATGATCTGAGTGCCACTTCGCACCAAGGCTACCTCGACAACATCGAATATTTTCCAAGTGATGAAGATGAAGACGCGGACTTGAGGCGGTGGAAGTGAGATTCCGCGGTTCTTTTGAGTCTAGCAGCAGCTGGACAGAAGGTCGGTCTGTCGGACGTCACTTCCTCAGTCCATCGACGATCTGTTGCGCCACGTCCGACCATCGGCCTTCCCTTGTCTTTTCTCACCGTCCGCCGACGATGCATAAAGATTAGGAGAAACTGAAAAGAGCAACCCATTTCCCCCCCGAAACTACTATATAAGCGAAAATAGGGGAAAGCTGAATAGGAAGAATTTACTATGCATCCCACGAGTATTTAATTCCGGATGAGACCCCCTCGTGAACAGTAATTCACTTGAAAAAGTTCCACTACCTACAGAACAATAAGAAGTTGTTTAATGAACCCCTTCCTAATAGTAGGTACGTACTATATACAGGGTGTTTCACGAAAAGGTTACACCCCCCTTCATTTTCGCAAAATACAGCGTAAAAAATTCCGACCAACGCAATTCTTCATGATTTTGGTTTATTATTTTCAATAATGAACCTTTGGAATCGACCAAGAAAAAAAAATTTTAACACCCCCTCAAAATTTGATGGTTTACGTTTCAAGGTACGTAGAATCCAAAAATCGAATAAAAATTTGGCCGTCCGTCCGCCGTACGCGGCACTTTTGCCACTTAGCATTGACCGATTTTGATGAAATTTGGTTTGTAGGCTCCATTTGGGGTCTAGTTGTGCCCCGAAGCTTTTGGTTGATGTAGGTCACTTCTAAGGGTTCCAAAATCAATTTTGAAATTTTGAAAACGCCCTAACTCAAAAAATTTTGATATAAAGGTATTGTTTTTCCTTCAATTTAAGATTCTATAGAATTTTTAGAATTTTTTGAGACCACGCGGAGCTCTGTAGGACTAACCGTTCGCTCCCTACGAAAATTTAAGGGTTTATATTGAAATATATATATATAAATCAAAACACGAGTGTGAATCGCAAAAGAGGCCTAATCTCCGTTCAAATTAGAGCTGACCGAAATGCGATCGATGGTTGGCGATTTTTATTATTATTTTTTTTTTGGATTTTTTTTGATTTTTTTTTCTTTTTCTCTTCATATTGGATGGTTGGTGATTTTGAGGACGAGTGATCTATATAGAAAAATAATAAACCATTGTGTAATAATTTGCAGCGTTTTTTGTGAGGATCTCATGAAAAATACTTTTGCGCAAAAAAGTTGCGCGCAATCGTGCGCAATTGACACTAACTTAATTTTTTCAAATGGAACCCCCAAAATTTATGAAAAATTCATACCCGAACCGATTTGTTTTATTGCGCGCAACCTTGCTTTTTGAACGCTCTAAGTTGCGCGCGCAACTCCACAATTGCACAAAATTAGGTTTTGGAGAACCCTAAGTGTGGCACATGTTTTTTTCATCATTTTTTGACACTAAATCACATGGTGTCATCCGTTTTTCAATTTGACTGGAATTTTTCTAAATGGCGGCCGAAAATTCGGTTGTTATTAGTGAAAAAACGCTGCAAATTATTACACAATGGTTTATTATTTTTATATAGATCACTCGTCTGCAAAGCCACCAACCATCAAACATGAAGAAAAACATTGATCGCATTTCGGTCGGCTAACACTTGAAAGGCGATTAGGCCACTTTTGCGATTCACACTCGTGTTTCTGATTTATCGTACGGCCAAACTTCAAGTTCTCGTAGTGAGCGAACGGTTTGACCTACAGAGCTCCGCGTGGTCTCAAAAAATTCTAAAAATTCTACAGAATCTTAAATTGAAGGAAAAACAATACCTTTATATCAAAATTTTTGAGTTAAGGCGTTATCAAAATTTCAAAATTCTTTTTGGAACCCTTAGAAGTGACCTACATCAACCAAAATCTTCGGGGCACAACTAGGCCCCAAATGGAGCCTACATACCAAATTTCATCAAAATCGGTCAATGCTAAGGGGCAAAAGTGCCGCGTACGGCGGACGGACGGCCAAATTTTTATTCGATTTTTGGATTCTACGTACCTTGAAACGTAAACCATCAAATTTTGAGGGGGGGTTAAATTTTTTTTTTCCTTGGTCGATTCCAAAGGTTCATTATTGAAAATAATAAACCAAAATTGCTCTTTTTAAATCGTTATGAGTTTTTAGGCAATTTTATTCAGTTCAAGCATGATCGTGCTGCCTTGAAAAAAAAATTTCTCCAAAATCAAAATTTCCACCCGCATTTTACGTTTCAGACCTTTCTGAACACTTTTGGTTGCGTGTCTGTCTGTCTGTCATGAAATCATTGCCGCAGCCATAACTTCTACATTTTTCACCCGATTTCGATGAAATTTTCAGGGATTATGCGGGTTGGCGTGTAGATGGTCCCCTATAAAAATCATCACCCCCGGACTAATAGTAGCCGCTGGCATGCGCAAACGTGGTCCTTGCAACAGCCATAACTTCTACATTCCTCATCCGATTTCGATGAAATTTTGGAAGATTGTGCGGTGTAAAACCAGATGGTCCCCGATGAAAATCATTGCCCCCAGGCTGATAGTAGCCACTGCGCATGCGCAAACGTTTATCCCCTTGTTACATAAATTCTACATTCCCCATCTGATTTCGATGAAATTTTCAGGAATTGTACGAGTTGGGGTGGATATGAAAATCATGGCCCACAAATTGAAAGTATTTTGTGCACATGCGCAAACGTGAAATTCTTGTATCAGCCATAACTTCTACATTTTCTTACAATATTTGGAGGTTGGTTATCTGTACAATTGGGTTATAGATACGAGGAAGCTATGTGCCACACCCACTTGCCAGGCTTTTTTTATTGCACAGTTGAAAAGCTGAGGACTATGCCATAGTCACTATGGGCTAGTTTTTACAGAAGATGTACAAATTTTGTACTACAAAACAACAAGTGTTGCGCCCTTAGCAACCAGTAATCAAATTTCCCATGAAGGCACCCACATGAAGCGTTTATTTCGTCAAAATAAACTTGATTGTGAAGCGAAAATATGATTGGTAGGTAGTGGAAATGGCGAGTGATCTACACAGGTAAATAATAAACCTTTGAGTAGTAATTTGCAGCGTTTTCGTATACAACAAATTGAGGAGTTTGATTCCAAAAGGTACTAAAGATAATTTTTATCGAAATTGAGTTAACACTTTCCCAGGGTTTTAGGGGGGTAGTTCTTCACAAAAATGCGATCATTTTGGAGAAAAAGATAATCTATTCCATGAAAAACGAAGGTGAATTTAATTCGTTTAAATTCAAAAGGTACTATATCTAGCACAATGGCGGTCTCTTATCCGTTTTGTTTCAAAAAGTACTTATCCATAAATCTGAAATTTTAGATTTCGTTCAAAATTATTTTGAATTGATTTAGGTACCGTTTTTTCCAAAAATATTTACTATAATTGAGAAATATATGAAAAATAACATAATGGGGTGTGCGCCTGGGTATGAAAAACTGTTTATTGTTATTTTTAATCTAAGGTAGACCTCATTCTGAGAATTTTGGTACCAGCCGCGACCTTCTAGCGTGTGTAAATCTTTTCCTATGAATTTTTAAAGTTTCGACCGTTTATGACGTCACAGTGGGCTGGGGGGTCCCGCCCAGGCGAGAGGGGCGCGTGACGTCATAAACGGTCGAAACTTTGAAAAATCATAGAAACAGATCTACTCACGCTTGAAGGTCGCGGTTGGTGCCAAAATTCTCAGGATGTAGTCTACTTTCGATTAAAAATCTAAAAAAAATCAAGGCGCACACCCCATTGGTTTATAGCACGTTTTTCAGGTCGCTATGGTTTTTTGCGTTTTTCTCGTAGGTTTGACCAATATGGATATTTATTTATTTATTTTGAATGGTACGGGAGTAGTCCTAGTTACAGGATGAATACAACAAAACAAAAACAATGAAAGTAGAAGCAATAGACAATATGAAGCAATAGACAATAGAAAAGTCGACAATTAGCAGTAATATAAAATCCAAAAAAGCAAATTTCACAGTAATAAATTAAACACACATCGTAACATACCTAATTCAAGAAGAAAAGCGATGTAAATACAGATTAATTATTATATTAATTATTATTATTAATTAAATAATTAATGAATAATAATTTAATTAATAAAATTAATTAATAATTAAATTATTATTATTAATTAATTATAAATACAGATTAATAAATACAGGTACTATGTGGTACTTTTTGGAATCAAACTCCTCAGTTGTTGTAATTGGTTCATTAGTATGAATGTTAAATTAATTGTAGGATGTGGCAGCTCATATAAATCTGTTATTTAGAGATCGTGTGGGATTTAGGTTAAATATAAAGGAGTCAACTGGAGAGTGAGTGGAGGGGGAGGGGGAGGAGGGCATCAAATGAGGGGACGGGGGCGGCAGACGCCGTGACCAGCCTTTACATTTTGATGGGGGTCTATCAAGGAGGAGAAGGAGGTTTTTGGCGAAGGTGCGAGAACCGTGTGGGAATCGAACCCCCGACCCCAGCCGCCCCCGAGGGGAGTTACAAGGAGGACCGGTTGCTGGCTGGAGGCTGCGGGCGGGGGCGGCAGGGCAAGATGGCGCCCGGGGTATTGATCTCCGAGGCAGGACCTCCGGTTGACGGAGCGGCCCCGCACGCACACCCAGCGCCTCACCGCAGCCACGTACACCACGACCCCGTCCCGCGTACGCCAACCTCTCCTCGCGTGAGAGCCCAGGATTTGAGACTTTGATGGATTTCAAAGGCAGATTAAACTCAAAACAGGCCTCGAAACCGTCCATCACTATCAACAGTGGACTATAACTTCTGTTACTTACCTCCACTGAATCTGAAACTGCCCTGCTTCTTATGACCACAATTTTGGGTTTTACGAATTACTTTTTTTCTTCAATTTTCAATGTAGAACTTTCTAAAATGCTTTTATAAGCAAATAACACTAAAAATTAAAAATTATTTCTTAAGAAACGTACAAAAAACTACGACAAAATTCAGGTGTAAACAAACTTTTACCACCAATGCGCAAAAAAATCAAGGCATGGATAGGTCTACTGGATTTTCAATACTTATTTCAAATGACAGATACGAAATTAACCACGACAGGTGACAAAATACAGGCTCTAAATGCGAAATGACACGACTGGTGACAAAATAGACTTATAAAGACATATAAAGTTAGGAAAAATCTAACTGAATAAACGGGGTTTCCCCATTTTCCCATCGGATTTGAGACTTTGATGGATTTCAAAGGCAGATTAAACTCAAAACAGGCCTCGAAACCGTCCATCACCATCAACAGTGGACTATAACTTCTGTTACTTACCTCCACTGAATCTGAAACTGCCCTGCTTCTTATGACCACAATTTTGGGTTTTACGAATTACTTTTTTTTTTCAATTTTCAATGTAGAACTTTGTAAAATGCTTTTATAAGCAAATAACACTAAAAACTAAAAATTATTTCTTGAGAATCGTACAAAAAACTACGACAAAATTCAGGTGTAAACAAACTTTTACCACCAATGCGCAAAAAAATCAAGGCATGGATAGGTCTATTGGATTTTCAATACTTATTTCAAATGACAGATACGAAATTAACCACGACAGGTGACAAAATACAGGCTCTAAATGCGAAATGACACGACTGGTGACAAAATAGACTTATAAAGACATATAAAGTTAGGAAAAATCTAACTGAATAAACGGGGTTTCCCCATTTTCCCATCGGATTTGAGACTTTGGTGGATTTCAAAGGCAGATTAAACTCAAAACAGGCCTCGAAACCGTCCATCACTATCAACAGTGGACTATAACTTCTGTTACTTACCTCCACTGAATCTGAAACTGCCCTGCTTCTTATGACCACAATTTTGGGTTTTACGAATTACTTTTTTTTTTCAATTTTCAATGTAGAACTTTGTAAAATGCTTTTATAAGCAAATAACACTAAAAATTAAAAATTATTTCTTGAGAATCGTACAAAAAACTACGACAAAATTCAGGTGTAAACAAAAAAACTTAAAGGTTAAAAAAACTTAAATAAAAACTTAAAGTAAAAAAACTTAAAGTAAAAAAACTTAAAGGTGTAAAACAAACTTTTACCACCAATGCGCAAAAAAATCAAGGCATGGATAGGTCTATTGGATTTTCAATACTTATTTCAAATGACAGATACGAAATTAACCACGACAGGTGACAAAATACAGGCTCTGAATGCGAAATGACACGACTGGTGACAAAATGGACTTATAAAGACATATAAAGTTAAGAAAAATCTAACTGAATAAACGGGGTTTCCCCATTTTCCCATCGGATTTGAGACTTTGGTGGATTTCAAAGGCAGATTAAACTCAAAACAGGCCTCGAAACCGTCCATCACTATCAACAGTGGACTATAACTTCTGTTACTTACCTCCACTGAATCTGAAACTGCCCTGCTTCTTATGACCACAATTTTGGGTTTTACAAATTACTTTTTTTCCAATTTTCAATATAAAACTTTGTACAATGCTTTTATAAGCAATTTTTTTTAACGTGATTTATTACTGCAACTGAATATTAAATACAATCCATCTAGCAAAATTACATGTCATTTTTCACACTCCTTGAGAGCCCGTTTACAGTAAAACGCAGTCCCTTCTCATAACAGTATCTTCAACACTGAGATATAACTGCACTTTAACAGCACTAAGTCAGGACTGAACGGAGAGCATCTCTAAAACATGATGAACAGGCCTCTTCAGGTAGGCTTGGAGGTTTTTTTTAATTCCTAGGACAGCGGAAATGATTTTTTTTTTTTTTTTTAAATAGCATAGCGAAAGGTTGATTTTTTTTCTAAAGAGAGACAAGGAACTACCCAAGTTTTCAAACAACTCCACAAACATAACTTGGTCGCAAAAAGAGCAAAAATTGGACTTGGCGGGGTCTCCTTCCACGCCCTCGATATGAACACGACAGAGTAGTGAGAGGAAACTCGAACTTACTCAGGTAGAGAAATCTCAGCGCAGGTACTTACCTGAAATCAAAGAAATAACTTGATGAGAATGCAGCTGAAAATGAAGGAAACAAATAAACTATTTATGATCTGATAAAATCTATTTATAATAAACTATCATAAATAAAAAATGTATGATAATAAAATAATAATTTTTTTAACGTGATTTATTATTGCAACTGAATATAAAATACAATCTATCTATCAATATTACATATCATTTGTACACTCCTTGAGAGCCAAAATCATTGTTCGATTTTGATGATTCCAGCAGAAATCCTTTAGTATTTCAATTCCCTAGGATGATGCACTAGTGAATTTCAAAAATTCGTAAAAATTTCAAATTTAGGAACAACTTTCAAAGTTTGAGCGCCGGCAATTTAGAGAAATACTAACACGGAACGAGGAACGAACGGCGATCGACTGAGACCCCCTTAAGACAAAAATGCTGCCAATTATTAGACAAAGGTTTATTATTTTGCTATATAGATCACTCGCCTGCAAAGAACACAGCTTTGCCATTGTCATCACCTACTAACCATATTTTTGCTTCACGATCAAGCCGACTCGCATATTAAAAAGATTCAAACCGTGCAAAATCGAATCCTCCGACTCATAACATCAGCCGACTGGTTTGTAAGCAACAAAACGCTACACAAAGAAGGTCGCGGAGTTCTCCAATTATCATACCTAAAGCACCACCAAAGACTTAAATTCCACCCTAATGAACTGGTTCAACAAATAAATGAAAACCTCCCACCACCAAGAAGTCAGCGTTGACTGAACAGGAAATGGCATTCAGATCTCGTTGTAAGCTGAAACCACAACAAGGAAATCTACTATGCTAGTCTAATATTATAAGTACTGTTACCAAAAATGTTACATCTAAATTGTTATAAAATATTCTTAAATAATCTAAGTACTCCCTGTGTTGTTTGTAATTTAATTTATATTATATAATTTAACTTATGTTGTGGCCCACCACTGGGAGGAATCCACTTCGAGGAGTGGAGTTGAGGTTTTGAGGAGGGAAGAGTTGAGGTTCCCTTAATTATTAGGTAATTTGATTACTGGTTGCTAAGGACGCAAAACTGAGTACAACACGAAGTTAGCTAAAATTTGAACGGAGATTAATCCTCTTTTGTGATTCACACTCGTGTTTCTGATTTGTCGTCAGTCCAACCTTTAAGTTCTCATAGGGACCGAACGGTTGGTCCAACAGAGCTCTGGGTGGACTCATTCAATTCTAAAAATTCAAAATACTTAAATTGATGACAAAACAATACCTTTATTTTGAAAGTTTTTAAGCTAGGGCGTTTTGAAAATTTCAGTCCTCATTTTTCAACCCTTAGAATGACTGACATCAACCAAAAGCTCCAGGGCACAACTAGACCTCAAATGGAACCGATATACCAAATTTCATCAAATTTGGTAAATTGTAACGGAGGAAAGTGCCGCGTACGGTGGACGGACGGCCAAATTTTTATTCGATTTTTGGATTCTACGCACCTTGAAACGTAAACCAACGTTCTTGGTCGATTCCAAAGGTTTGTTATTGAAAATAATAAACCAAAAAACACTTTTGATGGTAGGTTACACGAGCACCGACAGAATTTCACCAGTGATGCGGCGGACGGGGGTAAAGGGTTTGATGAATTCGCTGTGTTTCTATAAATAAAGACCATTCACTTGAAAAGGCCACCGTGTTCTTTCATTCAAGTAGTCTAACACAGGGGAGCCGTCAATAAAATATAGTTCATCGACCGACGTCGGCGTCGCGCCGATACGAGTCCGGTCGATGCAAAAGGGTCAGGTGTGCGACACGTGGGCGTCTCATCACAGCACCCTGCAGGTGACGGAAATCTTTCATAACAAACCAACAATAAGAAACTATTCCAGGATGACTAAATATATTTCAAAACTTACAAAACCGTATAAGAACCCCGAAATCTTTCCACATCTTAGAGGCTCTCATTTCGTTTATTTCAAACAAATGTGACAATCCAAAAACGTGAAAAAATGGAGTGACAACCGTGAAAACAGGGTGAATTTTCACTGGATATGATTGCCACTTGAATAATTTGAATGGTTTCACCTTGAGAACATGTCGAACCTTCACGGGCACCACTTGTACCTCCATTTTCGATGTGATCGGTGGTCCCCTCACTGCTCGTCCTGAATGGGGTATTTCGGTGGGTCGGAAATTCAGGTTTTTGACCTCAAATTTGGATTCAGCACCCTTGAAAACCTATGCACTCCAACTTTTAGCCCAATGATACTATAACATGTGGTAGAAAAATTAATTAAAGAGATCACACGTTTGAAAACGGGCCGCTATAAATGCACACACACTAGGCAAGAACTACGCCGCGCGCGTGTGTGAGTACTATTTTGTAGTATCCAAGAGGTCTTCCAAGGGTTTCTGTGCATGGATACTTTTTTCAAAGACAGTTGGCAGCTACGTCACACCATTCAAATCTTCAACTTTCCTTAGCTTCTCTGATTTTTTAAAAACATTTTCTCGACGAACAGACCCGATTACCGTTATTCCTGAGCCACACTCTTTTGAAAAAAAAATAAAAATAAAAAAAATTGACCGAAATACCCCATTGCCAATACTTGAGCTACCTGAAAATAGATTGTCCCGATGGTGCAACACCGCACACAGCACTACTGGAAGCGTTTCAGGACAGAATATTTGCACCATCTGCAGCAAAGAAACAAGTGGACAAAGAGGCATCCGAATCTTGAGATAGGAGATCTCGTCATCCTCAAGGCTATCGCAGCTCCAACTCAGTGGATACTGGGTCGTGTCCAGAAGGCGTTTCCTGGGACAGATGGTGTGCTCCGTGTCGTCGAAATCAAGAGCTCATGGCGTTTTCTTGCGCCCTGTCACGGCACTGGTGTCTCTGCGTCCCATAACTGATTCTGAGCTGACCGAACCAGAATTTTGAAAATTTGGGATGTTTGGGCAAATAGATTAGCCGAATTACTGAAATGAGGAAGACCAGGTGACCTACTGACCACTGACCACGGCTCGATGGTCTTATCTTCGGTTGGTTCCTTCACCGGTCCGACGGAGTGTGGTCTTCCAGTCAGTTGTCCTCAAGCTCCCATACAAACCTGCCGCGCGCTTCTCCATTTCACTTCTTTCAAGATGGCATTTTAACTCCACGAGGTGTTCAGTTTGTACATTCACCATAGCAAAACCCATCATCATCAGTTATCATCCACCATCATCAATCATCACGTATCATCTTTCAAGCAGCAGTCACCACTCCGAATACCCAAGTACTTAGTTCAATTTTCCGGCATGCCTAGGTAGGTTCTTAAATTTCATCAATCATTTGTTCGAAACTCCATAATTGGTTTTCTCAATATAGCAACATCAAGTACAATAGTTGCCTCTTGTTTCTTTCATTCCTTCTCAACAACAGTAAATTACAGTAGTCCAAACCAGCAATACAGTTTTATCAAATAGTCTACAGTTTTTTCTAATAGTCTACAGTTTTTTCTATTGAGGTTAAGATTTGGTGTCTCTTTCGAGTGCCACACTTTCCTCATCAACTGAACGTAGTCTGTTGTGTTAAGAAGCTATAATGAAGCTTACTAGCTGAAAATCCTGCTGAAGGCAGGCAAAAATAATGTAGATGTGTAAAAAAAAAAATTGATGTCGCGGCCTGGAATCGAACCCGGGACCCTTAAGTTCGGGCGACATACGTACGTACGTACGGTTGGGGTTTTAGAAAAGAAAGAAGAAGAAGAAGAAAGAGTTTATTTTACAAGCAAAAGAAAATGGTTACATGTTTAAATAACAAAATAAACATTACGGCATTGGCCAAAACCGTCTGCCGGAAGTCAGGGCCGCGCATAATTATGTTTAAATGATACAAAATAAAATAAATGTAAAATCAGAAAGAGCTAAGTGGGTAAAAAATAATACAATAAATCAAAAATTGAATTCTCTCACAAGGAGTGACCTGTATTGCCAGGCTCGCCTACAAAACACTTCCAATCTGGACCAATTGGGACCATCCAAGATCCCGATCGCCTCATCCCGCGACAACGTCTTTCGTCCGAATGCCGGCTGCCGAAACTCACTGAGAATTGGGCATCGGCAGAGAAAATGGAAGACATCCTCCCGCTCATGAAGGTTGCACATTGAGCACTCTTCGGGCCTGTCGGATGCATATGGCTTTGCATTCAAGCTCAACGACTCGGCCCGAATCTTGAAAGCCCAACGCGCCACGTGCAAAGGAATGTTGGCAACCCTGATCAAGCTGCTGCATTTCACCTCTGCGTTGAGCTCCCGGTACAGCGTAAAAAATTCCGAGGATTCAGCTCGTCTATGGAATGCTGCTCGCTGTCGCTCAGTGACTTCTGTGATGAGACGCTCCATATCTGAACTCAGTACACGCGGGTCGAACGACGACAGGCTGTCTGGAATGTTATGGCTGGCACAAATGGATGCATAACGCTTTGCAAATCCTGCATGGCTCCTCACCATCTCAACTGCCACCACTCTAGGGAGGCGGGATTCTTGCATCTTAAGCACTCTTAGGATGTAGGCATAGTGCAATCTAAGCGTGTACACTGACAGTTTATTCAGCTCCGTCTCCAAGTACACCAGATAGCCCGGAGTGAAACGAGGGAGATGAAAAAGCTTTTTGACAAACAATAACTGTACACCCTCCACAGAGTCGTACTCAAGGTCACCCCACACCTGAGCTGCATAGCATAGAATGGCCCTGATAATGGCATTGAAAATGTTCATTTTGGCCGACAAGGGGATGTTCGACTCAGAAAACGCTCTCTTCCATGTACAATTCATTGCTGACTTGGCTGACCTAGCCTTTCGAGCCAGGTGCTTGGTAAAGGACAACCTCGGTGTCAGAGTAATACCTAAATAAGGATATTCATTCACTATCTCGAGATTTTCATTCCCGAAGTGCCACCTCTCAGTTGCCCGCCGTCGACCTCCTCTCTGAAAGACGACAATCTTTGACTTTTCCAAGTTAGCCTCAAGTCCCCACCGGTCACAATAAGCCCTGAGGTTATCAATGTTCCTTTGAAGCTGCACTGGATCATCAGCCAAAACCACCAAGTCGTCGGCATATAACAAAACCTTAATGACCGTGCCTCCAACCTGAACGCCGAATTGGAGCTCCTCAGGAAGGTCATTGATGAACAGCGAGAACAGGAGGGGGCTAAGGTTGGGGTTTTATGTATACAGATTATTAGCTATAATATAGCTTACTATTATTATCCCCCAACTTGGTAGACGTTTATAAGAAAACGTGCCGCATAGAATCATTGCCGGTAGAAGGAATTCATTCACCTCAGAAACACATAATTGTTTTGTCAGTAACTCACTAGGTAAATATTATCCCCAACTAGGAGTAATTGGAATATAATAATAATCAAGTTCTCCACATATTTTTCCAGATTTTTGTCATGTCTTTTCAATCATGTTCAGTTGACCCTGGCATGGGGGAAAAAAAAGGTACTGTTATGATTAATTCCACAGTAACATGCCAGTAATTAAAAATTATTTGTCTATTATTGTAATTTTATTGACCTAGACTGACTTATTGAACCCATAATTTTTGTATTTTTGTACTGGGTAGCCTATATGATTACAATATTTGCGAACTCAGCGTTTGCCTCTTCACAAATCGATTTTTCAAAGATAAATCAGAACTCTGAAGAGAAAGGAACCCATAATTTTTGTCAGTTAGCTAACCGAGGGTCAGCTCATAAAACCAAGTTATTGATCGACTGGAGTTCGACGAGACGAGACTCCTTCAACAGCACGCAACTGGTTGGAAAAAACGCGAGCCAAGTTGAGGGCAAACCTTCCGCAGACGGACCGCCGCCTTCGGTGGATTTTATTGCCTGAAAACACGAAAGGGTGCGAAAACCCCTTGAAATAGACCTTTGAAACACCTCGGGGAGGCACAAGTGAATGAAATGAGCGGCTCAAGGGCACCACAGGGCTAATGGACGGGGATTCGACCTGTGGAAAACACCGCAGTGGCCCGAAATACGAATTTAGTAGAGGTTTAGTGAGCCCCCTGCATTGCATATCCCTATTCGTTGCTAGCGTCAATAACATAACCCCACCTACCTGTGATCAGAACAAGTTGGACTTATTCCGAAATATCTTCCCCACCACTTTGAGCCCGATGATGTAGTTCAATATCACTCCAAAACAAACGATCTGTCTTCACACCACATGCGAGGAATCACTTCCTCGACAATGGATTTGAAGGATTTAACCACAGTATGGTAGTTCGTGCTTTGACAACGCATAAAAACGCAATGCACACGATGAAGATGGCGACACTTGGGACTTGAGCAAGAACCAGGGACGATTATTGATGCAAAAGACCAGTGACCAGCGATAATAATGGAGAAAACCAAAATTACGCCACTGGGGCGTACAAACTTCGACACTCGGGTAATCCAAATAGAAGCCATTCTGATACGAAATGGTGAGCTGGAATACGCGAATGAACAACACCGAAGGCCTAAATAGAACCTGATGATATGCAGAGAAGGCGAGAATTGACTACGTCAATGAAGAAAGATGAGAAGGCGATAACAACGACTGCCTCAGCAATTCGTCCAGATGCAATTCCAGAAGCAATTCGTGCACTCCGATCATCTAGCAGCATTAAGTACCTGAGTGTGACCTTAGACGAAAATTTGAAACGGGTACAACATAGAAACTGTTACGAAAAGACTGAGGAAACTGCTGCATGTATTTCTTCAACTCCGTAACGTTTTGAACCTAGAAACAATTCGAAGTGTATATTTTGCACTAGTCCAATCAACACTAATATACGGTATTGTAGCTTGAGGTGGAGCGTCGCAAACATAATCTGAAACCATTGATAAGTATTCAGAAAACCATTGTCAGAATTATCACGCGGTTTTTTTACTCTAGCTGATCAGTTGAGTATTTCAAGAAACTATACGTGCTCAATTTCCGGAAACTTCGTCTGAGGTCTCTAATATTTTTTCGCGCCAAAACAGTTGGAGGTTTGAGAACATGGAACATGAAAAGGGACCAGAGCAGAGGCAGCAGAAAAGTTCCTTGTACCGAAGATGAACACCGCCTCTGGACAAAAAACTGGTTTTTTACATCTCCAAAAATCCTCAATTCACTTGAGGAGGGTTTGGAGGGCGAGAGACTTAAGAGATGAGTCAACGAGAAAATTAAATTGGAAAACTTCTGCCATAATTTTTCATTCTTATATTAATACTATCCAGATCTTTATATTCGTATAACTAATAACAATAACAGAAAGATAAACAAACAAAAATCAAACAAAAAATCAAATTAAAAACCAATAGCTATATTGTTGAAGAAGGAGCGTCATTTTCAAACTCCCCCACCACGTCAAGAGCTTTGCTCATTGTGGGGGGTATATTTAAGGCTAGGAAAACGTCTGCCAAGTGGGTGTGGCACATAGCTTCCTCGTATCCATAACCCGATTGTACAGAAGATCCGATGCATAGTAGTTAATCTCAAAACATCAATCTCTAAGTACCTTCCAATACCCTCATAGGGGACCATCTAGACGCTAATCTGAACAATCCAAAGAAATTTCGTCGAAATCGGATGAGAAATGTAGAAGTTATTATTGTGGCAAAGGTAGACTCGGAAGCAAAAAATTTCAACGGAGATTAGGCCTCTTTTGCGATTCACACTCGTGTTTCTGATTTATCGTACGTAAAACCCTTAAATTCTCGTAGGGAGCGAACGGTTTGTCCTACAGGGCTCCACGTGGTCTCAAAAAATTCTATACTATCTTACATTGATGGAAAAACAATACCTTTACATCAAAATTTTTTGAGTTAGGGCGTTTTCAAAATTTCAAAATTCATTTTTCGACCCTTAGAAGTGACCTACATCAACCAAAATCTTCGGGGCACAACTAGACCCCAAATGGAGCACATACCAAATTTCATCAAAATCGGTCAATGTTAAATGGGGAAAGTGCCGCGTACAGCGGACGGAAGGCCAAATTTTTATTCGATTTTTGGATTCTACGTATCTTGAAACGTAAACCAACAAATTTTGAGGGGGTGTTAAAAATTTTTTTTCTTGGTCGATTCCAAAGGTTTATTATTGAAAATAATAAACCAAAAAAGAACTAAAACTGATCAAAGGACTGAAAACATCAACGATGGCTGGCACAAACTGCATCGGGTCCACTAATGCTCTACTAGGAAAGCGACTCAAAGACTGTTGCTGAACTCAAAAGTTGAACCCGGGTGAGCCTGACTCAGGTCAAAATGGATGCATTTTGAAAAAACCCTTGCTGACACAAACAAATCTTTGACTGAGTAGAGTTTCGAAAAGACGCAAGAGTTTTGAAATTGTGACGTTTATCACAGATAAAAAGAAAGATTTCTGTACAAAGGATTCATGGTGCTTTTGGTTTCACCGAGGAGAGGGGCGCGGGCCGCCAGGTCCTGGTCGGTTCTGAGGCGCTGCAGGTCCCACGCTGGGAGACCTGGAGGGAATACTCCTGTTGGATCCTCCGCCTCCAGTACTGCTGGTGGAGCTCGACGTGTTGGAGGGTCGAGGCAGTTCTCCACCGCCAGGAGGTCTTCTTTGGCCACCAGGAAGACCTCCGCTAGGCAGGTTACCTCCTGTGTCTTGAAGCCTCGCTGAGCTCCCGCCCGTCTCTGCGGCCCCCAGCAGTTTCCGTTCTTCTTCGAATTTTTTGGCGTCGTTCGCGAACAGCTTTTGATCCGGAACATCAAGATTACCCTTGACGAACTCAAACTGCTTCAGTATCTCCTTATCTTTGTCTTCAGAAAACTTCGTAATTGCAGTGTCAACCAAAGCTGCCATTTTCTTCTCCGAAGGATGTTTCGACATCTGCTTCATTTTCGGCAACATTATCAGCAAAGCCCACCGAACGTTCGGTACGGGATCATCCATCAACTGCAACGTCCGGAAAAAGAAATACTCTTTGAAATAATAAGTCGAAAAAACGTCCAAGATCAGGTAACAAGACCTCAAATAAAATATCCTGTTGTAGAAACTCGTGCTCTGACAGAATTCGTTGATGATCCTATTCCGGACCTCACTCCTTTGTGATGGTTTTTGCAGATACCTTAGAAACACAAGTACTGTCTTCATGAGACTCACCCGTACTGGGACAGTTCTTGTGGCGTGCATTCGTTTCAGGAAAAGAGATATATAGCTGTTAAATTGAATGTCGGAGACGTTGAATTTGTAAATACACTCAATCTGAGATAGAAAGTTCGTGTAGAGCCTCCAGTTATGAGATGGCGAGATAATGTTTTCGCACCTTAGAATTGCTTTGTTGAGATCGGAGACCGATGTGTCTTTTGGTGGAGGATCCACTTTGTAGACGCCGACCTTCATTAGACATTCGATAATAGCTGCCAGATTGGGGAAAAATCCGTCCAAAACTTCTTCAGCTTCGTCCAACAACAACTGGAGAACATTGTTCTTCAACAGATGAGCTGACTTGCCCAAAGCCGAACACGTATCTGCAATACCCTGTCCAACTATTCTCCTCACAACGTAGTACGAGTCTGTGTTGAGTTCGTTGAGGGTACCATGCAGCATTTCAGTGAGAGTCACGTTTCCCTCAACAAATTTGCACATTGACGGGAAATTACTGGCGGCTGCTTGACGGCATAAAACGTATTTTTCAGGATTCAAAGCCGTATGGACGATATGAAATGCTGGCTCAGGGAAACCACCTGTTTTCCTTCTTGATGGAGCGGCTCCCATACTAGCCATCGTAATGTAATATTTAACGAATAATTCTTTCTCTGTAGTTACTTTATCAATCCCCAAACACATCCTCCCATAACCTTCGGAAATGGCAACCAAGAGAGAGTCGTCTGTTTTGAAACCAAAATGGATGAGCTGCTTGATTACAGGGAGCAAGTGGGTTTTAACGCTGTCGAGTCCAACTACGTCAAGGGTATAGCTGATGGTACGGAAAGCTGCTTCTTTCACACGGGTCACTTCATCAGCAGCAAGGTCCAGCAGAGCACTGCCAACAGTGGACTTGAAGGTGTCAAGTTTCAACGCTCTTATAACTTTCGTAAGATTCGTGGCCATGGCTACTCGTACTTCTACGTCCAGATCCTGACTGAGCGCCATAACCAACGGAAGTAAGTCTTTCTTGATTACCGCTATGTCATACCTTGAAGATAATTCTCCGATTATGTGACAGCTAGAAGCTCTCACGGACGGTGGCCTGATTAAATGAGTTCTTTGTACAACTACGTTCGACAAATGAGTCTTCAGAGAATCCACTGGCAAAACCTGAATGACTTCTATGAGCGTTTCACACCACGAGTTAGCTACAACCTGGTCTTTGTGGTCTATATTAGTCAAAATAGCTTGAAGGAAATTCTCGATAAACTGTGGACCAGGGAGTATTTTTTCTCTAACGATGGTTTGTACTGTAGCACTCATCGTTACCTGGTACTCAGTGCTCGAACCACTAAGTCCTTGCAGCATCTTGGGAACCAAACCCTGCAGCGCAGGATTTTTATCTTCAATAAGTAATTCTGGCAGGGCACTGACCACACTCAGTTTTTGAACTTCGTCCCCGACCGTGAATATATGGATAGATCGCTCTACGGATTTGCCTTCCAGCCGACTGTCGATTGAGTGTCTTCTTATTTGGTCGGCGCTCTTCAAGTCCTTGGCGGACATGCGCTCGAAGGACGAGGACAAATCTACGGACTTGTTCGACGAGAAGCTCATCGTGGAGGTTTCCTCTCAGCAGTGTGAATAACAGAACAGCAACAAAAAAAATTAAATTTATTGTTTGTTGGAACAACGTCGACTCATTGGGTTGTTAGAAGGGAAACCAAAGCTACCAGTTGAGGCTACTAGGGAACGTCAAACACAGGTTGCGCTTGCATTCTTGTCTTGATTGAAGCAAACAATTAATGAATCATTCCGAAAGCAAATGCTTCCTCGACAGGAACTATCAGTGTTCATTCTTGCTTTACGTGTAGACTTAGAAGTAGGTGGTTTCTCTCTTTTCCATCCACTTTAGAAGCCTCAATTCAGAGAAGCAAGAAGTCGACAAACTGCCAGTGATTGTTATTGATAAGTATAAATCATACTAACTACTTCCAAAATCAAACTTCGCCATTCCATCAAATAAAAAATACAAGTACATTTTGGTGAGTTTGGAAATCCAATATACACCATCAGGGAATAGGACAGTACTTGCAAATTTCAAAATCTGTAGTGCTCATGAAACACATTTTTCGGGAAACCAGCGAAGATATTGTCCTGTGCCAATGAAAGTCTTCTCTTTTTATGGGGACGAGCTCAAGAAAGGAAGTTATCGCAGAAAGACGGAAAAATGAATCATGGTTACCTGATAATCGTAGTTTTGAGAGGGACGACTTAACAGTGAAGTTCTGCTTCACACTTTGACGAAGGTGCTTCACAGTATCCAGTTTTATTATTTAATTCAATATTCGTGATTCCAAGACAACACACAGGAATCATCTGTTCCACCCGGAATTTTCCGTATTCCGTTGCCATCCTTCGAGTTCGAGATTTTACGTTTGAAAATTCGCAATTTGAGATTTCTTCTCAAGGCACTTCTAGTTTTTGAGATCTTTAGTATAACCGGAGATGTCTGACCTCGGCACAGTGAAGAGCTCAGCAGTCAAGGCGCTGGCGATGGAGTACAAGAACCTCCAAGAAGAACCTCTGGAAGGATTTCAGGTATCGGTTGAAAATTCATCCAACCTAGATGATGATGTGCAATACGCATACTAACTTAGCAGCCCACAAAACGTACTTACAAGTTATTCAAGACTGAGTAGAGTAGATACAACATTGGTAAAACTATCACGTAGAAAGGAAAGATGGACATTCTGAGTTGAACCAAACCAACTTCTAACCAATGAACGTAACCAAGTACCTAATACAAGTAAACTTACTATAGGAATGAAAACTTCTTAGGAATAAGTTTGAAAAAAGTAAACCTAAGAATAATATTTTAGTAATACTTTTAGGTACAAATCACCGGGAGAGCTTTCTCCTGAAAATTTGTTCGGGAAAAGTGAAAACGGGATACGATTATGGGTGTTTTGAGGTGATTATGACCAAACAAGACGGAATTCTGAACTAATTATAGTTATTATCAACAACACAAGCTATCATTTATCTATTTCCACAAATCCACGCAAAAAAGAATCGAGGATTCACTTTTTTCTCACCATCGAATGAGAGTGACATTGATACACCAATGTTTCTTTCAGAAATTTAGGGAATTTTCATGATTTTTCAAAATTTACGGATATCAAAATGTTAAAATAATTTGACCAAAACCAAACAAAATAAAATAATATAATGAATGTCTAGGAAACCATTGGGCATATAGAATACCACTTTTCAAATGATTTCTCTAATTTTTAACATGTTTAATGTTTTAGGGCTGGGGGTCATTCTGTGAATTCCGACACGCAAATCTGCAACGCTTATTTTTCTTAGTTACCACGGACCGATTTCTTAGTTACCACGTTATATCGGCTCCATTTGGGGTCTAGTTGTACCAAGATGGTCACTGATCAGCTGAGTGAGCTCCAAGGCCATTTTCTCTCCTGTTGAACGCAGGAAGCTGAAATTTGAGAAGCTGAGTGATCGGCAATCTAATTTCTCCCTTGCGAGGGAAAAACATTAAACATGATTTAATGTTTTTCCCTCGCAAGGGAGAAATTGAACAGTTTTATTCGATTTTCGTATTCTACGTACCTTGAAACGTAAAACATCAAATTTTGAGGAGGGGTTAAAATTTTTTTTCTTGCTCGATTCCAAAGGCTTATTATTGAAAATAATAAACCAAAATTTGTTGAATAAATAAAAATAATTGTGACAACACTCTGTCGTACTTGAAAATACGACAAAGGATTAATTATAAATGAAAAAGAAAAGAAATCGATGCCCACCAGAAAATAAGTTCCTAAGAACTTGTGGCATCCGGTGAAGTCACAAAAATCAGGCTCAGCCGTACAAAATTAGGTCTGAAGGAGAAATGTCACAATAATGTAATCAGAAATGAAACAGAAATACTAAAAAATGAATTCGAAATTAACTCAAATATGAATATAGAATCCACTTAAAAGAAGAGAAACTATACTACTTTCATGTATGAATTTAACATTTTTCTAAAGCTTGCTAAATTATGAAATGAAGACAAATTAATATTATTATTTAAAAAAAAAATTTAAGTGTACGAACGTACGCGTTCCTCTTATAAAACTCCGTATTTACTCTCGGCAGTACGATAGCTGAATTTAAATAATTTCTTGTTCTTGTGGACATAGACAAGTGCTCTTCTCTTATGCCAGTGATATAGACATGAATACCGGAATGAAATAGGAACATTTGTTTCTTCTGGGTTTTGTCTTAACCTGACAATTGTGATTATGATGGTATTTTTAGGTACTACATTAGATCAAAGATCGGAATTTGGGCAACTGAAAATGATTTTATCGCATTCTACGAATAAAACACTGATTAGACCATTAAAATGTCTTGTTCTACTTATTTTGAAGGGAGATAAATAAAATCTGCCAAAATACGAGTCACTGCTACTAGTTCTACCTATTTTGAAGGGAGGATAAAAGAGGGGATAAATCCACTAAATTATGGGAAAAATAGTGGGAAAAAACCCTGTGTTGTTGCCTGTAAAGTCAGTATACGGGCGAAAGTTTTACGTGACAACGACTTTGAGTGGTAAAATAATTTCAATGTTAATATTCATTCGTATAGTAGGAAGAAGGATAAAATAAAATTCTTTGTCAAGTTGCACAGAGTAGGTATTTCCCGTAGGTAGTAGGTATTTCCCATGGGTGGGGGGGGGGGAGTGAGTGCCAGGGAAGGGGGGCGGGGCGCTCCCGCTTTTGTGAGCGCCGGGGAAGGGGAGGGGCCGCCCGCCTTTAGGGAGCGCCGAGCTGCACCCCCTCCGTGAGCGGAGCGTAACGCAGTTTCTTGAAGTGTCTCCCGGTAAACCAATTTATAAGACGTTATCACGTCAAAAACTCCAGTCAAGAAGCATTAGAGTCTATGAGTATTTTTATTTTTGATCAAGGACTTGAAATATTATTCAGCTTCGTGGCTCTCGTGTAGCTAAAATTGAAGTATAATGGTGGCTTAACTGAGGGAATATGCTGACGTAATAACATCGCGTGAAATTATTCCATTTGCTTCTAGTCGGAAGAAAACGATTCAAGATGATTAAAGAGTATTCTTACAGACAATATTTCAAGCTGTTTTCAAATATACCATACAATGATGGTGTTAAAGTTGTTTCCACTAATAACTTGAAAGAACGCGAAATTAAAATCAGAAGAAACAGTAATGAGTGGAATTTCCTTTTGGATACTGAGTAGGCGTTTGTTCACTTGTGGAATAGATTTTAAAAAATAAAAAATAATTCCCGTCCGAATCCCTGGAGCACTCACTGTATCCACTCAAGTATAAGGTAACTGTATTAAGCTACAAGTTACTCTCTGATTGTAGGTGAAGCTAGCCAAAGAAGAGAGCTTGTTCGAATGGGATGTGGTGATCTTCGGGCCGCCCGAAACGCTCTATCAAGGGGGATATTTCAAAGCCAAGATGAGATTCCCCTTGGACTACCCTTTCTCACCTCCAAGCGTCAAATTTACCACCAAGTAAGCCCGTTGTATTTCCGTAAATATTTAAAAATATAAAAGAGAAGACAAAAATCCGATTGCGAATTGTCCTCATTCGCATTAGAATAACTAATAATCGGAAAAGATTAAAAGAAAAAATTCTTTTTCTTCGGATGCGGGTTACAATAATTTATTTTGTTATATTACTATAAACTGAGTCGTCAACCAATCTGCTGAGTTATCTTGCACTCTATCTAGAATTTAACTTTCACCAACGACAAACGTTTGGTTCAAAACGTTTACTTTTTATCTGGTTATGAGATAAGTACGATGATCTCCCAGAAACGTTGATTTGAAAGTTCCACTCAAGCAGCTGAAGTTAATGAACGAATTTCCAAAGTAGGATCAAAATTAATGGATTTTTCTCCGCTTTTCAATTATTTTTGAGTTCTAATACAATCACGTAGGAAAGTTATCCTGATTCCGAATATGGTAGGTATTGTAATATGATGTAAATTCCATAAAAACTTTCAAAAAAATTGTTTACCCTTACTAGAAAGACCTGGTGTCAAAAATAATGAAAAAGTATAAAGTGAAGATATTTTTTCTGTTATAGAATCATAAATACCGGACACTGCCAAATTATTAATTTAGGTTTACCTTGGTTTCTAAATTCCTGAAATAAAAATTTACTTGCTTATGTGATTTCGACGAAAAACACGGATATATTTTTAGGATGTCCCACAGTAAGACTTGGGCGTCTTTATGCGATTGATCTGGGGTAAACTTGGACAACACTCAACAGAAAAAAATATTTACACACTAATCCGTTTTAGAATATTCTGAATCCAAATCCGCGAATAAAACATAGGAGAATGTGTGTGTGTGTGTGTGACAAGATCTTGTGTCGTCTGCCCAGGCCCCGATTTCCAACCGATTTTCGTGGTTTTCATTCAAAGCCGAAACCCATCTAGTTGTGCACTACGTCGCCAAATTTTGCCTTTCCAAGGGTGAGGGGAGGGGATGTCTTAAAACGTGCACTCGAGCATAATCATGTGTACTCTGCCCAGGTCTCAATTTCCAACCGATCTCAGATAACTGTAGTTGCCCACTATTTCACCTAAGTATCGAAATTAGCATGGGGAGGGGGCGAAATATCCGATTTTTCACTATATTCATAGTTGAGAGTAAACTTGTATCAATTACTTGTAATCATTAAATGATTACAAGTAATTGTAAACAAATTTTGTTTGTGTCATTTCTGACGAAGTGACATGTGGATCGCATCAGATCTCCCCATTGGGGGGGGTCCAGCTGTGGCCGAGCGAGTTGCAACATGTGCCTCTGGAGACGAGACTCGGACCGGTTGCAGGGGCCGTGAGTTCGGGGCTCGCCTCGGGAGGATATTTTCGGGCAAGTCGGTCGCAGTTCCCCCTCGTCCCATTCTGAATCCCAGAACACATTGTGATCTCCCCTTAGGAAGACAGCTGATGACGTCCGCGACGCCAGGAATGGCAGTCGGACGATAATCCAACCTGAAAAGGTTTTACTTTTGCTTCCTCACTACCGAAGGTAGGGAAGCTTTGTATTCGTGAAAGAAGTGAAAAAAATAAATGTCCTCCAAAATCAAAATTTCCACTTGCTTTTTGCGTTTTAGAGCTTCCCGAACAATTTTGGTTCCGTGTCTGTCTGTCTGTGGTCAATCCTTGTCCCGGGCAAAACTATACTAACCTGTGGTCCGATTTTGATGAAATTTTCAGGGATTGTGCGGGTTAGGTCCTAGACGGTCCCCTATCAATTTCAGCACCTTCGGACCAATAGGAGCGAGTGCGCATGCGCAAACGTGAATTTCCTGGAACCTCGGTTTCTAATGAACCGATTTTGCTCAAATTTGGAGGTTAGTTAGGGACTAACTTCTAAGAGACACCCTATAAGTTTCAATCAAATTGGTCAAGCAATAGCCGCTGCGCATGCGCGAACTTTAAATTTATTGTTACAACCAAAACTCCGCAACTATTCAACCAATTTCGATGAAATTTTCAGGGATTGTGTGGGTTAGGTCCTAGCCGGTGGACCGCTAATATTTTGGTATTCAATAACTCTTTGAATCATAATTTTTTCGCCAACTGATTCTATACGTCCATGTTACAATGAGTGAGGAAGCTATACTGCCCACCCAACTTGGCAGACGTTTTTTCAATATTCCAGTTCCTTCATAGCTTACTAATTGTACCCAATCTTAGAAATTGAGGAAAAATGTTCAGTATAGGTACCTTTGAATTTTCATGAATTATTCTCTGGAACTAATAGTGGTGCCACCATAGTGTGGGTTTTTGTGAAACCATTGGTCGGGGGGGGGGGGGGGGGACTCGAATTCGCATGTTGGATATCATGGATCATGGATTTCAACATGATGTTCAAATTCGAGGCTCCCATGCCGCTAGAAATGTTATGGTGGATAAGGGCGTTATGGGGGGGGGGGAGCACTATTTCTCGCCTACAATACAAAATAAATTACAAGAGTAAAATAGTTTTATTGCTTACCAAGTGGTTTAAATTGATCGAATGCTTATCCGGTCGATTCCAAAGGTTCATTATTGAAAATAATGAACCAAAAATGTTCAGAGTTTCCAATTTGATTTGGAAAATTCTCGATCTGCCTTGGAAAATCTATAAAAGAAAACAATAAGTGATAATTTTTGATAATTTTTTTTTTTTCATTTCGCTTCTATTTCTTGGTTCGCTTTCCGTAAGTTAGAAATTTGGCTTCTTTGTTTTAGTCGTTGTAGCATTCTGTTTAGCGGCCTTAGAACGTCGTATGTAGTTGTTCAAAGCTAGCAACCCCTCTAAGCACTCTCTTTGTAGTTGAACTATCTTTTCAGCACTTGGAAAAAAGCACTTATGGTTGGATTTTACGTAATCACCGAGTGCGAGAGTGAAAACTAAGGGAATTTTCATAGCCTTGAACGCAAAGTCGTTGGGTCCACCTCCTGCTTTGAAACGTTCAGCAGCCGACTGCAGTACGTAGTTGGTTCCTCTCACTTTCTTCATTGCGTTCTTCATCTCCTGGCCTGCCTTAATCAGTTTCGCTAAAGCAGCTTTTGGTGGTTTCTTGGTGGTATAACCCGGAGGGTAAAGTATGGCTTGGGCACACGCGTGGACATCTACGTAAGCGTCAACAGGCTTAACCATTTGGAGATAATTCGTCAGAGTAACGGTTTCAGGCTCTGAGAGAGGCTTGGGTCCAGAATAATCATCCCGACACATCATCCCTTTGCTCGAAAGTGTTTTATTCCAGCCAATAGGGAAGTTCGCATTCAAATCAACACCGTAGCACTTTGAACCAGGAAGACGCCTTCTGTTTTTTCGCCACATCGAGAGTTTGGTCGTTATTTGATGTTGCCCGTCTGGGTTCATACTTGGGATAATGTGCCACGTGGAAGCCTTAATGTGAGGACGAAGTTTGTTATTAGTCAATAACTGATGAATCAGATATATGGAAGACAACTGGCTGGCATACTCCCTGGGGTGAATTCCGAAGGTTAACACTATCGTTCCTGTGCCGTTAGTGGTTGGGTCGTGGATTTTCAAGCAGTAGATGGACCGCTTTTCTAGGCTCTCGCCGATTACGCTCAGTGTCGCCAGGTGTGAGTATTTTTCGGCGTATATCTTGAGGAGTGATTCAATTTCCCCCCAACTTTTCGACTTGGAAGGCGTACCCGCGCGTTGTGACACGTAGAATGTGAGTACGACTAATAGAATGGCGAGTTGATACTTCATGATTTTCGCGGTAACAAAAATAATTTAGATTTGATTCCAAAAAATAAAGACGAACTTTCAATTTGGATGCATTGATTAACTCACGGTGAATACGAACTGGATAGTAAATACCACATGTTGGTAGCCAACCCGAGTTATAATTCTTATGAACACTATTAGGTAGACGAAGCCACCACTTACAACTCAATGAACAAATTTATTTGCTCCTGGTGGCCCCCCGCCATTGAAATTTCAAAGGGAGAATCTCTGGAGCTGCTAAGCAAGGCAAGAATTCATCCCTGATCAGCTGGACGAGTTAAATCCGCTCTTGGTAGCCCCACGAAGTTGAACTTTCACAGGGAGACTCTTTGGGACAGCCACTATCATTTTATTACAAACTGAGCTCCTCCCTGATCAGCTGAGCGAGCTAAATGTTAATGGATCTTAATGATTGAACGACTTTTTTTAATGTCCACGAAACCAATTTGATAACAAACTTCGTTCTACAATAAATTGCCACTTGAAATAAAATAACTTTCAAGTCAAGGGTAGCATTTTGAGAAATATTGACATTTGGTGACTGATTAGGGTGCCGAAATAAGCAATTTCGCACCTTGACCGGTCTTCAGCCTATATTTATCAAGTATAACTTCTAGTTAAACTCTCTGCCAACTTGACTGGGAATGAGGTCTTCGGTAAACCCCTTCCTCAGGGCTGAGGCTTTATCACTTTCGAGCCCTGAGGAAGGAGATATATTTACCGAAAGATCGGCAAAGAAGGAGTTTTATTCCAGAAGACCTCATTCCAAATCAATTTGGCAGAATTGTTTGTTGGGTCGATCGTCTTATTTGCTCTTCTAGTTACACCTTTTTCACTGATATAAACATTTTTGACTTTGAATAAAACTTTTTCAATTAAAATTGAACCTTTTCGAATTTGAATTTAACCTTTTTTACTTTCATTTAAATCTTTTAACTTTGAATTAAAAATGTAGGAAAGTTAATTATTGAAGGAAAATAACCCATTAAAACTTCATTTACACACTAGAATTTCATAGGGGACCATGGTTGGAATGGGTAATCGTTTATAAGATGGTTCCCTATGAATTGGAGGATTGTCCTCTATGAATTGGAGGATTTTACAGGGGACCAAGGTTGGAATGGGTGTCATATAAGATGGATCCCTATGAATTGGAGGATTATCCTCTATGAATTGAAGGATTTTATAGGTGACCAAGGTTGGAATGGGTGTCATGTAAGATGGTTCCCTATGAATTGGAGGATTGTCCTCTATGAATTGGAGGATTTTATAGGGGACCAAGGGTGGAATGGGTGTCATGTAAGATGGTTCCCTATGAATTGGAGGATTGTCCTATATGAATAGGAGGATTGTCCTCTATGAATTGGAGGATTTTATAGGTGACCAAGGTTGGAATGGGTGTCATGTAAGATGGTTCCCTATAAATTGGAGGATTGTCCTCTATGAATTGGAGGATTTTATAGGGGACCAAGGGTGGAATGGGTGTCATGTAAGATGGTTCCCTATGAATTGGAGGATTGTCCTATATGAATAGGAGGATTGTCCTCTATGAATTGGAGGATTTTATAGGTGACCAAGGTTGGAATGGGTGATCATTTATAAGATGGTTCCCTAAGAATTGGAGGAGTATCCTACTTGGAGGATTGTCCTCTATGAATTGGAGGATTCAATAGGGGGCCAAGGTTGGAATGGGTGTCACATAAGATGGTTCCATATGAATTGGAGGGTTGTCCTATATGAATTGGAGGATTGTCCTCTATGAATGGGAGGATTGTCCTCTATCAATTGGAAGATTTTATAGGGGACCAAGGTTGTAATGGGTGATCATTTATAAGCTGGTTCCCTATGAATTGGAGGATTATCCTCTATGAATTGGAGGATTTTATAGGGGACCAACGTTGGAATGGGTGATCATTTATAAGATGGTTCCCTATGAATTGGAGGATTATCCTCTATGAATTGGAGGATTTTATAGGGGACCAAGGGTGGAATGGGTGATCATTTATAAGATGGTTCCCTATGAATTGGAGGATTTTATAGGGGACCAAGGTTGGAATGGGTGATCATTTATAAGATGGTTCCCTATGAATTGGAGGATTATCCTCTATGAATTGGAGGATTTTATAGGGGACCAAGGGTGGAATGGGTGATCATTTATAAGATGGTTCCCTATGAATTGGAGGATTATCCTCTATGAATTGGAGGATTTTATAGGGGACCAAGGGTGGAATGGGTGATCATTTATAAGATGGTTCCCTATGAATTGGAGGATTATCCTCTATGAATTGGAGGATTTTATAGGGGACCAAGGGTGGAATGGGTGTCATGTAAGATGGTTCCCTATGAATTGGAGGATTGTCCTATATGAATAGGAGGATTTTATAGGGGACCAAGGGTGGAATGGGTGTCATGTAAGATGGTTCCCTATGAATTGGAGGATTGTCCTATATGAATAGGAGGATTGTCCTCTATGAATTGGAGGATTTTATAGGTGACCAAGGTTGGAATGGGTTATCATTTATAAGATGGTACCCTATGAATTGGAGGAGTATCCTACTTGGAGGATTGTCCTCTATGAATTGGAGGATTCAGTAGGGGGCCAAGGTTGGAATGGGTGTCATATAAGATGGTTCCATATGAATTGGAGGATTGTCCTCTATGAATTGGAGGAGTGTCCTCTATGAATTGGAGGATCGTCCTTTATGAATTGGAGGATGGTTCTCTTTAAATTTGAGGATGGTTCCCAAGGAATTTCTTGGGTGAAAATGAATATATCAAACGTTATTTTTCTTCAAAAATTTACTTTCCTACATGAGATTAAAAAAATCGTAATTCAATGTCAAAAAGTTCAACTTTATTGTATTCTCATTATTTTGTAAGGTAGAAACAGGTATGATGAGATTGATAAGGTTATTTTTGCGAAGGGTTTGGCATCCCAACATCTACGACAGCGGCGACATCTGCATCTCGATCCTCCACCCGCCCGTCGACGACCCGCAGAGCGGCGAGCTGCCCTGCGAGCGGTGGAACCCGACGCAGACGGTGCGGACGATCCTCCTCTCCGTCGTGTCGCTCCTCAACGAGCCCAACACCTTCTCGCCGGCCAACGTCGACGCCTCCGTCATGTACCGTCGCTGGCGGGAGTCCAAAGGGCAGGACAAGGAGTACGAGGAGATCATACGTCGCCAGGTGAGTAGGAGGACTGGCGTCTGACGTGAGGGTTGGGAAAAGTCGATAATCGCGACTTTCGAGACCGCACTTGAAATTTTGAGTTTCGAAAATCGCTTATAATATCGTCAATTTTACTCCGAGTCTACCAAGGTAACGGAAGACTGTTTACGGTTTAAAAAAAGTTCTCCAAAATCAAAATTTAATTTGATTGTATTTTTTTTTTTTTTTTTTTTTGTAAACAGTTGGAAAGCTAAGATCTTTGCTCTGTTTTTAGTGTTGAGGTACGTTGAAAACCATGCGGAAATAAAACCTCAACAACCAAAAGAAAAAATAGGAAACTTTGCCAATTTGTCAAACATTACTTTACGAGTATAATTTTTTTGTAGGCACCAGAAAACTGAGAATTTTTACTTCTTTCCAACGGTGTCCTTATTTTTACATTTACTCTGAAACATAGTTATCGTAATTTCAGTGTTGTAAGGTCAAAAACACGGGAAAAATCTATAAATTAAAAAAAAAACTTGGAAAAGCAAAGGGTTAAAACAAAATTGCTATGAAAATATTTTCTTACAGGGTGTCCCATGGTAAGGACCGCAAAAGATTAATTATTGCAATATTTTACTTGATTTGAATAATTATGCTGCAATAACTGGGTCGAAAAACAAGTTTCCAATCTAAACTATGTTTCAGGTGACGGCGTCGAGAGACGAGGCGACGCGTGACGGCGTCGAGGTGCCGCTGACGCTGGAGGACTACACGCGGGCGAGCCGACTCCAGCGGGAGCGGGCGGTTCCGGCGGCGGAGATATCCGACTTCTTCGAAGACATGACCGGCGACGACGACGACAACGACACGGATCAGGACACCTCGATCACGACTCAGGGCTACGAGCAGGACCACGATCAGGACCCTTCATGAAATCCCGTCGCGTGACGTCACAGGAAAACCGTGATTTTCTCTGAATTCCGTGAGGAGGTCGTGAACAAACACCGTCGAGAACATTCTCTCACACCCACCTTTCAACGAGCGATTACCTTACTCATTTCTTGTGCGCACGTCAGCACTTTTAAGTTGTGTTTCCATGGAAATAATAATTGGTTGTATTATCGAATGAAAAACTTGTAAATACATCATGATTCCATTGATTTTTTTTGTGAAACTTATTTCTATCACATGTTCAGCATATAAGTCAGTATTCAAGTCTGAAACTGAACTACTTCGAAGAGCTTACTCGGGTCTTCATATGCATTCAAACTTCCGTTGGGCAACGCATGTGGACGAGTTAGGCTGATCCTCCACTGGAAGCGTTTTGATGCGACGCGATGAGAGGCGCGATGACAAGCGGCGAGGCAGGCGCTACGAGGCGACGGAGGGTCCTCCATTGGAGGCGACTATTCGCGCGCAGTCTGCTCTCCTGCCATGGACGCGTCCGATATTTTTTTTCTGGAGAGCAGTTATTTAAATTTTCGACGGTTGGTGCAGAGTCGTCGCTATTGGGTTCAACCAATACTGCAAAAACGGAGGACCCTCGGCGAGTACCACCATCTCCACCAGGATTTGAAGAGGCAGCCCGAAAAGTTTCGAGATTATTACAGGATGAGCCCCGAAACATTTGCCTACATTTTGAGGGCCATAGAGTCCTCTATAATTAAATATTCAAATTTCCGCGAGACTATTTCACCAGAAGAACGTCTCAGTGTGACTTTGAGGTAAGTGGAAGTGTAACTCTTTAAAATTGAACAAAATAAAATTTATTAATAAAAATCACAGAAAACAACAAAATGAAATATATTAAGTAATCAAAAACACTGAAAAGTGTTAAATTTGTGGTCGAAGAAAAATTGAAAAAAATTAAATTTATTATTGAGAAGAGCGGGGAAGGCAAACTGCGCAGAAAAGGGTTGGAGGGGATGGGAGAGCGGGGGGCTCGTCGCGCGTAAACAAGCGACAGATCCCATCGAAATGGGATCCGTCGCCCGTCGCTTCGTTTCGCGCGAAACTGACGCTTCAAATCGCGAGCAGTGGAGGACCCCCAATTCACTTCTTCACGATGGGATCTGTCGCTCGAAACGGACGTAATCGCGTCGTCGCTTCATCGCGTCAAAACGCTTCCAGTGGAGGACCAGGCTTAAGTAACAAACTCTCAGGCAGCCTGTTTCTGATAAGACGCCTATCAAGATAAGTCAATCAGAGCGTGCTATTAACAGCATATCATGGAGTCTTCGAGTCATCCATGACTTATGGTTTACTACCTACTATGGGGCGGAACATCGGAGATCCAAAGAATTTTCAGAATCCAAAAACGCCATTCGAATAATTTCTAGTGCTGGATATAGGGACCATGCGCGTCCGCTATTCCAGAAGCTTGGAATTCTGACGGCCCATGCCCACTATGTCTGTCAGATTTTACAGCACATTCACAAAAACGCTGCAAATTATCACACAATGGCTCATTATTTTCTATATAGATCACTCGTCTACAAAGCCACCAACCATCCAACATGAAGAAAAACATCGATCGCATTTCGGTCAGAGAGTTTCGGTACCGAGTCGCATCGGTACGGAGATTAGGCCTCTTTTGCGTTTCACACTCGTGTTTCTGATTTATCGTACGTAAAACCGTTAAATTCTCGTAGGGAGCGAAAGGTTTGTCCTACAGGGCTCCGCGTGGTCTCAAAAAATTCTATAGAATCTTAAATTGAAGGAAAAACAATACCTTTATATCAAAATTTTTTGAGTTAAGGCGTTTTCAAAATTTCAAAATTCATTTTTGAACCCTTAGAAGTGACCTACATCAACCAAAATCTTCGGGGCACAACTAGACCCCAAATGGAGCCTACATACCAAATTTCATCAAAATCGGTCAATGCTAAGTGGCAAAAGTGCCGCGTACGGCGGACGGACGGCCAAAGTATTCGATTTTTGGATTCTACGTACTTGGAAACGTAAACCACCAAATTTTGAGGGGGTGTTAAAAAAATTTTTTTCTTGGTTTGATCGAGAGCTAAAGGTAGGTTTACACGCTCAAGCCATTTGCTCAAACCGGCTTGCACAAGCCAGTTTGCGCAAACTGCACTAAACAACGTGGTCGTGTTCACACGTTCAGTTGTGCTTGAACGAAGGTGTGGCCCATTCAGTGGACTTGTGGCAATTTTGTTAGTTCTTTTTTAAAGAATCAAAACCCCTAATTTCTAAATAAATTTTGATCTAGGTGAGGAGGAACTCATTCTATGCGCGACGGCGGCTTGCCTGATAAGAAAAAAGTTGCCTCAAAAATAGGTCGAAAATGGAGCATGGTTTGGTTGCTCAGGAAGGATAACCTTTCTCATAAAACATTTGATCGTGGAATTGATAGGGGAGCCTAATGCTTTTCCTAAACTATGAACTGGTACCGTAATGAGTAGAGCATTAACCCCCCATAAAAGGTTGTCAGCAACACTGAGATGTTTGGCTACAGGCAGGTTTTGAAGCCTAGAAAAGAACGGATGCGCCTGCGCGAGATCGTGGGTTTGGCTTGTACTGCGTTCACACGCTCAAACTTCGCTCCAACCTCATGCCGATTTTCTGTCCGAGACAGATTTTGCTCAAGCCAGATTTTTTGGTTTATGCAAGCCAAATGACTTGCGCAAAATCCGTTCACACGCAACGATATAACTGTGCAAACTGGCTTGCACAAGCCGAGCGTGCGTTTACAGCATGAGCGTGTAAACCGGCCTTTACAAGTAACAGCTGATGACGTCCGCTACCCGAGGAATGGCAGTTGGAAGAAAATTCAACCTGAGGTTGTTTACTTTACTTTCATCCAATTCTCTTCGAGAGTACATGTAGAAAGTAAAGTAGTAGTATGTAGTATGTAAAAGTATGTAGAATGTATATTTCAGGTATAAATATTAAGCAATTTATTCTAGAATCCACTTATATTTACCTTACGATGCAGATACCTACGCTACGTAGAGCTTTGCGGTTAATAAAATACTTTGGCAGACATTTTTAGTGTTGTTTGAACTTCACTTGATAGTCGAAGCTACACAGCCCACTCTCTTGGCAGAAAGCCTAAATGTACGTCGTGTAATATAACCTCGACGACGGTGCCAGGGTGTAAACACGGACGGTGCAATAACCCTCTGAGTGCGGCCGTCGCCGATGTTTACAGAACGCGATTCATTCCGCCAAACAGCTCGATCTAATTGTGCCAGTTGAGTCTTCACTCTCAGCCTCATAAACCCTTCGTTTTTTAAACGACATCGAATGAGCCAGAAAAAATCAAAGAAGAAAGTCTCTCAATTTCGGGCCATTTTCTAAATTATTATTATTTGTTATATTCTGGTAACAATCTGCCTGATTATTTTTGGAATGTATTCTCCCTTTTCAAAAGACTTCATTTTGCAAAGTAAAAAGTTGGAAAAAAACAGAGCTCTAGGTGATTCGATTCTAAAAATTCAATACTATTTTAAATTGATGACTTAAGGTTGTAACAGAGCACTTCAGTGGAACGTTAAGAGGTTTATTCAACACGAACAACAAAATATACTTTTTAGTGCGAAACGTAATAATTACGTTTACGTTCTAAAATTATTTTAGAATGGTAAACATTGCCTAAACACGTGTTGAATTTTGAGGTCCGAATATAATCATAAATGGTTGGTAGTTCAGTTGACATTATTCCATCACTCCCCCAACAACAACTGAACACCCAGTTCAACTGAACTCAGTTCCACCTCAGTTCCACCGAGTTCAACTGAACTTCCAGACTCTTCCTCAAATTCACGAGCGTAGTCTTCGGCAATGCCTTTGTAAGAATGTCCGTCAATTGCTGCTTGCTTGGAACGTACTGAAGTTCGAAAAATCCGTCCGTTAATTTTTCTCTAATAAAGTGATACCGAACATCGATATGTTTTGTTCGTTTGTAGAACTCTGGATTCCTTATCAGCTTAATGGCACTCATGTTGTCCAAAAATAGTTTTGGATAGACATGAATATTCCAAACCATTTAGAAGCCTTTGCAACCAAACCAGTTCCTTTCCAGCTTCAGATGACGCAACATATTCTGACTCAGTAGTTGACATACTGACAGACCTTTGTTTACTTTAACACCATGTTATTGCTCCAGTTCCAAGTAGGAACACGTAACCAGTAGTAGATTTTCTGGTTTCTGTGCATCGCTATATCCTACCAATTCAGCTACTGACATTTCGTTTCTGTACCAGATACCATAGCTTGCGGTACCTTTCACTTATCGTAGAATACGTTTTACTGCATCCCAGTGAGACTTATTGGGGTTCTAGCAATGCTGGCTCAACGTATTCACAGCAAAACAGATATCAGGTCTGCTGCCAATTGCCAAATACATCAGACTTCCAATCGCTTCTCTGAAAGGAGCCTTTACCGTTTCTTTACTATTCCAAGTTGAGTCTTGCTTCCTTTCAATCGGAGTTCCAACTGTAACTGCTTGGTCCATGTTAAACTTTGTCAAAATTCTTTTGGCATATCCTTCTCGAGTTATAAAAATTGAACCTTCTCCTTTTCTAAAAATTTCGAGCCCAAGATAATAATTGGCCTCCATAACTGTTATTTCGAATTCTATCTTCAGGCATTCAAGAAAACTGTCCATGAGTCGGAAATTAGTGGCTGCGAGTAAACCGTCATCCACGTAAATGGCTTTGCTTGAAGGTATTGAAGCGGGTTCCCAATCTATTTAGTGCCTACCCGATCTATAAAGTTACAGGGTGTCGAGCGACCTGGAATACTCGGGGAATTTTTGGACTGGAAAACTCATTATTTCATTTTTCTCCTGAAGCCTGAGCGTCGAATATTTTTGTTGTTTTGGGAAGTTCCGGCAGTCTGAGAGAGAAAAGTACGATAATTACTAGTATTTTTCAATCATAGATGTTCCAAATGTAATTTTTTCGGCTCAACCATAATATCTCAATTATAGATTTCTATTTATTTTTTTTTACATTTTTGTTATTACACAATTTATAATGCCGTAGCAATAGCTTAATTTTTTCTCGAAAATTTGCTCAAAGTTATGAACACTTGAGAAGTTGATGAACACAGTGAGAAACATAGGACACACCTATGTTTCTCCTCAACTTACTAGACTGGTTGAAGTTACGTTATTCATTTTCATAATGAGATTTTGCTTCCGAGACTACTAAGGTAGTAGCAGCCTTGTTTTCATGTTTCAAATTAAAAAAAATAAAAACTCGGCCGTTCGGGCCTTGCCAGGGGGCAAGCCCCCTGGACCCTCGGTTGCTTGCTGCTTTGAGCCTTTGGCTAAAATTCAAGAAACATGGAACATGCTTAAGCCGTGTTTTATTTGTCTGCTGCTTCCTTTTACTATGAATTTGTTGTCAACTGTTTCCATTTAGCTCTTCATAGGCCTGCTTTTCAACTTGCCGATTTTCCGCACGCCGCAAATCAAAATGCATTTTGAAATGCGGCGTGCGGAAAATCGGCAAGTAGAAAAGCTGGCCCATAAAGAATACTGCTTTTTCCTTGAAAATGTAAAAGCATTTTAATTGAATTTCCAAGATGATGTTCTGATGATACACTTAATTTGTGATATTAGGTACTTCACGGAATTATATCGTTAGGTTGTTAAAAAGGATTAATTTGATTTGGAAAAAGATTCATTTGGTTTGGAAAAATATTCATTCAATTTGGAAAAGAACTAATTTGACTTGGAAATGCTATCTCAGGAGTATGCGTAGGTAACTCGAGTTATTACCAGCAACTTATTAGAGTATAAATCCCTGTCTTGACAACTTCAAACCTTCCACAATAATTTCAGGGTTTCAGCCAGTTAAGTCCACTCTCTCCCGTCACCTACATCGTGTTAGCGGTTACAGGCCAGCCGACACTCCATCTTCCCTCCTTTTTCTCCACCCGGAGTAAATATTAACCATAATTTCAATTTTCTGTCAAAATTTGTCATTTGCATTATATTCCAAATTTTCAACACAGTCAGAATCGGAGTCTCAACAATATCATTCCGAAGGTCAATAAAACGGTACCACCGAGAGAAGGCGATGTTGCCTTCATAAAAAAAAAACGTAATATGAAGAAACATACAAAAGAATTACCCTCACACCGAGAGAAATCTTCGTTATCTTTGAACTTCATCGAAAACACGTCTGTTGATCATATTATATTATGATAAATACATGATTCAGTACTTTTTTGTTCTCGCTGAATCATAGTGTGGCGACCATTTCGAGACACGTTTTAGTCTAAAAATACCTACTAGCATTATTCAAGCCATCCGATTAGGTAATTCTAAACTGAACCCAAATAGAATTTACTTGCAAATCAAGTCCGTCGAGTTTGATGGGCAGTATAGCTTCCTCACATGGACGCAAAATGGTTTGACTGTATTAATGAGAAGTAGGTACCGCTGATAAATTTTTTATTATGAAATTAAATTTTTACAATCAAGTTGACGTTTCTAAGAGTTGACAACAGCAACACGATCGAGAAGTCGTTCGCGATATTGTTGATTGAGTTTTGGGACGTACCGATCAGATCGCGAAGAAATAATGCGCTTCGTTTCTTTTTGGGCCCCAAAGTAGCCTTCACATTTGTGGAAAATCGGGCTATCGGATAGTGGGAAATCGGTGTTTAAGTAAAATCATTGTGCTCGAGCAAACATGCTGCCGCTCGTCCGAAGTTGGTGAAAATCAAACAGACTCGAGGTTGAACCCTGCGAATTTCATCAAAATCGGACTATGATTCGTGCAGTTATTATTAATGGGGTGTGCGCAAAGGTCGGAAAACTGTTTATTGTTATTTTTAATCTAAACTAGACATCATTTTGAGAATTTTGACACCAACCGCGACCTTCTAGCGTGAGAAGATCTTTTTCTATGATTTTTCAAAGTTTCGAATGTTTAAGACGTCACAGTGGGCTGGGGAGACCCGCCCAGGCGGGAGGGGCGCGTGACGTCATGAACATTGAAACTTTGAAAAATCATAAAAAAATAACTACACATCCAAAAAGAGAACGGCTGGTGTGAAAATTCTCACGATGAGGTCTCCTTTCGATTAAAAAATTTAAAAAAATCAGGCGCACCCCGCTTTGGCCATAATTTTGGAAGACGCGATTTTTTCAACTTTCAGTCCAACAAGAACAATATCTGCTAGCTGTACTGTTCACTTAGCTATCTAATATCATCAAAAGAGGATTCAGATGAAAACGGGACCAATAAATTAGTTGGAAACGGGACTGCAGAACTGTTAACTCCACGACGGATGTTTCCTACAATTAAGAGCGGCAGATGGCCCTTGTGAACACGAGGTCGTACCAATTCCGGTGGTCTGCTCGGAAGAACCCACTGACAACATTTGAACGGCATTTCTGCACTTCAACCAGCCAGTTTTCGAAGAATATTAAAGAACACAAGGACCTCCTTTACTTAGACCGGGATGATCCCACATGCCTCAAGTATGTCACATATAAAATAATGTAATTACCTTGTGAAAGCAATGATCCAAGTAAATGCATCTTCGATCAACCATGATGAACCGAAACTTGTTTTGTCACATCGTGAGCATAAACGGAAAACACAAATCAAACCAAGTCCACAAATCACCGTATGAAGGGAAATGGGTCTCAAAAACAAATCGCATTTTAAACGATGATCTGCTTTTTGACAGAATTCATTTTCTTCAAAACTACTTTCCTCTGGCAAGTTTTCGAAGAATTTTTTCGACAGATGGCTTAGAATTAATTATCCAAATCTCAAGGACTTTCATACGACTAATTTGCAACAACTTTTTTGCTACAATATTTTTTTCCAAAACCCTCATTTAACCCGACTTATTAAAAAAATGTCGTGTTTTCGATCTAAATTCGTAAAAATAGCCGCAACTCCCTTAGATTACACGTAAATTCAAATTATAGGTTATTTAAAGATATTTAAATAACCTATAATATTTAAAGATATTTAAATGGAAAGAGCATTAAATATCTTTTCTGCTCATTACGCCTTTACCTCTCAATCTATTGAAAATATAATTTTTTCGGGTCAAGCCTTCGACTTCGCTCAACAACATCACGTTTTTCCAAAACCCCATTTTCTCAAAAAAATATACAGATAAAATATTCGAACACACCGTGAACAATTGGAGACGTTTCTTCCGAAGAAAAAAAACCTTTGGAAATGGGTGAAAATATCGTTGAAAAATACTATAAAATTCCAAAAAAAAAAAGTTCAACACGACAAAATTTTAGGGTTGTTTTTGGGTTCAGTACTTTCATATCCAAATTTCAATGGTTTTCCTTGAAGTGTAGAAAAGAGTGGTGTTTCTAGGTAGCAAACCAATTGATGAAAACCTTTTGAGGTAAACAATCCAAATTGCTTATCAATTGAAATTGAAAATCCAAGTTATTTGGGAGGGGTTTCCTACATCTAAATTAATTTGTTTTCAGGACTGAACGGAGAGCATCTCTAAAACATGATGAACAGGCCTCTTCAGGTAGGCTTGAAGGTTTTTTTTTTTTTATTCTTAGGACAGCGGAAATGATTTTTTTTTAATAGCATGGCGAAAGGTTGATTTTTCTTCTAAAGAGATCAGGAACTACCCAAGTTTTCGAACAACTCCACAAACATAACTTGGTCGCAAAAAGAGCCAAAATTGGACTTGGCTCCTTCTACGCCCACGATATGAACACGACTGAGTAGTGAGAGGACACTCCAACTTACTCAGGTAAAGAAATCTCAGCGCAGGTACTTACCTGAAATCAAAGAAATAACATGATAAGAATGCAGCTGAAAATGAAGGAAACAAATAAACTATTTATGATCTGATAAAATCTATTTATAATAAACTAACTAAACCAAACGGGCTCATATCCACTTGGAAATGTTTCTGGGAGATTGAGAAAAACATATTTGAGCCAAAGTAAATTGTCTAGGGTGCCCAAATTTTCCAAATAGTTTGTTCAAAGGACAGTCGATTATAAGATCAAATTGAGGAGTTTGATTCCAAAAGGTACTAAAGACCATTTTCATCGAAATTGAGTTAAGACTTTCTCAGGGTTTTGGGGAGATCTTCACGAAAATGCGATCGTTTTGTAGCAAAAGATAATCTATTCCCTAAAAAAACGAGGGTGAATATTCCGTTTCATTTCAAAACGCTGCAAATTATTACACAATGGTTTATTATTTTTTATTTTCTTTATAGATCACTCGTCTGCAAAGCCACCAACCATCCAACATGAAGAAAAACATTGAACGCATTTCAGTCAGCTAAAATTTTAACGGAGATTAGGCCTCTTTTGCGATTCACACTCGTGTTTCTAATTTATCCCTATTTAACCCTTAAATTCTCGTAAGGAGCGAAAGGTTTGTCCTACAGAGCTCCGCGTGGTCTCAAAAAATTCTAAAAATTCTATAGAATCTTAAATTGAAGGAAAAACAATACCTTTATATCAAAATTTTTTGAGTTAGGGCGTTTTCAAAATTCATTCTAGACCCCAAATGGAGCCTACATACCAAATTTCATCAAAATCGGTCAATGCTAAGTGGCAAAAGTGCCGCGTACGGCGGACGGACGGCCAAATTTTTATTCGATTTCTACGTATCTTGAAACGTAAACCATCAAATTTTGAGGGGGTGCTAAACATTTTTTTTTCTTGGTCGATTACAAAGGTTCATTATTGAAAATAATAAACCAAAAGTACTATATCCAGCACAATGCCAAACTCTGGGATTTATTCGGAGTCTTTTTTTTCTTTCCAATGATATTTCTATCGATTAAATATCAATAACATAACAACTGAGCACATAAGGAGCCCATCTAGTTAATTAACTTTCACAATTTAATTGAACAGTTCGTAGAGTCAACAGCCCAGTGGCTATGCTCTAATAAGAGCTGCGAGGAGTCGTGAAACGAAAATTAGAAAGTTTCTAAAAAAAACCTATAATACTGCAGTATTTTGACTGCTTTGGAAAACACTATCTTGAGGGTATGATATTTGAAAAGGAAATAAATTCAAATAAGACAATGTGGTCTCATTAAAACGGACTGAATTGCACTTTTATTGTTATCTTACTTGAAGGTTACAATACCATGTGAAAGTAATCATTTCTTCTGGTGGTGGTTTATAAAAGACATTAACTGCCACAACTATAAAGACATTAAGGCACAACAAAAAACACAGTTTTGGACTTGTATTTTTTTTTTTTTTTTTGAAAATTCGCTCAATTAATCATGTTTACACCTCACTAATGTTTCAAGATGGACTGTTGATTTTCCGAACGTTTATTTTTTCTCGAACCTTTCAAAACATTTTCTTGTTCATTTCCACGGCCTTCGGTTCCGTCATCTCCCGAGTTTTAATTAATCCACGCCGCGTCTGCCCATCGCCGCAGGAACGAGATTTCCGGTTCATTTCCTAGTCGGAGGCGGCGGCAGATAGCAGTGGAGATTGTGGTGGAAAAGGGGGGGGGGTTCCAGGGCAGGACTCCCGCAGTGCCGCCAACCCCGTCTCGCGAAAACTCCCTATTCCGCGGGTCTTCGCGAGGGAGGAAAGAAAACCTCTCTTCGGGGGTGGCGCAGGCGCCGCCGCCCTCCTCGAGCGAAATGAATACGACGCGGAGCGGGTACTCAATTAACCATCCGTTTCTCGGAGGCACCCGCAAAACGAGGGTGGCGCGGCGATGCGGGGGGCGGGTGGACCTCGGGGGCAGCCGCCCCACCCAGAATTATCTTTCACTTTCCATTTCAGTTAGAGCTCACCTTTATACCTCCGCTAAGCGTTCAGACTTCAATGCGGTTTCTCTTCCCCGTCAACTACTGAGAGGAAGGAGGTCAAAGGACGGGGAAGACGTTGAAGGAGGTTAACTACTGGAAACACTCCAATAACATCATACCAAGACTTCCATTCGCGCAGCATGGCTGAATGTGCGAATTTTCAAATAACCATTCTAACAGACTTCAAGCCATTACCTACACTTTTAATAGATCTAAAACGTCTGCCAAGTGGGTGTGGCACATAGCTTCCTCGTATCCATAACCCGATTGTATAGATGATCCGATGCATAGTAGTTAATCTCAAAACATCAAAACAAGGTAATCTGTAACATCCCTGAAAATTTCATTGAAATCGGACGGAAAATGTAGAAGTTATGGCCGTTACAAGGAATTCACGTTTGCGCATGCGCAGTGGCTACTATCAGTCCGAAGGTGGTGATTTTCATAGGGGACCATCTAAATACTAATCTGTAACATCCCTGAAAATTTCTTTGAAATCGGATAGCAAATGTAGAAATTATGGACGTTACCAGGAAATTCACGTTTGCGCATGCGCAGCGGCTAATATCAATTCAAAGGTGATGATTTTCATAGGGGACCATCTACAACATAATCCGCATAATCCCTGAGAATTTCATCGAAATCGGGTAGAAAAGGTGGAAGTTATGGCCGTTACAAGGAAATTCACGTTTGCGCATGCGCAGTGGCTACTATCAATCCGAAGGTGATGATTTTCATAGGGGACCGTCTACACATCAACCCGCACAATCCCTGAAAATTTCATTGAAATCGGATGGAAAATGTGGAAGTTATGGCCGTTACAAGGAATTCACGTTTGCGCATGCGCAGTCGCTTCTATCAGTCCGGTGATAATGATTTTCATAGGGGACCGTCTACACACCAACCCGCACAATCCCTGAAAATTTCATTGAAATCGGACAATAACTTCGTATAGTTATGCGCGTTACAAGGAATTCATGACAGACAGACAGACAGACAGACACACAGACACACAGACACTGAACCAAAATTGTTCAGAAAGGTCTAAAACGCAAAACGCGAGTGAAAATTTTGATTTTGGAGAACTTTTTTTTTTCGTCCTTGAAAAGTGAAAACAAAGCTTCCGCTACCTTGGTAGACTCGGAAGCAAAATCTTCCTATGCGAAATTTCACGCAGATTTCGAATATACCTATCGCATTGCATAAGGATAGCACTTTACACCAAAAACCTCAAACAATACTCCATTCGTCCACGAATAAAATCACTCGCGATGAGATTGTGGAAAACCATTTTAATAAAAATGGAGTTGAGTAGAACGTTGTCTATTTCCACGAAAATAATGAGTTACAAGTTAAATCGATTTCGACGGTTAAGTCATCATCAGTAACAAACAATAACTTGATGACAAACAACAATAACGTTATTGTTTGTTACTGATGATGTCCTAACCGTCGAAATCGATTTAACTTGTAACTCAATATTTTCGTGGAAATAGACAACGTTCTACTCAACTCCGTTTTTACTCCACTACGTTTTTACTCCACTCGTCTTTTGAAAAATCCACGATTTTTTGTAGTTTTTTTTATATTTTTTTATTTTCATGAATCGCTACTACTACTTTGCCACGAAGAAATTTCAGCATCCTACAGCATAGCTTCCCATCCAGCGATCAGTTCAAATACTTAACGATGTCACCTCTGAAATTAAAGCGAGAAAAGCCGCGGGAAGTAGATGCTCCTGATCTGTCTGAAGTCTCTCAATTTCCGCTGGCTCTCTCGAAAAGTAAAAACTGTCTACAAAACCATCGTTAGACCAGTGGTGACTTACGCAAGTGAGTCATGGGTCTTCACAGAAGCCAATGAGCGTTTATTGAACAGTTGGTAAGGTAAAATACTGAAAAAAATGTATGGCCCAGTATGCGAATCAGGAGAATAGCGAATTCGACTTAATGTTGAATTAAGAGTTCTGTACGATCAGCCCGATATTGTGGGATTCATCAAAAGGGGTCGACTCAGATGGCTCGGTCATGTAGAGCGGATGCCAGCAGGGAGACACCCCAAAACCCTCTTGAGTGGAGGAGGACCTGGACGATGTAGCGAAGGACCTCAGAGCCACGGGTGTGAGAAGATGGAGGAGTAAGGCGATTGATCGCAAGGAATGGTCATCAGTTGATGAGAAGGCCCTGGTTCTTCAAGGACCGTAGAGCCGTATAACATACTACTACTGTCCACACAGAGTATGTTTTAGAAATGTTAGTACTCAATATTCTCACTCTACTCGTCACCTCAGACTCATACAGTGGGTACAACTGTTGGAGGGTACAAAAATTTATTTTGTACTGTTCGAGTACGACGAGTATTCTCTTCGCAGTTCTCCTAAATACAAATTGTCATCCATTTTTGGACAATGTTCAATTTCTGGAATCTACCTATTATGACTAGGACTAGCTGAAAAGCCTACAAAAAGTAGGCAAAAACAATTCCTCCGACTCTCTCCTCCACCCACTCACTCCGACTCCTCCCGCCCCCAACTCCTCCGACTCCTCTCGCCTCCGACTCCTCCTGCCCCCTACCCCTCCAGCCTCCAACTCTCCCCATTCCCACGACCCCTTCAACCCCTCCGTGCATACGTACGTACGGTTGGCGTTTTATATTATTAGATGGTAATTCCACTGAAATGAAATCTGCCAAGTGGGTGAGGCCCATAGCTTCCTGGCATAACCATAATTACATTGTATAGATGAATCAATTGTAGCTAATCTCAAAACATCAAGCTCTAAAGGTACTTCCATCATACAGGGCCATCTACATCCCAACCCACACATCCAAGCAAATTTTATCGAATTCTGACAGAAAATGTAAAAGTAATGGCTGTGAAAAGGTTTTTACGTAATCGCAATACGTAATGTCGATCCGGGGGCGATGATTTTCAAAAAGGACCATCTACACTTTTAAATTTAATTTAAAATTTTTAAATTAATCGAAATTAGACAATAACTTCGTATAGTTTTGCCCTTTACAAACCACAGACATAAAGACTCGGAAACAAAATTGTTCAGAAAGGTCTAAAACGTAAAATGCTAGTGGAAATTTTAATTTTGGAGAACTTCTTTTTTCAACCTCGGAAGCAACATAAAAACCTCACTAAAGTCTTATTTCGACCCCTTAAAGTTGTCCGTAAATTCTGGTTTACAAAGTCATCTTTTGTTATTATAAACATGTGGACACAATTTGAATGTTTGCAAGAAAATTGCCAAAGTTATCGTCCGGAGTGAAATATTTATCGAGAAACGTTCTGGATTTCAATGAACAAAGTTTCAACATTTTCCAAACTAAATTTTAAATTAAAAAAATAGCTTCATTTATGACTAGAATTTGCCAAAAACGATTTTCTTTATTCAGTTTGATCAAAATGTCATCTTTTTGGGGTCATTTTTGGCTCGTTTCGGGTTTTTCATAATTTTGAAGTGTTCGAGCCACTTCTCAAGCGTTTTTGGAGGCGTTGAAACTGAGAAGTAATTAAAATACTAAATTAAAAATAAAATAAATTTCAATAATTTTGGAAATCGACAAAAAGTTTTGCGGTTTTAGTGGTCTCGAGCCCGAATCAAATTGTTAAAATCATGAAAAAAGTCTGCCAATAGCCTATCCCATATAGGTTCCTCGTATCTATAACACGATTGTATAGATCATCCTGTTTTCAAAACCACAAAACATCAATTTCCAAGCACCAAACAGTGCCTTTCAAACTTGATGATCAAATGACGATGATTTTTTTTACAGATAGAACCAAAATCGTCCTAAAAGCTCTGTAACGCCAAATGCAACTCAAAGTATACATTTTTCGAGGAACATTTTTATTCTGTTCGCTGCACTGAACAGTTATCCTACCATCGGTAGTGAGGGGGGAATGTAAACAATAGTTCAAACTTAATCGAGTTTGCAGTTTTCAGAACGTTTCTTAAATGAATTTATTAGTGAATATGGTCTTGTGTGACTGTTTATATCAGCAAATTCTGCATGACAATGTAGACACCGACCGACTCATTGATACACACGAGTGTTTATGCCGAGTCTTTAGGCCTGTGGAAGTATCATTTCTGAAAAGCTGCAGCGGAGTTACTCATCTCTCCTCCCAAATCCCCTTAAAATAGCTTCACCAACCCCCCCCTCGCGTCTTCCTCCTACAGACAAATCTTGGCAGCAGTTCCCAGGATCTGCCATACATCAACGGGTTTGGATTTCGTGGATTCACAAACTGTTTCGACAGTTCCGTTCTGAACGAAGGAATTTCGACACAATTTAAATAGCCTTTCCCTTTTTGTTTAGTAGGAAGAAAGGGAAAGAAGGTCATTTAAATACAGTCTGATTCGGACTAGCAAATGTGGAGATTGAATGAACAATATACGTTTACTCAATCAACGTGGAACTGCAACACATGGATGAATACTATGTTTGATATGGCTGCCTAATGTAGTTAGAACGGAAGAAAATCGTCAGGTAATAAAACTACGTCTTGCAACATACGGCTGAAAGAGCGACCCAACGACTTCAGAGTATTTTTGTCCAAAGCCATAGATTTAAGTCCAAAACAATTCCAACAAAATAAGTCCAAGAAGAAATAAGTCCAAACAACAAAGGACTTTTAAGGGGTTTCATCCAAATTTATGAGATTAGAATTCTCCGTGGACCTCACAAATACCTCACGCTACCTAATTATTATCAAAATATTAGAAAGGAAGTAATTTATGCGCGGTGGAGTGTAGAGATGGTCCTCTATGAATTCCACTCCAACAACCCAGGTAGCGGCCACTGCGCATGCGCATCTGACCTTTCATCCGATTTTAATGACATTTTGAGAGACTGTATAGCTGGTACCAACTATGGAAGAATAAACTTGGTAAAAATGTTTTTTCAGAAAATTTATTAGCCTCAACCTGAATAGCCTCATTAAGAGCTTTCCAAAAATGTGCAATTTGTGAGGTATCCGATGAGTCGAAATGGCTCTTGAATTTAGATTTTTTCCCTCTCCGAGTCCATCTGATGAAGGGACCAGGAATTTACCAAGCTTTCGCCGATTTCGACCAGACAAATTGCTACCAGGTAGTTTTTGAAGGTGCTAGACCCGAATTTGAGGTCAAAAATAGAAATTTCATTGCCCTCACGATGAAGTTGAATCCTCCTTATAGTGAAACGTTGCATAATAAATTGTCGGTGTTTTCCCATCACGCGGAAGGAGGTTGGCGTGTTCCGTGACGGACAGAACCATCACCCTCGGAAGTGGCCGCCAGTTATCTGACCCTCCAAATTGAATAAGTCTTCTAGGAAAAACCCCGTTTCCTCTTATTTTCATTCCGACTACTGATAAAGTCGAGTTGTGTTGGTTAGAACATGAATTTCTATTTTCGAGTTTCCTTTGGTTTCGTCTCTGCTTCTGTTTGTGAGACCGAGAGTTGCAGCCTCTTTTGGTCCCTCCCTCCTACTACTACAAAAAACGCTGCAAATTATTACACAATGGTTTATTATTTTTCTATATAGATCACTCGTCTACAAAATCACCAACCATCCAATATGAAGAAAAAAAAAAAAAAAAAAAAATTCAAAAAAAAAAATAAAAAAATAAAAATCACCAACCATCGATCGCATTTCGGTCAGCTCTAATTTGAACGGAGATTAGGCCTCTTTTGCGATTCACACTCGTGTTTTGATTTATATATATATATTTATTTCAATATAAACCCTTAAATTTTCGTAGGGAGCGAACGGTTTGTCCTACAGAGCTCCGCGTGGTCTCAAAAAATTCTATAAAATCTTAAATTGAAGGAAAAACAATACCTTTATATCAAAATTTTTTGAGTTAGGGCGTTTTCAAAATTTCAAAATTGATTTTGGAACCCTTAGAAGTGACCTACATCAACCAAAAGCTTCGGGGCACAACTAGACCCCAAATGGAGCCTACATACCAAATTTCATCAAAATCGGTCAATGCTAAGTGGCAAAAGTGCCGCGTACGGCGGACGGACGGCCAAATTTTTATTCGATTTTTGGATTCTACGTACCTTGAAACGTAAACCATCAAATTTTGAGGGGGTGTTAAAATTTTTTTTTTCTTGGTCGATTCCAAAGGTTCATTATTGAAAATAATAAACCAAAAGGAGAAATTTACTGACTATAGAGAAGCTACTTTCCCATTGATAACACATTACTCGTACAAACTTAATGTAGTTTGAATATTCTATATCTACTCTGAATATGTACCCAAATTGATAATTCAACTATACAGGGTGTCTACACTTAAGAAGGGCATAACTTCAGGGTTCGATTCTACATGTTATTTCCAATAAAAAATGTCTCTTAGCAATTTTCTTTTAACCTACCCACTCAAGATTCATTTTTTTCTCGCTTTTTCGACTTTTCGGCACTGATACGGTCATAACTCCCTTATTTCTCAAGGAAATTCAAATCTGACTACACCATTGGAAAGAGCGTTAAATTCCCAAGCTACTTAGTGCAAAATCAAAATCAGCAATAAAATAGTTTCAAAAATCAAATCAAAAGCAAACTTTTTTCCGAAATTTGACATTCTTTGATCGAAGTTTCTACCCTGAATCCCTGTCCATTTCGATGGGCGCTCTTCGAAAAAAACATGCTCAAATTGTCAGCTTTCCAACGGTTTATCAGTTTAAAAAAAATTGAAATTGAAAGAGTAAACCAAGTTTGAATGCCAAAAAACGTGTGTTTTACTAGAAAATTGAGTGTTTTACGTGGTATATGTCTCACCCACGATCTCAAGATAACTTGACGAGTTTAGTATCATTTTCTATGTAATTTTTTACGCTGAATCCAACTGTGATACTTCCGAACAATTCTGATTGCTAAAAAGTGGATTTTTCGAAGAAAACCTTCGTTTTTCTTACATAAAATACGTATTATTCGTAGATATGGTAGTGAGCATAAAGTAACACCATTCTACTCAATAAAAACACCTATCAGCTAGAAAGTTGATGTTTTTATTGAGTTGAAAAGTGTTACTTTATGCTTACTACCGTATCTACGAATAATGCGTATTTTATGTACGAAAAACGAAGGTTTTCTTTTTAAAAAATCCACTTTGTAGCAGTCAAAAATTTTTAGTAGTTCAAAACGTAATCAAATGACTGAATTTCACATAAATGCTAAATGAATTTTGTTTAGGTATTTCATTGCGGTAATCAAATACTTACGTAAATAAAAAATTGCTCTCTGTAAATACCCTAGAAAACATGCGAAAATGCACAAAACAAGGATAACTTTCCTTTCGAGGATGAATTTTATTCCATCATGTAGTATCAACTTTGAAAATTATACCATTATGGCTTATCAAACCATTTCTTCTTGAAGAACTTGGATGAAAGCGCCCTTCATTTTCATTTGCCTAGGAGTTGGTTAATAGACATACCTAAATAATGGTGTTTAAACTGAACCCAAGAAATGAGTTTGAAACAGTCTGAGGTTGGAACCTGCTGTATATTACGCTGTGTTGTGATAATTCATATTGCAGACAACTTCAACGATCTTTACAAATCCCTGAGTCAGTTTCCGTAGTTCTATCTTCTTCCTGGATGATTGTACACTACGTCAATGACTGATCTATCTATCATGAGCCCACTAGTGATGAATTCGTGCCGGCACCTACTTTACACGCACTTGGGTAATTATTGGCAACAAGGAGTAAATACCTGGTACAATACTGAAGAAGGGATAACGACTGGTAGGTAATGGCAGGTGAGGTAGAGTTAGGCCGTGTCGAAGGAAACCAATAAATTCTAGGGGAGTCCCGAGCTGGTTCCAGAGGCCAAAGGGAAGGACGGACGTTCGCCGACCGTGACGTGTTCTTCAGGAAATGACTGGTTCACCCGCGGACTACAGCTCAATTCCATCCGAGTCGAGACATCGAGAATTTTCGCGTCATTAGTCTTCTGTAATGAGCATTACGCTCGATATTAAGGAAACGACGAAATCCATGGTGCCCGTTTTAAAATTGATACAAACACCTCTGTTTCGTTGATGTTTGATCCCACAGACCAACTTTTTCGATACGTAAAACGAGGTAACTTTGTTCCACTTTTTAACAAAATTGAGAATCAAATCTAATGGTAGGTTCGTATGAACTCCCCAGAACAAAACGATCTATCTCATTATGTACATCGACAGCCACGTTCGTATAAGGACTTTTTAACGAATTTTCAAGGAAAATGAAGCTATTGCAATGGCCGCAACATTTTTAGAATGGACTTTTTCGAAAAAAAATTTTCACTGAAATCCGTTTTGGAACATTCGGAAACGATCCCTGAAGTTTTTCCAAAAATCAAATGTATATAATTCATATATACCGTGTGGGTACTCTATGAGTTCGTGAAGACGAGTAGAACGTGAATATGGACTCCTAACATCTTCAAAGCATACCCGGTGCATACAGTATGTTGGTGCGGTATACGAAAAATCGAAAGAACCAAGAATCGTGTAAAAAAAACTTTCTAAAATAAATTGAAACACCATTGTTCCTTTTCTTTTTCCTTCCTCAACTGAAAGATTTCTTTGTAAATTCGCTCATTGATTCATGCTGCATGAATGGACTTTTTAGTTTAGAAAATGAGGTTTTGAGCTTTTCATGCCACCTTTGGCCTTGCGCGCAATCTGGTGCCACCAAAATTGGACTACAACTCTTCATTAAGAGAGAGAAAAAACACGTTATTGAACATTGCAGAAGGAATAAAGGTGGGCAAGGACGCCAGTAGTTGTCGAAACTCTTCATTTCTCCTTCATAGGGACCTCCAAACCACAAAGTAAATAGCTGGAAGAGCGTATTGCATGGAAGAGACAAAACAAAGACACAAACTTCGACTAGCCCACTGAACTAAGAGGTTTCACGTGTACACTATTTATTAACAATTATTTAAAGATAATTAAGAGATTTTCCCCATCATCTATTGGTACCAAATGGTATTACTAGCAGCCAACAACCATGATAATTAGGCGAAGTTCACAATCACTTTTATTTTGGCCTTCATAACTAAGTTTGATTTGAAAAAATTATTAGGTATTCAATCTTTATTGACATTTTTTTTAAATAACTTATTAGTACCTACTACTATTTTATACAATACCAAGGGTAAAACGTTCTAGTTTTTAATGAATTCAGTGTAAGTAATGAATACGAGCAACTTTTCATTTAGCGTTCAATAAAACTAAATCATAAAAGCATAAGTTTAAAATATAACAAATTATTACAGTTTTCTTCTGGACTTCTGGACTGGTTTTTGCAGATTGATATAATCATTACCTATTTCATATTGTTTTTTTTTAACTTAGGAGCACTATTTCAGGAGGGTTATATTTGCGCTACCCTCCTACACAACAAAACACCTACAGTGGAGGTAGGTACCTACAGTAGATAAGTCTACTGTAGGTACCTACCCCAGATTTCCACGGCTTTTGAAGATTTTTACTAAATGTTCTGACTTTTTCAGTTGGGAGCCATCTTATTATTCATTTTTACGTAGTTTCCTGAGTTCTTGGGAGTATGGGATTTGGTTTCTCTAAAAATATAAACGAAGATAGCAAATGTAATCTAGGTGCCTAAAAATGTCGAGACACGACAGGGAAAAGGAGTAACACGTCATGATCGTCAAAATTGAGTTACGCAAATAGTTAATTCCTGTTTTCGGTACACAACAAGATGAAGAAGGAATCAGGTATTTGCTCCCCCGATGGCACTTGATCAGACAGACTGGGAAAAGGGCAAATACGCCACTATGCTAACTCGCTTTTTGGTTTATTATTCTCAATAATATGAACCTTTGGAATCGAGCAAGAAAAAAATTTAACCCCCCCCCCCCCCCCCCCAATATGTTGCTGAAATTTTGAGAACGACCAAAATAATTTAAAAACCGACGAATTTAAAATAGTATTGCATTTTTAGAATCGAATGAGACCACCCACAGCTCTGTAGGACCAACCGTTCGGTCCCGGACTTACGATAAATCAGAATCACGATTGTGAATCGCAAAATAGGCCTGATCTCCGTTCAACTTTTAGCTGTCCAAAATGCGATCGTTGTTCGTTTCTTCGAGTTGTACTCAATTTTGCGTCCATAGCAACCAGTAGTTGAATTTTCTAATGAAGGCAGCGTTTTATTATTGAGAATTTCAAACAATGCATCAAACTAAAACCCAAGGATACCACCGTAACCAGAAAAATAACAGTGACTAGAAAACTCGGTAACATTTCGTGAGCTCACTTCCCAACATTGTATTTAGGCCCGTTTCTCTGCCGAGTCGATATTTGATATGCACGCTAGGGATGGGCGATAGTCGATAGTTACTATCGAAATATCGATAGTTTATGACTATCGATAGTACTATCAATAATCATCCACTATCGATAGATTTTTACTTTTTTTGCATTTGAAAATCTCAGCATTTGGAGAGCTGTGATACGATACTCGTAATACTGAGACGAGCGGTGCAGCCTCAACTCCGTAAAGGAACTCCTCAATCCACTGGTATTCTCGAAGGCGAGGCTCTTGTCAGTATTTTATTACCTGCTGTATGTTGTGAGTTCCTCTTTCGAGAAGATATTCACCACTTGTGCAAAGACACAAAATTCGTGGTATTGACTTTACGTCTCAACCTTCTAACTGTCCTTTCAGGCAATATGTGGCTCAAGGAGCAATACTAAACTGGAAATTATTTTTATAAATTTTAAACAAATTCGTTTTTTGTTTGAAATCTTTGTGTAATTTTATGAATATATCAAATCCTGCAAGTAGTAGATAATTCAATTCAATTACATTGAATTCTCCATCGGTCATGTACCTATGGAATAGGGAGAGCCACTATCAAAAAACTATCGATAGTGTCGATCGTACTGACCTATCGATAGTGCAGAACTATCGATTATCGCCCATCCTAACGCACGCATCAATAATACGTCTTTCGTAAAACTACCAATCGTTTCAAAGTACCTGACATTGACAGTGACTGAAGTATGGAAATGGGTTGAAAAAGAATGACGTGGGGGTGACTCGGGGCAGAAGGGTCAGCGCTCTGCTCGCATTTCGTTCGCCGATCGATACCACGTTTCCCCCGATCGAAAGTTTTCTCGGGTCAATCACCGACAGCTGACTCGACTTCCGGCCCTTTCGTTTCATCCCACCAGGCCGCGGACAGTAGAGTTCTTCAGTTTTGAGCTCCCTTCGTCTTGAAATATATTTTTCAAGTCAGCCAACTGCAGTTTTTTGGTTGAACGACCCAATGAGGTCACCGAAGTTAGATCACAGACTTTATTGAAGGTACTTGAATGAGTAACCACTGGCCATGGATAAGGATATGTTTTGCAAATAACATACAATGAAAAGCTTTGTAATCAAAGTGGGTTGCTTATTCGAAATAAATCCACCAAATTCAGCCAAAAATTGTACTGTTGGTGACTTAATTTTCTACCTATCTAGACGTGGATCCTATTCATACCTATGCAATTACAATATTCATAGCAGTGGGTTTATAACGAATCATGCAAAAAGAGCCACAAAGTTACAGATAAGTTGTGGTGAGGCGGTAGTACTGACAGAAGGGTAAACTTAAAAAAGTTATTATAGAAATAGTCTTGATCTTGATTAATAACTACCTCAGGTAGATTATGTACCTACCTCATGGATAGATAAATGTTTCACAATACTCCACTCAACCAGGTACTATTTACAAATAGTACATGTTCAGTTTCAACAGCTAGGTAAATGTATCAATATTGGTTTGTGTTTCGTACTACTGCACTATTTTATCACTATAAAATCTAACTGCTATTTACACTTTATATAGATTAACAATTAGGTACGAGTGATAAACTCAAGATAAATATAAATTATTTTGTAATTTATTAATAATTTTTAGTGGAAATCTAAAAGGTCTTCAAGTCAATCACCAAACAAGCGATGTTCGATCTGCCCAAGAAATTGAAGAAACAATAAATCTGGACTCATATTTTTATTCAATATCAATGAATGTATCAAGGGGACGGCACACTATCGTTTCGACTGTTTAGTCAGTTTTGAAAATACTGTATTCTGCGTTCTAGTTATCGATCCCCGAAATATATCGAAAATCTGAGGAGCTCTAATTCTGAGCGATTTTAATGGAAAAATTCTCGAGTTGAAAAAATTATTTAGTGAAGAAAGTTTCGAAAAACGATTTTAACCAGCTTCTTAAATATTTGAACTAGTATGAATGTTTTAAATTATACATGATAGGAACATTTGTTGGTCGTATAATGTATCGTGTGATGTGGCATTTACTTCTCACAGGACCTATTTTATTATAAAGCATTTTTCTTCAGTTTTCACTTTTAGTATCGAAGAAAGTGGAGACGCATCCCATCAGCGACCGGTCCGGCCTCCGTATTTTCTCCGATCAAGTTCTTCTCGCATAAAAGTCGAACAGAGATTTCTCATATGGAATATCGGTCGCCTGATTAGCCACTCGACAACCACAGCTTTCTAACTCATTCGTTACCTTTAAGTAGATGGTTTGGCAACAATAGATGATTCGCAGTTTCGCAAATGAATCAATCAATAACAAGTTCCAGTCATGAACATGACTCAACTTGAAATGTTCAACAGTAATGTTGAGCAACGTACTTCGAAGTCAATTGACCGCGAGAGTATCGAAAATCTTCAGTGACAAACATGAACGGGAGATCAAGAATTTCCTCATTCCTCAGTCAACTTACCTAAATAACGGTCAGAAGGAAAGTATTGCAGCTAGACAAAAAATGTCTGACCTGTTAGAATGCCACGGATCAGCATCTGATACTTTTTCTTTCCGAGTTTTGGACAAAAATGTATTCAGTAATGAATGTATGATCTACCCATTAGGCACGTATGGTAAGGATTGAAAATTCCACCAAGAGCCAAACTTTGAAATTGTTATAAAAAGATGAAAATAGTGGAAGATATGCATTTTGTGATGATCACAATCACAAAAGGTACGACTGACACCGGGACCAAATTATTTCTGGATTCGAAAGTAAAATTCGATCTCGTGAGAAACAAATCCAAAAATAAAATTGAAACAACCAAATAAACCATAAACCGAGCATCTGTTTCTGAAACTCTTGGTGAACTCAGAAGCTAACATACATTATTGGCAACGTTTGGAATATAGTTGAAACTCGAAACGGCATCCCTAATGGGGTTTTGATTACGGAAGGGATTCCGTTTCTTGCATAAGTGATAGGTGAAACTACACAATCGAACAGGAAACGCCGAGCAATACTCAACATAATCATGGTTCCAATTTCACGAAAATGACAGCCCACCTACTCAAAAAACGTAATTTGAGAACATCAAGTTAGTCGGTAAAGTCTGATTTTGTGATTTTTTTCAATGGTTCAATGTCAATGGGTTAATCATTAAAAATTACCTGGAAAGTGTTGGCGTAAGATGCCCCTATATTTTAAGAATCTAGAAGTTGCTGGAAGAATGAGAACCAGAAAAGACCTCCCAAATGAGTCAAATAAAAACGGAGGCTTCGTGTTCCGTATTTTTGTTCCAGACTAGTCCAGAAAACATCGATGAGGATTGCCATTGCCGAGAGGCTAATGGTCTCATTGCAGTCCTAATTGGGCTCATGAAGAACGAATCTAGCAAATTCGTGATCGGCGCTCAACATACTAATTTCAATCTTGATATTGATGATTTCATGTCACAAAAAGCTGTATTGAAACACTGTAGATCTTAACAAAAATAGTTTCAAATGTGGTTAGACGGAACGGATTTCTTCCATCGCGTTGCGTCGGTTCTGAAAGCACGAGCCCCGACGATGTGAAGGACGTCAAGAAAGAAAATCGTTTAATGGCCGACGGTTCACAAATTGAGTCGAGTCGTTGAGTCAATTGTCCTATTGCCGGAAGGCCAGCGTTGGGGACCCCACGAATGGAGGAGCTGATGCTCGGTTGAACCAATCAAGCGAACCTGTTTGCTGAATCCGGGTGTCGTAAAACACCTTGACCTGGAACTCCGGTGTACCACTGTCAACTGGGAGTCGAAAACAGAGACAAATTGCGAGTAGATGCTGGTCAGCTTTTAGTAAATTCTAAGAGAAAACTAGGTTAGCGGGTCTACTGTCTATTGGGTAAAGAAGTGCAATACCGTACTGTAGAAGACAGTGCTGGACTTATGCGTACATAGAAGTACAGTAGTTGGATATTCAAGCATCTGCATACGACCAGAAACAAGAGTAGGAACTCTGGTCAAATACGTTGGTTGTCTGAGAACTCGAAGTCCTTAAATTAATATTATGCTTCGTGAGAGAAGGCCAACGATGTAAAGTGCAGGCAGATAGCGATGAAAAACGATTTCCGTCATCCATCCAGACGGCTGAGGACAGCGATAACATCCCACGGAACAACCAACAGCCTACCTGTTGTCCACAAGGACCCCTTCTTATCGGCCCGTCCCTAATTCCATGGACGGAATGAGACTAGTAGAAAGATCGATGAGCTGGTCAGATTCAAAAGACAACCTTTCCCGCAACTACCCGCTATTGAGGACAAGATGACATCAGCATGAAGTATCTGCTGGATAGTAAGTAATACCACCTTATATTGCATGTTTTCAAAAAGCTCAACAGATATGAACGCTTTATAGCGTCTTACATTTCAAATGTTACATTCTCTGAGCCACAGTCACTTGAATAGGTTGGTGATGTCTACCAGCAAATGAAAGCTGATTGATTTTTATGTCTCGAGGGTTCTGAAGTCAGTCAATCAATCACTCAAGTGAGTGGAGGGTCTGTCAAACCAACGACTGGACAATTAACAGGCCGAGGAAGTGGTTTAAAAATGGAACTGGATCCTAGAGTTAATGGAGCTTTTGAGATGATGGGCCTTTGGTATTCTACAAAGACAGAGAGAGACTCCATATTTTAAGCAGTTTCTAATCTTGGTAAGCCTAAGAGGAAACCCACACTGTGAGGTGAGGATACCTTGTCCAGGGAAAACTTCCTTACTTGTTTCCCCATCAGAGGTGTCCAAATCGACCAGTGCGCAGGAAGAGCAGTGCAAGTAAAAGGCCCTAATTTCTATTTTTTAAAAACCTGCAGTTAACCTACCTAAAACCATGTTAACCTACACTTTATACAAACGCTTTCGGAAATAGAAGTTAGGGAAGATACACATCGTTCCCGAACTTATTTCCCAGTTACTAAGTTCGAATGATTTTTTTCATGTTTACCAAAGATCTGCGACACTTCCAGCAGTTTGAGCAGAACGAGTGGAAACCTTGAAGTTCAACAAAATGCATTGCTATAAAAGAGAAGGAACGCGGTTGATGGGAAAACTCATATGAATTTTCTCTCACCAGTAGCTAAACCCGCATGAGACGGGTGAAAGAACTCTGTTATCAAGCGCCTGGCAGGTGCGAGACGTGGGAGACTGTTGGACCTTTTTTATGAGCTTCTTTGGGCCCCCCCGAGTTCGACAAATTTTTGGCAGCGGCTACCTCGATATCCTGGAGCTTTGCCATGCTTGGTTTGACTGATTCCGTGAAGGAAAGAGAACGAATTTGATAACTTCTTCAGGAATGTGCAGGTGAAAAGTTTGTAATTGTGTAAATAGGGTCAGGTGAGGTCGATGTGAACAAAGGGTAGGTAGAGATGGGTCGTTCCAAATGAAGCTTTTACGTGGAACCTAATCCAAGGGTTTCACTCCAGGATCGGTTACACCTCTCTAAAATTACCAGCTCCAAGCAACGCTTTGACTCAAGTCCTCTTCTCACTTAACAATTCATGGATCCAATTCCATACTAATAATGTACCATACTTTATACAAAATAAAATACATACCTACACACTCAGTCAGATCTCAAACACCAAAGACATCAATTGAATCAGTGAGAATGACAACAGTACATGTCCCCAATCAGCTTATCGAGATATCAGGTGTCAGGTGGTATAAGTCCATGGACTCCTACTGTTTTTTCCCTCAATCATTTTCATTCAGGCTCTGTTCAAGCTTACCGAGTGTGGTTAGCATACTGCTCTTGTGCTCAATGCGTAGTTCTACTGGTTACAACCTACAAAAAGCCATTTTTCAACAATCGTCAAAAATGGACTTGTACTGTTTTTATTCTCATCGATTCAATTAATGTTAACTAACCAGCTGGACGAGAAATGGGTTAGAAATAAGTTTGAAACGGCGTTATAAAGGAATGTGCATCAGGAGTTCATGATATTACATGATATTCAAGGCTCCACCTTTCAATACCAACGGTCTCTCCGCAAATATTTGATGAGTTTGGCAATGGAGCTGTTAATGGGACTCTTAAGATGAAGGAATGTTCAACGATGAAATTAAGATGGAAAGAAGCCAAAAATGCAGGGTCTGTCATCGTTAGCAGATTCTGTTCCTTGAACAACTGTCTCCTGTGATGGAAAACTCAATTGCGACCGCCCAAATGTCACTGGAACGTTTGTAACAAAGAAGAAAAACTCCTGAAACAACCCACCTCCATTGAACCAGTGACAACATCACATTACCCGAACTAAATACCTAGTAAAACATGATGTAACACTTACAAGAGACTGTTCCGGTCTTACGATTTCTGATCTGCTGAGGGCTCGTATGATAACACTAGGTACCGAAAAACGCAGAGTGAGTGTGAAGAAGTGGAACTTGAAACTTAAACTCAATTTCTTCACACTTAATTATCATTAGTCTCTCCGTTGTGGCAAAGTCGTTATTTAAACTACATACTGGCTTTTCATACTCAAGCACCCACAACTCATCAACGATTCAACAAAGTGCCGACGATGAACTCGAGCTTGTTGAAATGACCTCCACAAAGACCTTGGAGTAGAGAAGTCGTGAAGAAATTTGCAAGACGCTTCGAGAGAGGAAAAATGCAAGTGTGCACGTACACATACAGAAGGGATCCAATTCCAAATGATTGACGAATTCGAGTGAGTAGACACCGTGATCCAATCTCGTGATGGTATGCGAAAATGCTTTAAACGAACAATTTTGGGGTGTTTTGATTAATCATTTGCATAAAAGCGAGATGATGAGCAAGAGGCTCGTGGTAAACACTTGTTTAGGAACCTGCTTGCTGAATTCTACTCTACGTAATGAAGAATTTGATTAAATAGCTTCAATCGAGAATTAAATGTAATTAGTGAATTATTGTCAGGACGTATCAATACTGAATGAGTTAAAGAACCTTCAACGAGATTCACGTTTTGATTGCAATTTTCATCCATCCAACTAAACATTAAAATATAAATACTTCACAAATTATGATCCCTATTAATAAAGAACAGAAAGTTGAAGTCGACCTAAAAGTCCCATAATCCATAACTTCTGTATGTTTGTCAACGGTAGTTCCCATCTCCGTGACCTCCGACCAGCCTTTTAATCCGTCACGCTAGCGTTACCGTTCCGATTGCCGGTCGTAAACACACAAAAGCGGCACGTCGCGGTTGACGCCCTGACGACCTTCTGCCGTCAGGAAACCCGCCCCAGACGACAAACCCGGCTTGGCACACTCCGCCATCGCCTTCATTGATGACTCATTTTTTCCGTTCTGTTTTGGACCACTCGCTGACAGACACTCAGGAGACCAATATACTTATTCCTGGTCGTTGTAAGTATTTGAAGTTGGGTAACAGAGATTAAAAATATAATTCGCGTCTATTTTCTTGTACGTATCCTGCTGCTGCATATGACAGCTAACTATGAAGATAATTTCTCAAACCGTAGCCTTCGTTATTGTGTTGAAATAGCCAAAGGCATCCCTCACACACCTTTGTTGACAAGGTGATTTGTTAAACGACTCTAACGTTTTCAAGATTGTGTGTTTATTGCACACACTACCAAAGGAAGTTTCCATTAATATTCCCAATACTTCAAAAGGATAACTTCAGTCTACTGAGTAGATCATTTTTCTTACAACTCGAAAGAGAAATACACGTGCAAGTGCGTAGTTCTATATACACATGTACGTATTTCTCACAGCCCCAGGCGGCCAGTGAAATGTTTGTTTACTCAGCAGATGAACCACCAAATCTTAGTTTAGTTGATTATCTATCACTCTCTCCTTGTAAGGGGCTAGGAAATCTAGATGTCAGCAACAGATGCTCTCCTGGATATTTTTCCTGAACAAAACTAAAACTTGATCCGATAATTGACCAACAACTTTCGACATAAATTAAACTATTACTAATTCAGAGTTATTTAGAAAACATTTTCTGTGAATTACTCTCATAACATAACTAATCCAGAAAAAAGTCAACATTCTGAAAAAGAGCAAGGTATTTTTTTTTATTGGCATTAAGATTTTATACTGCCATAATTCAATTAGAACTACTGAGAGCAGTAAAACAAGGTAAAAACTTTCATCTACAGACGAAAATCATACAACTTCACAGCTTTCATGAGAATAATACAAATTGACGTCATTTCGAAACTGATTCGGGGTAATTAAATAATTTACTCTGACCTTTCAGCCTGCGTATTTATTTTTTATTTTTGCGGAGAAAACAAAACATAGGCTTGGCTACTTGAAAGATTTAGATCACTGCTTGATTTCAGGCGATCTATTTTTATGATACCACCCCTCCGTCCACATCACATAAATCTGTGAGTGGAGGGGAAGGGTTGGTAGAGAGAAGCGGGAAGCTAATTTTAGCTGTGGCGTTCGCTAGGAAAAACTCTTCGTCCTTTTTAGAACGGCTTGAGAGCTTTGATTTGGTCATTTATGGTTTGTTTTATTGGAATTTCCAGAAGGAATAGCCAATGATGGAGTCTATAATAAATCAAAGAACCGATAAACCATAATAATAATAACGAGACATGCAGATTCGAGTCCTACTGAGTTCGTTTGTTGAAACTTTACTTTTTATCGTAGTCACCGGGGAAAAAATTATATAAGCGAGTTATGGGTCAAATATGGGGAACCAAAAATCAATTCACTCCTCAATATATCAGATACTCTGTGCAAATTAAATGATAATTATCTTGGTCTTACGATTAGTTAGCAAATAATTCATAATATACATAGAGGGTGTTCAAATACAAACTTCCGGCGAGACCAAGGAACTTGGATGGACAAACTTCAAGTATCAATTCTCGAACTGATTTCAGAAAAGTTCTAACCAAAATTTTATTTTAATTTTTTTTTAACCCTACATTTTGGGAGTAATTTTATTGTAATATTTTCAATTTCAATATGTAGGTAATATATTGTAATAATTCTCCTTGAATTCAACCAATTGATCTCAATCTTGATAACCAACCCATTAAGCTAATTTCCTTTGTATGTGCGAAATTGAAAATAAAAATATTCACCTAATGTTTAAAAAAAATTGGCGATCTTCCTAAATGAATGTAGGTGCTAAATAAATAAATAAATATTCTGTTTTTGAATAAAGATTGGAATTAGAACAAGATTGGAATAAGAATTTAACGTATGAAAAAATGTGAACCAAAAACTTAATCATCCTCTTCATTAGATCCTCCAAGTTTTCAACAAAAAAAGGGTAAATTGTAGCCATTAAGGAGGAAAAACTTCTGCAAGTTCTCAACTTTTCAAAGATATGGTTATTCATAATTTTATCCACTGTTTCGAGCAGAAAGTGATGTTTCAGAGCAATAAAACTAGTGCAACTAAATAATACGTTGTACAATAATGGGAAATGTTACAGGAAAAGGCCATGGACCTGATCCCGTTTCATAATCACAGGGATTGACAAATTCTAATGTTCATTTCGGGTTGTACTCTCAACTTTGATCGCATTGGTGATCAATATTGATTGGAAATATGAGACTGGTTAGAAAAATTAAATGGCTGGTTGACAAAAAAACTTGAATTCATCAGGAGAAACTACATGTTTGTCTTCGTAAATCACATGCAATTAAATTACTTGTAGTTGGAACTAAATCAAATAATCCTGAGAGTAGTCCAGCATACTATTCATTTTGGCTTCAAATAGCTTAATTTTCCTTGTAAATTCGCTAAATGTTTCCGAGGGACTCAGTAGCAAGTTACTATGCTCTTTTTCCTTGTCGAACGTGGTGATTTTTCCATATCTCGTTTTTGACCTTGTCGAGACTCTGAGTTTAGAAATCCCATCATCTATCAATTGAACCGAGGTTCTGTTTTTAACCACTCATGATTCATAAGTATTTCTGTTCGACTAAAATGTAACTTCCATCGACAGCCGGTCTGCGTACCACATTTGAAGTAGATGGATAGAATTTTCACCGCTGTCAATATTGTTTCCCAAAGGTTTGCGATCAACTCGTTCAACTATGATGTAAACTGAACGGAAAAACAGGTTGTGTTTTCTTTCCGACGCTAACAGAATGTTTGATTCAGGCATTGCTCAGAATGAACGACTGAAATCATATTTCCGCTCAAAACGTTTTTTACTTTTTAACTAGTGCCCGGTGACCTATTGATAGTTTTTTTAATTCAATTTTTCATATAGTAGATCCTAGCCACTTTTATGGTAGCGACGGACTAAAAAACTGAAACTCTCCAGGACCTGACCCCGCTCTACCATCAATAAGCATTCGTAAGCATTTTGGGGTTAAAATTTTAAATTTATAGCCAGATTACAGTCAGTTCAAATATCTAGTAGACCTCCCTGTCAACTTCGAGTTTCCTTCCTTTTTTAAACGAAATTTTCGCAAACTGCTGTTTTTCAGGCATGTACCTTCAATTACTACCAACGTTCGAAAATCAAATTATAGGATTTAAAAAAAGGCAGTCTACCTTTAATATAATATCTATAAACAACTTCCTTAGTAAGACCTTTTACCTTTAGTAACCTTTTACATCATTTAGCCCATTATACACAATTCTCTTTAAATTTGAACAACTCAAAAATGTCCCCAATCGAGTGGTCTTGCCGGTATCTAATTGTACTTGTCATTGTTGAATAGCGTTGGAGTACTTACTCGGATAGCATTTTTGAGTGTTTCCGCTTCTTGACGTAAACTGTCCAACTCATTCATACTTGCACTCTATCGCTGTGCACGCCGACTGGAGCTGCAACGAAAGAAAATAAGAAATTATTGAACAAGCCAGTAATATTCACAAGAAGAATGATAAAAACCTGTAGGAACATCGTAGCCATATAAAAAGGTAATTAGTAGGTACAGCAACTATCATGCACAGGTCTAGTAATAACAATGTCTTTTGGTTTTTGGATGTTCTTATTTTTCAAGGAGTAGTTGCCATTCATGGTCGCCTTCCCTAAAATGGTCTTATTTTTAATCAGGCTTCCCTCCATAGAACATGACAAATAGCTCTATTCGTTCAAGATATCCGAGTCTTGGATTTTTATCTCGGAGTTTAGTACGATCGAATCGAGCATCGAGTTAACTTCACTAGTGCATTCCCATTAGCTGTCATTCCAGCATTATATTGTACAAAAGACTTGAAATTTAATTTCAAAAAGTCACTCTTCTTGAAATATTGACTTTGAATATAGGAAACTTCTTAAGGCGTCGTATAAAATAGACACGATTCATTCATTCAAGTTTTAATAAATTCCAGAAAGTAATACTAGAGGCAAAGTGAGCGTACGTAAGAGAAACGTGTAAAAAGGGGTGCTCAGGAAGTTTTTCATAATTTTATAATATGTAAATTTCACTGCAATACTTTAGAATTGGCTTTTCTTACAATGTATGCCTAGTTTAAAACTACTAAAACTAGTTTAAAGGTCAAAAAATTATCAGGATTCCGAATCAAAAAACTCAATTTATCGAATTTTTTAAAATTTGTTCATAGCAAATCTACGTACTACTTATTTCATTAAATTTTATTGAAATGAATGTTAAATGCAATTTTCACAACCTCTTTCTTCACTAGGCATTTTGCAAATTTAGTTCACAAATCATTTCAAATGACAAAGAATTTGGCCTCTTATTTAGCGTGTAATTCTTCGATTCATACTGAAAAATTGAGGTCTAATGCAAATGGTTTGAATCTCAATATAGAATAATAATCGCACACCAAATAATTCTTTCTTTTGTTTGAAACCTAATCTTTGAAGATTAGACCTAAGATACAGACTAGGCAATGCAAACCTCATTAGAAATTAGAATAATCCTCGATTATTTTGATGTTCCTAAGAAGTGATGTTCCATGAATTTGATCGTGAAGTTCATACTTCGAATGTTAGTTACGTTATGAGAAAACTAACCGAACCACCCTATCTATCAGACTTTATTGAATTGTGCTAACATTTTCTTTTTATAGGAGTTTGACCTCTTGAAATACAGTATGTATTTAATTTAATCTAATGAAGATGGAAGGTACATATTCCGTAGTAAAGAAGGTACATATTCTCCGTAACGGTATGCGAAGCTGCTAGCTCGAACGAGCTCAAACTACCGCCCTCTATGAATATTCAACGTGTTTACCGTTTCAGATTTTTTTCTAACTCCTTTTGTGCGTTCCACAATTAGCTTGTTACATCCAGTTTTTTTCCTCTCAGGTCCCGAGGAACCGACTAATTTGGCCGCGAGATGTACAAACAAAAAGAACATAATATTCCATCTCACGGATAAGAGTGGACTGTGAGTTCCATCTCAACCTGTGGTAAACCGCGAAGACGAAGCGTTTTTGAAATAAAGCACCCACCGCGCCGCCCAAATGAAATAATCATGGGAATGAAGGTTCGGTAATCTTCAGAACAAAAATTATTGATGTAATAGCTATGAATCATCTTTCAGATGAGATATCACACCACAAGCCGATAAGAAAGTCTATTTTCATCCTCTGTACTAACAAGATCGATGAACGAATTCTGAGGTGAGCGGCAGTTCATTGGCGTTCCAAAAAGGAATTCTACAATAAGTTAAACTTAAGTCGATAAGTAAACTTAAGTCGTTAAACTTAAGCTTCCGAAGTAAGCTAACTCAATAAACTGAATAACTCTGAGTCGTCCACACGACTAAGAGGTTCTCCCATTCGCTATAACGCCTATCCCGTCTTTCATCATCTATGTTTCCACTCGTTAAACTACTTTGAGAAACGAAAGGTTTGAGATGAAACGAGATTGATAGATTCGGAATGGTACACTCGAAGGGGTGGAGCTTATCCACTACAGCTCTTCCTCTCACTAGAACTCATCCTATCCCGTTCCTCTTCAACTAATCTCTCTCTCAAACTCATATAATTTGCATTTGTAGGATTTGAATTGGTTTCGATTGGAAGTTGATCTAACAAAGGAATTCCAAGTTAAACAATCTTTCTTTCGAAATTCTGTCTTGTTTGACCGGAAAGCGGGTAGAAATTTGGTGCGTGGTAGTAGGAAGTCTCGATCTGTCTGGAGGTAAGTGACATCGCAACGATTTAAATATTTCTTCGGCCGATTTCGCTCATTAGAATCGACTCACACAGCACTCATCTTTCTTGAAAACCCTTCTCCTTCAAATCATTTTATAAAATTGAACACTTCACTAAAACGAGAAACATGATTATATTATAATAAATATCTCATTGACAGCACCTATTCAATTGCCCAAGAGGTGGCTGTCGCCTGAAGAATGACTATAATACATTATAACTTAATTAGAATTTACGAGCACTTCTCATAATTGGTAATTATTGATGATGAATGGATAGCTTTTTCCCAATGAACATTTCATTTTCAACATTGAAATTTGACATTCAACATTCAACATAATGATCTCATGTCGTATAAGTGGGAGGATCTTCAGTAGAATCACAAAATTTGGCCTTTGCAGAGACTGTCAGTAAATTCACAAAATGTTGGATCGTTGAGGAAGAGCCTCTGAGTAAACGTCTCTCAGCGGCTCCAGACAGGCGCATCGATCAGTCGGCTTGCATGATTCATCCCGTTTAGAGCGACCAATTCAGAAGAAAATGGCGATCTTACGAGGAAAATCGTGAATAATTTTGATTAGGGAACCACACGAAAGCTCCCCGTTGCTCTCTGCTGTTAGACATCATGACGGCGGAATCGAGGACCATTAAAGAACCTCAAACGACTTCCGGTAGCCGAACTTGAACATGATCAGTACATCTTGAATAAGAGTATTAGGTATAACTTGATGGTAAATAACTGGTATCAGTAATAATTTCGATAATAAATCAGCATTTTATGAAAATGAGCTGAATCTGCACACACAGACACATCCTGTTTCACCGCTGAGAATACGAATATTCAAGTGAAATTAAGAAAAATGAATTCTGGCACACATTTAGTTCGGTTTAGTATTAGGACCGTAACGAAGTGAAAAACAGTAGGGACAAGAAAGTACTAACAGACTCGGGAAGATGAACGGAATCATGAAGCTGGGTCATGTCAATTTGTACAATTCGATGGAAATTTGGCCAACTTTGAAGCCAGTTTAACCCTTTTGATAAGTCGTTGAAGATCGAAAATTTATTTATCGAAAATTATTTATTAACAAAAAAACGCTGCAAATCATTGCTCAAAGGTTTATTATTTTCTGTATAGATCACCCTTCTGTATAGATCACTGGTTCTCCATCAATAGCACCTACCACCATCTGTATTCTCCATTGACCCGCCCTCTCAAATTTCAGCTTCCTGCGTTCAACAGAAGAGAAAATGGCCTTGGAGCTCACTCAGCTGATCAGTGACCACTCAGGCGCCTTCAGCATTCTCCATTGACCCGCCCTCTCAAATTTCAGGTTCCTGCGTCCAACAAGAGAGGAAATGACCTTGGAGCTCACTCAGCTGATCAGTTACCACTCAGGCGCCTTCAGCAATCTCCATTGACCCTGCCTCTCAAATTTCAGGTTCCTGCGTTCAACAGGAGAGAAAATGGCCTTGGAGCTCACTCAGCTGATCAGTGACCACTCAGGCACCTTCAGCAATCTCCATTGACCCGCCCTCTAAAATTTCAGCTCCCTGCGTTCAACAGGAGAGGAAATGGCCTTGGAGCTCACTCAGCTGATCAGTGACCACTCAGGCGCCTTCAGCATTCTCAATTGACCCGCCCTCTCAAATTTCAGATTCCTGCGTTCAACAGGAGAGGAAATGGCCTTGGAGCTCACTCAGCTGATCAGTGACCACTCAGGCGCCTTCAGTATTATCCATTGACTTTTGATTATGGAAATTTGATTACTGGTTACGCAGAAGGCAAAACTGTATACAAATCGAAGAAATGAACAGCGATCGCATTTCAGTCAGAAAAAATTTCAACGGAGATTAGACCTCTTTTGCGATTCACACTCATGATTCTGTTTTATCGAAGGAAAACCTTCAAGTACTCGTAGGGACTGAACGGTTTGCCCTACAGAGCTCCGGGTGGTCTCAAAAATTTTTTAAAATTCAGTACTATTTAAAATCAGTGAAAAAACGATACCTTTATTTCGAGAGTTTTCGAGCTAGGGCACTCTTGAAAATTTCAACCCTTAATTTTCACCCCTTAGAAGTGACCTATATCAACCAAAAGCTTCGCGGCACAACTAGACCCCAAATGGAGCCCATATACCAAATTTCATCGAAATCGGTCCATGGTAACTAAGAAAAGTGCCGCGTACGGCGTACGGCGGACGGACGGAAATTTTTTTATTCGATTTTCGGATTCTACGTACCTTGAAACGTAAAACATCAAATTTTGAGGGGGGGTTAAAATTTTTTTTTTCTTGCTCGATTCCAAAGGCTTATTATTGAAAATAATAAACCAATAAGATGTTTCCCTTTCGAGAAATGATATAATTGTATAATGATAAAAATCATTATATAAAATTATGATATAATTCGGCTCATGGCCGAATGCTGCAAGTTATCAATGTTAAAATGTGAGATAAGTGCGCTTCATTCCATTAGTGTTATTTTTTATGGATGTTAATTTTGTGTTAAACGGTCGTTAGCTGTTTAATGGTATCGCAGATCCTGATAATTTTTCGATTCGGGGAGTTGGTGAAACGCAATAATTAGCCATGAGCGAAATTGTCGGAACTAATTCTTATCTTCCCCTTGGAAGACAGCTGAGGACGTCCGCGACGCCAGGAATGGAAGTTGAAAACGCTGCAAATTATTACACAATGGTTTATTATTTTGGTTTATTATTTCTAATAATAAGCCTATTTCTATATAGATCACTCGTCTATCACCAAACCAACAAATCAAAATCACCAACCATCCAATATGAAGGAAAAAAAAAAATAATAAAAAAAAAATAAAAAATAAAAAAAAAATAAAAATCACCAACTATCGATTACATTTTGATCAGCTCTAATTTGAACGGAGATTAGGCCTCTTTTGCGATTCACACTCGTGTTTTGATTTATATACATATATATTTCAAAATAAACACTTAAATTATTGTAGGAAGCGAACGGTTTGTCCTACAGAGCTCCGCGTGGTCTCAAAAAATTCTAAAAATTCTATAGAATCTTAAATTGAAGGAAAAACAATACCTTTATATCGAAATTTTTTGAGTTAGGGCGTTTTCAAAATTTCAAAATTGATTTTGGAACCCTTAGAAGTGATCTACATCAACCAAAAGCTTCGGGGCACAACTAGACCCCAAATGGAGCCTACATACCAAATTTCATCAAAATCGGTCAATACTAAGTGGCAAAAGTGCCGTGTACGGCGTACGGACGGCCAAATTTTTATTCGACTTTTGGATTCTACGTACCTTGAAACGTAAACCATCAAAATTTTGAGGGGGTGTTAAAATTTTTTTTTCTTGGTCGATTCCATAGGTTCATTATTGAAAATAATAAACCAAAATTCAACCTGAGATGGTTGTTTACTTTACTTAAGAAAGCACCATTGAAATCATGAATGAACACCCAGCTTTATCAAATACGTCCTGATTTGACAACACCTATTGAAAGTAAAGAGACTAGAGTTTGAGGAAAAATTCTAAAAATCAACAACTCATTTGGAATAATTTTGTTCGAAATGCATTCGATTTGAGGTAGAAACGTAAAGGATTTTTGGTGGGTATACTTCATTTTTCGAGTTAATGTCTCCATAACCTCGATAGTGGGTGGTACTCTAAGCTACCTTCAATTCATCTGATTCGACTCAGAAGAAATGACGTTCTAGAAGGGGAATTTCTATGTTTGGGTTTCGTGTTCAACGTGATGTGATTTTAACCTCAGAAACCAATACGACCAGAAATGTTGATTCCATATCGAATCAGCGTAATAAGAAGACAAAATTAAACCTTTCACATCACATTTCTGACTAGCCTACCGCTTTCTAAATATCTTGGATGTAGTACTTACCTACTGGATATTTTTGGTCAAAGTTAATTCAATGTAAATCAATTTCATCTCGAAAAAATTGATTTTTCAGATGTTTAGTAGTTTTGAATCGAACTGTTCTTCCGACCAATTGTTTACTCGTTGAAATCGCAACAGATAACTGCGAGCAGAAACCCGACGTTGAAGCTGACCTCATTTGATGAGTGACGGATAGTAGTTTGATCCTCGTTTAAACCTCGTTTAAGCTGACGATGAACGGCAGCTTAACGACACTCCTCGACTTATTTTATTTCCAATGACGTCAATCAGCTCCGCGAAAGAGATTCGTCGACAGAATTTTCAAACAACAATCTCCCATCTCGATGTGAAGGTAGACGACGTTGTAAGGATCACATTCTGATATTTATCAATATCTGAGCCTATTATACCGACCAATGACGCTCGCGAACCGCCTCTCGGAATAGATAGTGGATTATTATAGTTGCGTGAATTTCTTCATCTCTTCTCTACGTTAAGGCGCATAAACAATTAACAAAAACAATTCAGAGTTGGAAACAATAAAACGAGAAATTAGTGTTTCAGTCAATACAGGATGGTCCAAATTAACCTATTAAGACAAGGAGATTACGAATAATACGGTTGGTTGAGGGTAGGGTGTTGAGATATTTTCTCGAGATTTTTCTGATGTCTTGTAAAAAATTCTGTCAAAATGTGTCGGCAGAGTAATATTTCATACAGAAGTTCTTTTAGAATTAGGTTGGTTTAAAAATATTTGATATTATTGAACAGTAACACTGATATTTCCCAATAGGGAACTTGATTTTTTCGATCATACTGACGGTTCTCTGAGTAGACAAACATTAACACGAATGTCAGTAATTTGTGACCATGTTGGTGACTTTTCACTTCGTCAATGGCTGATATCGATGTGCTTTCTTCTGGAGGCCATCTCCTCAACTACCCTCCATACTGGAACAAAATCGTGCGAAATTGATGATCAATTAAAACCACGATTGAGAGTGCACACTCTCTGTTGCCTGTCCAATTCCATCAAACGTGTGGCCAAGATTTCCTGTACCTGGTCACGTCAGGGAAGAGGAATGATCTCAAACGTACAGCTGTTAAAAAAAGAAAAACTCCGAAACGCAATATGTTAATCTAATCAGTATTTTCGACCATAATCCACGATTGGGGCCTACCGCGGTCTACATTTTCGAAAAATTTCAGGGTGGAGCAATTTTGCGAGCTTGATGAACGGGTAGCCAAACATATCTAGTAAGGAGTCAAAATTTCATGAAATTTTGCGTAGATTCCCAATTAGAAGTGAAAAGTGAGAGTTTCCATAAAAAAAATCCAATTTATGCGATAATTGCGCATTTACCCTCGTGCGCGAAAATGTGATGTTTGAATTCCTCCTGACAAATTAAGGAGGTTTACCGTTTAAATATTTTTCTAGAACCGAAAATAATGGAAATAAATTACTGATCCTGTAAATGTTCAACAATCTGTAAATTAATACCACGAACAAAATGGAGTAATCTAATCTAGTTCAGCGGTTTTGAACCGAAAAGTACTGTTTGGATGACATGAACATAAAGATCATAAAGTGAAAGCCTACGGACAACATACATCCATTACATTTTCCTTTTGGCATGCCTCGTACCTACCAAGGCAACAATTCTAAGAGAATTGTTGAAAAAACCGAGAAAGGTCCCCCGGTGTAACTCACTACTAGACGGCTTGTTTGCCAGTTTAACAACGACCTAGAAAACTTCGCATTCCTTCCACTAATAAACGAGGCTCCCATTGTAGTGCGTTCCGGACTACACCAATTTATTATTCGCTTCTCCCATCATTCTGGAGTCAATGAACATGTTCAGGGAAGAGCCTATTTTCCTCAAACGAAACAGTTGGTTGAAAATCGTTCAAACTAAAAAAAATCGTTTAGCGATTTCAACTATTGAAAGAGACAAGGTTGCAAAAACCCGTTTCTCATAAAATAATTTTTTTCAAAAGATTGTCGAGTAGGTGTTGCACATAGTTTCTTCGTATCAATAACCCGAATGTATTGATGGTCAGATACATAGAAGTTAACCTCAAAACATCAATCTCTTAGTAGCTTGCATTACCCCATAGGGGACCATCAACACGCCAACCCGCACAATCTCAGAAAATATCATCGAATTCGGATGGAAAATGTAGAATTTGTGGCTGTTACAAGGCAGAGGCTATCCGGGGGAAATGCTTTTCATAGGGGACCATCTACATGCCAACCCGCCCAATCCCTGAAAATTTCATCAGAAGCGGAAGATGAATGTAGAAGTTAACGGCCTTACAAGATTTATATTTTTTTTAAGTTTTAACGGGAAAGGGGGGGTGGGGTGAATTTCATAGGGGGCCATCTAGGTTTGGTAATCTCGCACAATCCCTGAAAATTATAGGACACCAACTTTGTATACTTAGTTTTGCAAGTTACAAGGGTTTGCGGACACACAAACTTCATGAAGGAAATGCATGGAATCAAAATTAATCAGGAAGGTTTAAGCGAGTGGAAATTTTGAGTTTGGAGAACTTTTTTTCAACCTTGAAAAGTGAAAACGATGCTTACGCTACCTTGATAAAACAAAACAAAAATGTGTTTTAGTTCAAAATAATTGGAATTATCATCTTTAAAATCGGTAAGAATCAAAATCCAAATATTTTTGCCTGCGGAGTTGCAATGTTCTGTTTGCACATGAAAGTAAACTACCGATTTTCCGATCACGATGAAGCATGATTGTTTCAAACATTTCATCATTTAAAGCGCAGTAATTTTTTTGAAATCACGTGATTTCATCAATTTTTCATCGACTGAAGAAACTGGAACAATTGGGCATGCTTGACGGATCCAAATAACCCGTTGGAACCGCATATTTATTGTTATTTACCTCTTCGGTGTTCTCGGGGACTAGGTTAGTGTGAAAACCGTTTCTCAGGTGCTCTAAATAACTGCATTCCACTGACGAAAAGCCAATTTCCACTTCGTTATCTACTCGGAGGTTTCACTTTAGTGAAAGCCCTCATCACATTGGACGACTCGAGTCACGCCAATTACTCCGCTAGACACAAATCACCTGTGAAAAACGTTGTTGAAACGCTGACCCTCCGAAGGAGCACAGGTGTTTACTAAACACTGACACTATCCACTTTCATGGGAGGTGTTAAATTCAGCTGGAACTGAGAAGATATTAGCTGGGTAGAAGTTTTTTTCCCCAGAGGTAAGTCAGGATGCTCGCAAAGGGGGTTCTGTAGACAAGTATGGTCTACCGATTTGAACTTATCCAGGAATTTAATTATTAATAACAAAAATGAGTGAGGCAAATGAAATAATTAAAAAACTCTTAGCCGGGTCATAACATTGGTGGATTTATACTAATAGTTACCAGCTTAGAAAATATGTACCTATGTAAGAAAGTGTTTAAATAAGTTAGTATAAAATAAATTGTAGCAATATAAATAAATAGTCAAGTTAAAGTAATGTAAGCATAAGTAGTGTCAAGTACGAAAAATAAAAATAAGATATTGTTTGGGTTGGACGGTGAGGAATTGTAAGCCGATCCTCTTTTGCTGCTAGTCAGAGCGCTTTCGTTTTTAATAAAACATCTTCAGGGTTCTACAAATATATGTAACAGGTAAATAAGGACTACAATTTATAAATTAAAGAGAAAAAATGATCTTCAAGTATAATACTTAGCGTGACTAGGTTATCATTAATATTACAGTGGTAAGTGTGAAGTTAAAGTTAAAGAAGGAAGCTTACATTTTGTTGACGTAGTTGTCGTATGCGTTTTTTGGTATAATGTGCTGCAAATAGCTGTTGTCCATACATAGTCTCTCATTTCTCTCTCAATCATAGTTTATGCGCAATTCATCTTTTTCCATCTTTAGGTAATATTTATAGTACTAGATTATGTGGTTAAGTACCTAAAGGTGCAAAAAAAGGTGAAGTGCACATAAATTATGATAAAGAGAGAAATGAGAGACTATGTATGGACAACTAACAGCTACCTGCAGCATATGCCAAAAAAACGCATACGACTATTAAATCAACAAAATGTAAGCTTCCTACTTTAACCTTAACTTCATACTCACCACTGTAATATACTAACCTAGTCACGCTAAGTAATATACTTAAAAATAATAATTATTATTGTTATTGTTTTTTTTTTAATTTATAAATTGTAGTAAGTACCTGTTATATATTTGTAGAACCCTGAAGATGTCTCATTAAAAACGAAAGGGCTCTGACTAGCAGCAAAAGAGGATAGGCTTACAATTCCTCAACCTCAAACCCAAACAATAATGATAACCATCGCCACAAAACCACAATGATAAATAAGATAAATAAATGTACCTAGAGGTAAGTAATTGCCAACTCAGTTGACGGCTTCATCAAACCTGTTCGTAAAAAACTTATGTAATTCGTGTAATTTTAAAAATTTCTTATAATAAGTACACGATTATTTATTCATTCACACTAAACACTGACGTCCGTCTTCAACGAAAAACTTACAGGGGTTTCCCGGAACCAACCGTTATTTATTAATTGAGGTCTCAGAAATTGGGATTTCAAAGGAAAATTCCTCATTGGAGGAGAAAAACACATTTTTTACCTAATTTATTGACGCTGAAGATGCTAATGGTGTTGGAAGCCTTGAAGATTTCGTAACTACCTTTTTTCATATTTGTTGTTTTACCTTTACGTACATAACCCAGACAAGGGTTTTCCTGAACAAAATCACCAAACATCCACTTCAAAGTCATGATTTTTCTTGTACCCTATTCACTGGGTATTTTTTATCCTAAAATCAAATACACCCATTCCTCAATCATTTCCAAAATGGGCAGTCATTGTACGATGAACTTGTTTCTGACCTCAGAATGAGAGTCAGCCCCCTCGAAAACCCCTAATCCACAACTTCCGAAATCCGAATAGTTAAGAAGAAATGACATCAGAGCTGAAGAATCTCCCTTTACTCGTTTTCCAAGGGCGGGAGACAGATGAAACCTGTTCATCTCTGAGGTCAATTCAATATTACGTGCATTTTCATCCTCCTGTTTTATCCACTTCTTGTAATTTCCGATATATCATATTTCACCTTTATAGAAAGCTCATTTGAGCTTTAATTGGGATAAATAAAAAAAGAGCCCCGGATAATCCACACCGTAGCACAAATGCTTCTGCTACTTTAACAGGGAAAATATCGACATGTATCGTCTTGAATTTCTGGATACCCATTTCTCGAATTGTAATACCCGAATTTCGTTGGAAAATGAATAATAATGACGATTAAATTTTATTATAAATTTCCAGTCGCGCAACATGTAATTGGGGAGAAGATTTTCGAAATGCCATTCACGATTCCCAACTTTACCAGCAGTAATGAATTCCCTGATGAGGAACATGATCTTCACGAACAAGTTGATAGTAATCGAATGTTTATGGATTTTAGTTCGAAAACTTCATCACGTTTAGTAATCCTTTCCCATCTGTCGACTTTTCAGAATATGCGCCGAGGCTCCTAATAACAACACCAACAAATTAATAATAATGTAAGTAAAAATATATTTAAAATGATCAAGTTCCGTCTACGAAGATAAGTTAAACAGAAATAATATAGAAAATGTTACGTTGTACGGCCTGAGTACAGCTTCCTCACATGGTGATACATAGACGAATAGAATTAGTGGTGTTAAGATTACACCGGTACCCACTGATAAATAGGGTGTGCGCCTGGGCAGGAAAAACTGTTTATTGTTATTTTTAATCTAAGGTAGACCTCATTTGAATTTTGGTACCAACCGCGACCTTCTAGCGTTTTAAATCTTTTCCTATGAATTTTTAAAGTTTCGACCGTTTATGACGTCAGTGGCCTGGGGGGTCCCGCCCAGGCGAGAGGGGCGCGTGAGGTCATAAACGGTCGAAACTTTGAAAAATCATAGAAACAGATCTACTCACGCTAGAAAGTCGCGGTTGGTGGTTAAAAATCTTTAAAAAAATCAAGGCGCATTGCTGTATTATTTTCTACATCATGTTGCTGACTATGTTGAACACAAAACACAATTGTGAAGGCGTGTTTTTTTTTAATGTACAAAACCTGCAACTCTATACTCAACTAACTGTCACGTTGCAAAAATCTCTGAAAAATGATTTACGTATCGAAGATTGAAAGACTCTTTGTTTTCAAGAATGACTCCAATCAGAAATTAGTGAGTTGGTTAGTTATTCTAACACAGTGCTGTCACTAACTTGAGGGCTCAATCAATCGGACCATTGAGAGTCGGGATGGCTAATGAACGCCCGTCACTGAATGAAAATCCATCGAAACGGAACGTCGAACAATTTCACGACGAACCTGCGGAAAACAATCGAAAACGCGGACAAAAGAGGAAACCGGAAGGAACGACAGAGGGGGGTGTACAAAAAAAAAACTCTTTTAATAGAGAAGCGAGTGGGAAGAGGATTATGGCGAGCCATGTGACCCGTCGAGGGGGGCACGTGACTAATAATCGGACGAGGTGAGGAGAAGGAATGGAGACATTCGTATTCCTTCCCTGTGAGGACTGGCCGCAGAGTACTAATGAGTTCGATGAAGGGAGAATCCGCGAAGACGAAGAGAAGTCAACGAAGTAACATCAATGGACAACTGGAGAGGAATCCAGCACCGATCCAAGCGGTTTTCCTCGAGATATAAATTTTTAGATCTTTGTTTTTCAACGGCAGATTGTTATTTCTACTGAAAATAATTTCGGAAGAATTAACCAATCTAGGTGACGATATAAAGACAGTTGATTGGTAAGGTTTTATTTGCTATGTTGAAGACTCGAAAAAAACAGTAAATTGCCATTGGTTGGCAACACTGTATCCAGAGAGAGCTGCTGAAGAGTTCCCGCCTTCCCAAAGCAGCTGATCAATGGATGGTAATTTTTTGTCAACGTTTCTATTAGGATGTCCGATACTTCAAAAGTATCGATATAATATCGTATCGATACATCTAGAACGTATCAAAAAGTATCGATACGATACTTTCAAAAAGTATCGATACTTTTTGATACTTTCACAAAAATGGGTGAAAATGCCTTTTATGTTTCTCTCCATTGCGAGGATAATATTTGAAATATTTAATATTTAATTTAATTAATATTTAAAAAATTTCAACCCTTCATTTCCATTTGGTTGGTGGTTGGGTTTGAAATTTTCAAAAATGCCCTAGTAGGAAGTAGGTACCTATGGCTGGTAGGGAGGGATCTATACAGAAGAGTGATATAATATATTATTTTATTAATATATAGGTTTATTATTTTCTGTATATTATACAGAAAATAATAAACCTTTGGGCAATGACTTGCAGGATTTTTTGTTTAGGCACTTGTTTTCGTATTGCACCTGGTTGGGTTAACATTTTGGTGGTCCTTCCTAGATGATGGAGCAGGTTATCCTAGAGAGCTGGAGGTGGTGGTAAATCATCTTTGTTTAGTTTGTTGAAGTGGTTGGTCTCCCAACAATCTACGTAGAGAAAGAGGTGCTGTCAAGAAGGTACCTTCGTGTCGTAGGTGTTGAAACTGATAAAAATTCCAACACCAACGACATGAAGGTACCTACTAAAATTCGAGGCTTTCATCTAATGTGATAGATAAAAAATAGATAGCATTTTGTCTAATGTGAGAGGTAAAAAAGTATCGCCTCCGATACTGGAAAAAAGTATCGATACTACGATATATATCAGGAAAAAAAAGTATAGATACTTTTTTCAAAAAGTATCGATACTTTTAAGTATCGATATTTCGGGGACATCCCTATTCTATTCTACCAAAAAAGTTGTTACTCAAATTGTGTTCTATGGACTCTTTTCCTGGCTGAGCTACTACATTTGTAAGAGAGTTACTTTTGCTATTCCGGTGATTCAAGTAGAATGTTCAGTAAAGGATGTTACTTCGTTTTTGGTTTATTATTTTCAATAATGAACCTTTGGAATCGACCAAGAAAAAAAATTTCAACACCCCCTCAAAATTTGATGGTTTACGTTTCAAGGTACGTAGAATCCAAAAATCGAATATAAATTTGGCCGTCCGTCCGCCGTACGCGGCACTTTTGCCACTTAGCATTGACCGACTTTGATGAAATTTGGTATGTAGGCTCCATTTGGGGTCTAGTTGTGCCCCGAAGCTTTTGGTTGATGTAGGTCACTTCTAAGGGTTCCAAAATCAATTTTGAAATTTTGAAAACGCCCTTAACTCAAAAAATTTTGATATAAAGGTATTGTTTTTCCTTCAATTTAGGATTCTATAGAATTTTTAGAGACCACGCGGAGCTCTGTAGGAGAAACCGTTCGCTCCCTACGAAAATTTAAGGGTTTAAATTTAAATATATATATATATATATATAAATCAAAACACGAGTGTGAATCGCAAAAGAGGCCTAATCTCCGTTCAAATTAGAGCTGACCGAAATGCGATGGTTGGTGTTTTTTTTTGTTTTTTTTTCCATATTGGATGGTTGGTGATTTTGTAGACGAGTGATCTATATAGAAAAATAATAAACCATTGTGTAATAATTTGCAGCGTTTGGCTAGGTATTGTTGTATTTGCTGGAGAAGAGTGGGTTTTTTAAACATTTACCTTGTGTATTATACCCTTGTTATTATAGGGTAAATGTAAACACAGCATTTTTATGCTATTCCAATGACTTCCAACTACTTATTCATGGAAGGTTTCATTATCGAAATAAGGCTGTAAAGTAAGTCAAGTAAAAACCATCTTAGGTTCAATTTTCAACTGCCATTCTTGGCGTCGCCAGCTGTTATCCAAACGGAAGATCAGAATTTTCGCTCATGGCTACTTATTGCATCACCCAAAGTAGAGCGGAGTACAACAACAGCTCAACCCGAAAAATTATCAAGACCTGCGATACCGTCCTCGAGCGGTCACCAATCCAGATAATCTCCCGGTGATCCCACGGAAACCGGTTCATTGAACCAGCTAACGGCCGTTGGTTAAATGAGGCTGTAATCAATCTGATAATAAATATTCCTTTCAGGAACCTCAAACTTTGGAAGATTCCGCATTTAATGTAATGAACCGAAACAATTCTTACCGAGAGGCACAAGAAGTGTCAACGTCCCATAGGTCGAGCTCATCAGAAATTAATTGGTTACATTCATCCACAGCCAAGAGGGGTAAATGTAAGTTGACTGTCGATCCCCTCCAAATACAGTCAACATTTCTTCTTCCATCTTGCTCTAGGAATCCCACTGATTGATGGGAACTCGAAAAATTGCCACCCTGTATAACTACAAGGAGATGGAAGGAAGTTAAAAGGGAAACATCTTATTTCTGTTTAGATTTATCCCACTTGGCTCTATAACTGAGAGCCTTTCGTCATCTTGCATGGGACACTCTGTTTTAATTCAAGGCAGCCAAGATAAGCACCCAAGGCAACCGACCGAAGTAACCTCAATTATCTTGACAGAATGAAGAATATCATGTAGAATTTAATGAAAATAAACCTATTTTGATAACCGGTATCGACACCAATCAAGTTCACATACACTGATTTTTCGCCAGATGATGTCACGTTTCTAATCAGGAGAAAACCTTGATCTTAACAAACCAACGACATTTACAAACCAAAATGATATTTGCCCACAAAAAGACATGCTAGTGTAGGACTACGTTTTTTCATCCAAAACTTTCTGAACCATTTGGTTCCGAGTCTGTCTGTGAGTCCACAAATTCTTATAGAGGAGGTCCCCTTTGAAATGGGGGGTGCGCCTTGTTTTTTTTTTCTGACATTTTATGTCTTTACTATGGCACATAAATGAAAAATCGTCACGCGGGGAGCGTTACGAGGGGAGCGTTACGCGGAAATTTCTGATGATTTTCACGTACAACCAATCGTTCCTAGGGAAAACTAACTTCCTCATTTTCCACCCCACAAAAATCGTTCACCACTCATTGGAAAGCTCTCAATTTATTAAACATAAGACATAAAATGTCTCTCGTGGTTGCGTACTTGTACGAAAGCTGTATCCACCGTTTGTGTTTTTCATACAATCGAGAAAGTTGCGAGAATTGAGCATTCAATTCGTGCATAAATACCAAGTAAATTAAAAAAAAAAAAAAAAGATTCGGACCTACCAAAATTCAATACTGAGCTTTCACATGCCAACGGTGATGGAATCAGTCTAATAGCGTTGAAAATAACGTGGAATTCCACCCCTAATTCGTCGAACCTGCCTGAGGCCCAACGAACCAGAAACCTTGATTTCTATGAGCGCAACCACGTTATTTAGATTTTTAATCGAAAGTAGACTGACTACATCCTGAGAATTTTGGCACCAACCGCGACCTTCTAGCGTGAGTAGATCTGTTTCTATGATTTTTCAAATTTTCGACCGTTTATGACGTCACGCGTCCCTCTCGCCTGGGTGGGACACCCCAGCCCACTGTGACGTCATAAACGGTCGAAACTTTCAAAATTCATAGGAAAAGATTTACTCACGCTAGAAGGTACCAAAATTCTCAGAATGAGGTCTACCTTAGATTAAAAATAACAATAAACAGTTTTTCCTACCCAGGCGCACACCCTATTCAAGGCTCCGGGACTGATAGCAGCCTCTGCGCACGAACAAATGTAGAATCCTTGAAGCAACTACACCTACTACCGTTTCCAACCGATTTCTTCGAAATTCGAAACGATTGTGCAGGATGGGGTATAGAATGAGTTCGCCAAGATCGAATCATTGGTAGCGAAATCTAACTTTCACTTCATTCGTCTAATCAGGGAATATAGAAAGAACCACTTGAATCAGAGTTGAAAATTAATTAAATTTCCGTTGAAAGGTGACATTTTCATTAAATGGGGTGTGCGCCTGGGTAGGAAAAACTGTTTATTGTTATTTTTAATCTAAGGTAGACCTCATTCTGAGAATTTTGGTACCAACCGCGACGTTCTAGCGTGTGTAAATCTTTTCCTATGAATTTTTAAAGTTTCGACCGTTAATGACGTCACAGAGGGCTGGGAAGTCCTGCCCAGGCGAGAGGAGCGCGTGACGTCATAAACGGTCAAAACTTTGAAAAATCATAGAAACAGATCTACTCACGCTAGAAGGTCGCGGTTGGTGCCAAATTCCTCAGGATGTAGTCTACTTTCGATTAAAAATCTAAAAAAATCAAGGCGCACTCCCCATTCCGCAGTTGTAATAAAAAAGGATTTCCGATTGAAAAAAAACATTAGCTAGCCAAACGCGCCACCGTAGAGTGCATAAATGAGGTATTTGAAATTTTTGCAAAAGTAAGCGTTGTAATTTAATGTTTTGTCTAACCTAATCTATCAACCACCAGTACAGCGTTTTCAACCGTACGAACGCAGATCATTTCCTAATGATGGGACGGGGCACTCACTCCCTCAGTCACTTAGCCAGACCATCGTTTGACCTATTATGACATAGAGGACATAAAATTATCTGAAAGGCTCCTCGCATAAAATTTTAAGACGTAGATTCTATGCACAAAAAAATATTGGGATCAAGAGGATAAAAATATTGTGCAAAAAATCAAATCTCCCAGTAAAATATTGATTCATTATTTTTCTGGGCGATTGGAAATTGTTTGCGATTATAGCATTTTGGTAGTGTGATGGATCGCGGCTATATAAGATATTTTTGTTCGAAATATTGAATTCATTTTTTTGCTAGTATGAGGGCCCCTTTAGAACCAGGTTGTAAGAAACGTTTACTATAAAACAAGGCTGTACATCGCTTTTAACTGGGAAACAATGAAATTTTCAATCGAAAAAAAAAAGATTCGAAGTACCTTTTTTGGTACTTTTTAGGTACTTTTTGTACAGAGGTAAGTTCGTGTGAGTCGTTTCAGTAGGTATATTTTCTACTACAGGAATTACCAAAATTCAACTCAATATATAATTCGCCAGAGTAAACAATTGACCAAATTCTCTAAACAATAATGTCATAATAATTATTATTATAAAATTAGAGCATTTTCCGAGTGGAGCTCCATTATCGAGATTGAATGGAAGAAGCCCTCGACGGGCCTGAGCTGCCCTCGTTATTCGGTCATACTCCGAAAGACAGTCGGAGCGACGAGCGGAATGCGGCTCCAACTCATCAACCGGCAGCTCCGGAACGGCCCTCCGCCTCCTCCTCGGCGCGGCGCCAGTCGATCTCGCGGCGATTCGCCCTCCTCTCGGGGTTCGACGGGGGGCGCCCCCTCCCCCACGTGGTCATTACACGTGTTCAGGGAACACAGTGGAACTCAATTTCAGCACACTTGCCGGGTAATAATTACTTCGAGTAAAGATTATTTTTCTTAATAGCAATGAAATAAGTAGAGCGAGTGACAGTATTCCTACCAGCAAAATATACTGTGGTTTGAAGTGGGAGTTACTTCCACAGTAATTACAATTACCATTACCCTTCCTGTAATGGGGAAGGGCATGGAACATGCTTTAGTCTTGGACGAACGTTTATTCTCCACCCGTCCACCACATCCCTACTTGTTACTTAATCCCTACTTGTTACTCCCTACTTGTTACTCCCTACATCCCTAACTTGTTACTCCCTACTTAGCCAAAGGGAGTTTTTAATTACTTATTCCAATTACATGTAACGGTCATGGTTTTTTCGATTACCACGACTTGTTGTTATGGGAAAGTAATGGAAAGTAAATCCTTTCAATTTCCATTCCAATTACAGGAATTTTATGAAATTTTATATGTATAGCATTTACAGATTGAATTCAACTTTTTCCAGATTAATTTCAACCTTTTACAAATTCATTTAAACCTTTTACAAATGCTATTAAACTCTCCATCAGAGATATGGAAAGTAGCTGATTGATTAGGATTTTAATTTGTAGGCTAGGTGGGTAAGTACTGGTACTAGTACTAGTAGGTAGGCAGTGTGTATAGAATGCTCCCTTCATCCCTCTCTCCCACCCCCACCTTCCTCATCTTACCTCATCCCAAGGGTCGGGGCGTCGGGTGACTCCTGGGAGTCCTCCCCATTATATTTGATTTTTTTTCCCCATCAATGGCGTGCACCCTTCTTTTCGAGGGGAGTTTAAAAAAGTCTGCCAAGTGGGTGTGGCACATAGCTTCCTCGTACCCATAACCCGATTGTATAGATGATCCGATGCATAGTAGTTAATCTCAAAACATCAATCTCTAAGTACTTTCCACTGCCCTCATAGGGGACCATCTACAACCTAATCCACATAATCCCTGAAAATGTCATCGAAATCGGATGAGATATGTAGAAGTTATGGCTGTTGCAAGGATTTCACGTTTGCGCATGCGCAGCGGCTACTATCAGTCCGCATGAAGGATTTTATGACAGACAGACACACAGACACGGAACCAGGAAGGAAACAGGAAGATCTGAAACGTAAAACGCGAGTGGAAATTTTGATTTTGGACAACTTTTTTTTTCAACCTTGAAAAGTGAAAACGAAGCTTCCGCTACCTTGGTAGTCTCGAAAGCAAAAGTTCGTACATAGTGCCTACCAACGGGACCTCAGCCGCCTTCCCAATTCAATGTCTACTGTATGGTCAGAGTAGCTTATGTATGCAATGCCTACAAGCGCTCATGTTTGCATGCCCTTGAAAGCTGTAACATTCTCATTAGTCGCTATGTATCGATGTTTACGATTTTTTTCCCATGAGATAAGTCGAAGGGTTGGGTTGAGTTAAGTTGGTGGAGAGTTGAATTGAATTAGCAAAAAGTTGAATATAATTTGTAAAAGGTTGAAATGAATTTGTAAATGCTATATTATATTTGGTAGGTATGAGAATAGGTCATAAAATACCCTAGGTGGGGTGGAAAAAATTTACGATTGTTGTCTTTAAGCAGAAAAAATTTAAGATTGTTGTCTTTAAGCAGAAAAAAAGTTTTTGACCAGGGGATTTGAGGAATTAATGATCTTTGAACACTAGGTACCACCCTCTCTCCTAACCTGGACCTCAAATGAGGGATTTCTACGCAACCCGCACAACTTATAGCCCTTTAAGCAAATTACTCGTACTATAATGCCCAGGATTTGTAAGGGTGAAATATGGGGGCTTTCAAGATCTACAAGCTTTTCTTGCCTGGGGTTCAAAAACAGTAATTTTTCAAATCCTTTTCTCAAAAACTGTATTTGTGCCAAAAGACAACAACGAAAAATCTCAACACATCCACACACCTCTCCGCCAAGGGTACTTTACGGCCTATTTTCATACCTACCAAATATACATACATTTTTGTGTGTACATTTTGTCTATGTTATCAGACTCAGATGCCAAATGTCTGGCATTTTAGGGAGATACTTTTTGTGGGGACAACTCTGGGTTTCAGTAACATTTGTCGATGAAAGTGGTTTATTCTGTTTATGAATATTATTTTGAGATTTTTGCACCATTTTTTCTTCCATTGCAGAAAATAAGCCTTAACATGACGTTATGAATTTGGAAATGTTTTTCTGTTGAAAATAAACATGAATGATTTTCTACCTTCAAATTCGAGTTGGGTTGGAGGTTTTTGCCGTTAGAGCTCAGAAAGTTCAAGCAGAGGAAGATAAAAAGACGCGGGTCTTCTTATGATCGAAGGCTGTCATTAACCACCGTCGAAAAAAACCATTTTGGGATGGATGGGACGAGTTTTGAAAGGGTTCTTGGTGGGGGCTGGACTGGTTAGGGAGTCCTGGTGACTGTCCTGGGATGCCGACCGGATTCCTGGAGAAGAGCATTCCAGGAGGTCGAGGAGGCAGACTCACCTTCAGGGTGACGTAGCGAAATTGGCACGTTGCTTAGGTGATGAGGGAAAACGTCGAGGAACCTCCGCCATGTTGGGTGGGCAGTACAATAACACGGTAGAAAAATACTTCATCAATTCACCAACATGGAACTGATAATGTTGATGGTCTTCCGAGCTGACAAATCAGCAACGCGATTGAGAAGTCATTCGCAATTACGTTGATGTTTCACTCCATCGCAAATGGCCTTTACATATCAAATTGTGACGAAATAACGCCCATAGTTCTCGAGCCCAGCCCTTGACTACCCTCAACATTTGAGACAAAATGGGCTACTAGATCGTGAGAAATTCGTGTTTCGGTGAAATGACGTTTGCGCGAGCGCACCGGCATGATGTTGAGGAAATTTGAAATGGACTCATTAGCCAATAAAAGCTGGGGTCCCGCAAGGGAGTGTCTTAGGGCCAGTCCTTTATCTACTGTACACAAGGGACTTTCCCCAACGAGAAGGTACAACTGTTGCCACCTTTGCAGATGATACGGCTATCCTCTCCGTCGATGATGATATCGAAGCTGCAACTAGTAATCTACAGAAGTCAATCAATCACTGAGGTCTCTAAGTGGACCAATATGTGGAGAATAAAGTTGAACGAATCAAAATCAGTTCACATCAACTTCACTAACCGAAAAATTCCAGTCATAGATGTTGAGATCAATTCAAATAAAATACCCCATACCGATGCAGTTAAATATTTGGGTATGACCCTCGACTCCAAATTAAACTGGAAAAAACATATAGAAAAGAAAAAAGAGGAAATTAAAATCAAATTCAGAAAGATGTATTGGTTGATGTGAAGCAATTCTCGTCTCTCTCTCCACAATAAAACTGCTTATTTATAAGCAGATCCTTCGCCCTATCTGGACCTATGGAATTCAGTTATGGGGCTGTGCCAAAAAATCAAACATTAACAAAATCCAAACCTCCCAAAATAAAATACTGAGAAGTATAGTGCGTGCACCTTGGTACATGAGGAACGATGATATTCATCGAGACTTGGGGATGGAAACAGTCCACGAAATTATCGCAAGGTACTCGAGGAGGCACGAACAACGCCTCCACAATCATGAGAACCTGGAAATGCTCTACGTTTTGGACAACGAAGATGAACTCCGGCGAATCAAGCGAAAAAAAACCACTGGACTTAGTTAGTGCTGTTACAGTGCAGTTATATCTCAGTGTTGAAGATACTGTTATGAGAAGGGACTGCGTTTTACTGTAAACGGGCTCTCAAGGAGTGTAATAATGATATGTATTATTGCTAGATGGATTGTATTTAATATTCAGTTGCAATAATAAATCACGTTAAAAAAAAAAAAAAAATAGTAATACTGATAACTACAGTTAGTTGCAATCAAATGTCGTTTTATGTTGCCTAGCAACGAATACAGGGTGTTTCACGAAAAGGTTATACCCCACTTCATTTCCGCAAAATACAGCGTAAAAATTCCGACCAACGCGATTCTTCATGATTTTTTGTGAGGATTTCAAGAAAATTACTTTTGCGCAAAAAAGTTGCGCGCAATCGTGCGCAATTGACACTAACTTCATTTTTTCAAATGGAACTCCCCCTTTTTTATTACAGATTCGGATTCTACGTCAAAATTCATGAAAAATTCATACCCGAATCGATTTGTTTTGTTGCGCGTAACCTGGCTTTTTGAACCCTTCAAGTTGCGCAACTCCACAATTGCACAAAAATTAGGATTTGGAAAACCCTAAGTGTGGCACATGTTTTTTCATCATTTTTTAACGCTAAATCACATGGTGGCATCCATTTTTCAATTTGACTGGATTTTTATAAATGGCGGCCAAAAACTCGGTTGTTATTAGTGAAAAAATCGCTCTTTTTAAATCGTTATGAGTTTTTAGGCAATTTTATTCAGTTCAAGCATGATCGTGTTGCCAGTTTTTATTTCTTTAACTCCACCGTGGACGACCCCAAGCCCGTGGTTCAAGAGGAGGTAAGAAAATAAAAATAAACATGATTTCGACCACAAAACTGACGTTTTCGTAAAATAAATGTTAATTTTTCCTCTTGAAATCTTGGTCTTCCTCAAAACGGATGACACCCTGTGATTCAGCGTCAAAAATTGATGAAAAAACATGTGCCACACTAAGGGTTCTCCAAAACCTAATTTTTGCGCAATTGTGGAGTTGCGCAACTTAGAGCGTTCAAAAAGCCAGGTTGCGCGCAACAAAACAAATTGACTCGGGTATGAATTTTTCATGAATTTTGACGTAGAATCCGAATCTGTAATAAAAAAGGGGGGGTTCCAATTGAAAAAATGAAGTTAGTGTCAATTGCGCACGATTGCGCGCCACTTTTTAGCTTTTTGCGGAAATGAAGGGGGGTGTAACCTTTTCGTGAAACACCCTGTATACTTTTTATAATAATTGTAAAATATCCAGAATACAAGGATTGCGGTTTTGGACTTGAGACCGATTTAGTATAACGTGCAGTTATTTAGTTGAAATAATAGTAATTATTGATAGTATATTTCCTTGCTGTTTGAGAGTTATTACAAAATTAATAGGGGAAATTGGACAAAATACAACCTACGGTTATGCCTGGAACATGGATTGCCCTCCGACAGACCGACCGATGAGTAACCAAAACGGAGAACAAACTCACTTTTCGTTTTTCACGATCTAGGCCTTCCAGCACTATGATTGTTAACGTACCATATGAAGACCACAAGGGAAAAACGAAAGTCGATTTTTTTGTGAAAAGAGGGTTACGGTTGGCAACAATTTCCACACGAGGTCTAATTTCTACTAGATTCCATGAAAAAGGAGAAAAACTAGGAGAAAGCTGCTGATGCTGATAATACTTGAGTACCTGCCTACGGACTGTTTTTCTGTTTTCGTTTTTGACATGGATGAGGCTTAGGCGTGGGGGTCTATCTGTGAAAATGTAAAACCCGCTGGTAGAGTCATCGCACAGAAATCGTTCGCCACACGTTGGGAAGCTCTTGATTTATGTGAAACATCTTCACATCTCAAGCTACCAATTTCCCCCTCCTTAGGCAACTGGCTACATTCCTAAACTGATTTGATCGGACTTTTAACAAAATTTTCGTTTGGCAAACATGAATGCACAGGTTTCTATAAACGATTTTCAAATGACGCTGTTAAAACTAGGAAATAGTTCACACTAGCGCTCTTATCACATTTGAATCTCTTAATTTCTTAGTCAGTTTCATTTATGGAGTTTACTGACTGAAGTCACCGAATACTGTGAACGTCTACTTAAATTCAAAATTTAAGATGTCTCTTTAACATGTGTAGGTGGATAATATTATTCAATATTGAAGATTTATGATTGTTGCGTTTCTTCATGAGTTTCACAAGCGTGAATCAACGAATAATCATTCTTGTTATCATAAATAAATCATTCAAATCTAAATTATGATGGCTGGCTTCAAGAACGGCAAGGTGTGATCGGGTTTGAATAGAGGTGAACAGAGGTTTTAGGACCAATTTTGGATAGACCCCAGCGAATACATAACTTATCCATGATCTAATGTTCTTATCAAGAAGAAAGATATTTTGACAGACTGTTGGGCGTCAGCGTTTCTTTCCCCGTTTTCCACTGTTTACTAACCCATAATTTCCCACTTGTTCTAAAAGTTCGTTTCTTCGGATTTTTCGATTACATTTAGATGTATTTTACCAATATATAGAATATTTGAGCAGAAGGCATTTGATTCGGTGGTGAAATCGTTCCAGAATCGCAAAAATACACTAAAATTCATCGTATCAAAATTATAATACAATTTTCCAACTTTTGCTATTATACATCAATTTAGATTAAATTTTCGGGGGTGAAATCATTATAACTCTTTCAACTTATAGGAAAATCAGTAAATTTACAAACAGAAAAACGTGACTACGTGATACACGATTGGTATTGTATTCTACTGATTTTAATTTTGATTCAACAACTATTGTAAAAGAACCAGTTCAGCGGCACCATTGGCGCCGCACTGGCACCAGAGCTGAGAAGTGCCTGTTCGGTATCCTTCTCTGCCAATTCTCAAAATGCTGTCATCATTTTCAATTTTTTTTTAATTTTCGTACCTAACGAACTCGAAAACGCCACATCATACGGGCAAGTCAAAACAAGTTGAAAGGAACGAGTCGTAAAAAAAAAGTTCGAATGAAAATCCACAGATTCGGAGGTACAATCGCGTCAAAATGAGTAGTCTGAGTCGTAGAACTGATACTGAGTAATGAAATTTGACGAATATTGCCATTGTGCGGCAATTTTGATCAAATTGATGGGTTTCAAATTTTTTTTCCAACTGGTGATGAAAATCAGTAAATTGGTGTAATGGAAAAAAGAGTGAATTATTGAATTGGGCCGAAAAACGTGACTTGAAATGGGACAAGATTGGAGAAGTTCAAGTGTTTGAATCGTTAAAATCAAAATTTGAAAATTCGATAAAAATCCACAGATTTGGAGGTGCAATCACGTCAAAATGGCTGTAGAACTGTAGAACCGTGACTTTTCTACGCCTACCAACATAAGATGGGGAAGGTGAGGTCCCCAAAATGTCCCAACTGCCAGGAGAACAAGGATGACGATGCATTCCATACAGTTTTTGAATGCATGCGATGGACAGGGGAGTGGAACTGCCTAAGGGAGAAGTTGCATCTCGCAGCACAGACACAACCCCAGAGGCGGCCAAGCGAGAAAAACTGGACCACTGTGGCAAATTATGTGGAAAAAAAATAATGAACACAAAAATCCTTCAAGAACGGGAGAGGCAGCGACCGGCCCCTAGCAGAGAACTAAGAAGACTAGAAGACTACCAGGACTCAGCCTGAAGTAATGTTGAACAGTTCCAGGCTGAGTTCCTATGTGGGATAAGGAGGTGAGGTTTTAGTGGGTTTGAATCCCACATAACCCGTGCGGTTCTCTCGGGTATCTTACGAGATCCAATTTCCACCCCTAGACCTAGATCTTAAAGATTTCCTCACCCCCTACGAAAAAAAGGCTTAAATCGTTAAAATTGAAAATTCGATGAAAATCCACAGATTCGGAGGTACAATCGCGTCAAAATGGCAAAACTGTGGTAGAATGCGTTGTCAAAATTAGAACTGATACTGAGTAATGAAATTTGACGAATATTGCCATTGTGCGGCAATTTCGGTCAAATTGATGGGTTTCAAATTTTGTTCCCAACTGGTGATAAAAACGCGGTAAATTGGTGTAATGGAAAAAACAGTGAATTATTGAAACGGGCCGAAAAACGTTACTTGAAATGGGACAAGATTGGTATCGTTTTCTACTGATTTTAATTTTGATTCAACGACTTTTGTATGAGAACCAGTTCAGTGGCACCATTGGCGCCGCACTGGCACCAGAGCTGAGAATTGCCTGTTCGGTAAGCTTCTCTGCCAATTCTCAAAATGCTGTCATCATTTTCAATTTTTTTTTGAATTTTCGGACCTACCGAACTCGAAAACGCCACATCCTACGGGCAAATCAAAACAAGCTGAAAGGAACGAGTCGTACGGAAGACCACCGATTTTGAAATTCGAGTTTAAATCGTTAAAATCTAAATTTGAAAATTCGATAAAAATTCACAGATTCGGAGGTACAATCGCTTCAAAATTGCAAAACTCAAAATTAGAACTGATACTGAGCAGTGAAATTTGACGAATTTTGCCATTGTACGGCAATTTTGATCAAATTGGTGGGTTTCAAATTTTGTTTTCAATTGCTGAAGAAAACGTGGTAAATTGGTGTAATGGAATTGATTCTGATTGAAAAACGTGACTTGAAGGGTCGGACCGGCGATTTGGGTTGAAATTCCACTTTTTCGGGACGATTTTGAGAAGGATTTTCATTGGAAAATTCTACGGGAAAAACGTGATTAAAAGGGAAAAGTACGATATATAAATATATTTTTTGTTTGGCCTGCTGGGAGTGGCCAAGTTGGATAGTATCGATCAGGGGGAGCAGTCCTACCAACATAGCTTACACATCACTTTCTCCCTACTATACCCCCCACCCCCACCACCCTCGACGGCTTTTGGACTCTCAAAAACAGTGCACTTTCCTAACGAAATAAAAATCGGGGAAGTTTTTTTGGTATAAACGGTACAGTTGGGGGCTGAGGGGGCAGGTTTTTTTGGACGGGGTTTGGTTTTTTTAGTAAGATGTTTTTCGGGGCGAGAAATGGAGGTTTTTCCCCTCCCTCCGGCGAAAGAAAAACCGGAGTCGCCCCTCCGAATTTGACTGAGGGGGCCCCCTTCGGAGGCGAATCGCGGGAGGAAGGCGAGGGGGCGCCGGCGGGTAAAAAGCCGCATTCTCAGGGGCGGTGCACTTTTTTTTGCGATAGGCGCCGCAGAAGGGCGGCTCCGGGGGGGTGGTTACTTGTAAGTTGTAATAATTGAGGAGGAGCGCTCACGGGAGTGACGTCAAAAGGGTACAATAGGGGGAACATGTTGGAATGGAACTGTGTGGGAAGAACTGGGGGAAAAAGACCAATTTTGTGACAACTTAAAGATACATTTATAGTAGATAAACGATAATGAAAAATTGGTGATATTTACCCTCTCCTCTAGAGATCAAACTAGGTAATCCACAATTGCAAATTTCATTCAGTTCACTCACTTCATAATTTATTAATTTGCACTATTATCACAGGCTATAGGGCAGTGGTAGAACCGCGGTCAGGACATCTGGGACATGGGAGATATATAAGCACTTGATATGTGGAAGTTCAAGAGACACTGGACATTTGAGCCGGCACCACGCCCTAGGCAACACTGGCCTCATGACGGGCAGGAAAAAGGGGGGAGGGGAGAACGGCGGACTGAGGGGGGGGTCACGGAGGGTTACGGGAAGGCGCAGGCGCCCCAAGGGCGGCGTCGAGGGCGCCGGAGGCGGCGCGGTCTCGAACTACGTTTTCCTCACCCCCAACGCCGCCCCCAACAGGACGATTTATATCGAGCGCCCGATTCGAGACTCCCCCTTCGAAGTTACCCCTTCTCGACCGCTACGTCCGAAATCCCCCTCCCACCTCCCCGCTAGGAAACCCTCACGGCATCGGACACGAAAATTTTCCATCACGCACGTAGTAATCCGTGCGGGTAATTCGTATTTCAATTGTTTTCGAGTTATTCTGCCCTCGAACTGCCCCCTCGACGGCGAGGGGCGGGCGCCACGGGGGTGGTTTGCGCTTAAAAACGGGCGCCGCGGGGGTGGCGCCGTTCGATAAAGGCGGGAGAGGACGGGAGAGGGGAATTCCCGAAACCTGAGGAACGTACTCGGGCGTAACGACGGCGGGACGTCCACGTCGGATCCGCAAGAATCACTTTCCTCTCATTACAGCACTACTTTCCCCGCATTTCCGTCGAATTTACCTACATAAAATGGAAATTACCATCGGTTGTACGTCTGGAGTGTCTGTCTGAATTCGCTCGGGAAATTCCAAAGGGGGTTTTCAGAAATTCAACGGCAAAGTTCCTAAGATGGCTAAAGGCTGCTCAGTACGGAAGACTAACGGAACGCAGGTCCTCCCTGATCAGCTGAGAGAGCCATAATCGTTCCAGGTGGGCCCACGAAGCTGAAATTCCATTGGGGGATTTTTTAGTTCAACAACAGAAGCCTAGAGGGTTGCTGAGTGCATATGAATATCTGAGCTCCTCCCAGATCAGCTGGGCTAGCTATAATTGTTCCAGGTCGGCCCACGAAGCTGAAATTCCATTGGGAGATTTTTTAGTTCAACAACAGAAGCCTAGAGGGTTGCTGAGTGCATATGAATATCTGAGCTCCTCCCTGATCAGCTGGGCTAGCTATAATCGTTCCAGGTGGGCTTACGAAGCTGAAATTCCATTGGGGGATTATTAATTGGATAATTCCACTGCGCATGCGCAAACGTGAATTCCTTGTAACAGCCATAACTTCTACATTTTCCATCCGATTTTAATGTAATTTCCAGGGATGTTACTGAGTAGTGTATAGATGGTCCCCTATGAAAATCATAGAGAATGGTTTTTCATAGAGGGATTCATTCATAGAGGGATGGTCCCCTGTGAGAATCCTATTCATTGCATCACTAAGCCTCAATAGGTCAGAGGTAGCGCATAGAACTGTCCCCCAGGGGTCGCGGGTTCGAATCCCAGCCGAGGCTAGGTATTTTTTTGATCCAATCTCATACATCTACTCACTTACATTTTTCATCCGAATTTGATGAAGTTTTCCAGGATTGTCCAGATTAGCGTGTAGATGGTCCCCTATGAGGATAGTGGAAGGTACTTAGAGATTGGTGTTTTGAGCATCGGATCATCTATGCTCCATATCAAGCTATGGATACGAGGAAGCTATGTGCCACACCCACTTGGCAAACGTTTTGACGCTTTCCAGGTCGACCGGACTGTTCTTCATAAGTCAAGTTTAATCTTTATCTCTGGAACTGAGTGTGATTGTCACGAATCTTGTAAAATACCTAGTAATCTCATTAATTTGAGATTAGTTTGAATTCAGGATTAATGACAGGAAGAAAACATTACCTTCAACGACCTGAGTTCACCTTTCCATCTCCACTCCTTGAATCCCTTGAAAGACTTAAAGACGCCATATATGGGGGAATTTTATAACTAACTTCACCGATATTTTGTCTCTCCCACTTTAAATCCAAATAAGGTAAATGGGGGTATAGTGGACACTGTTCCAATAGTGGACACCTGCTTGCATAAATGTGAAAAATAAGAGTAAGGCGCCAAACTACTTTGAAATCCATAGAATTTGTAGGTTGTGCCATCTATGAAGCTACTGTAGAACTACCAATACTCTAGAGCGTCATGGGAAAGAATAATAACCATTTGAAAATGGCGTAGTTGAGGTCTGTCGCTAGCACGTAGTGTTTGCTGCTGAACCTCGTTAGGAGACAGGTATGTTGCAACTGTATTTTTGGAATTTATAATTGCTTGAGAGACTTCTGGTTTTTTTGTGACGTTCAAGTAGTTAGTATAGATTAGAAGGATTTCTTGCAAATTATCCTGAGTGAGCATTTAGGCCCTGTGTCCACTTAACAAACATTAAACAACCAATGTTCCACTTTTGAAACATGAATGATTTTTTATTCTGAGTTTTTTTGTGTTCAGACTGTTCTCAATATACTGCTGTATATGCTACGTTAATTTGAGATCATTCTGTTCATGGGGACCAATAGTGGACAGGGGGTGTCATCTTTTGAATCACAAATGTCCACTATTGAAACAACAAGTCAAATTGTGATCATAAAGGTCAAAAATGGGACCCCATTGGCTACAGCTGCAAAACGCTGCAAATTATTACACAAAGGTTTATTATTTTTCTATATAGATCACTCGTCTGCAAAGAACAAGTAAAAGCCATTGTTACCACCAACCAACTTGTAGAAAAATATCGATCGTATTTCGGTCAGCTAACATTTGAACGAGGAATAGGCCTCTTTGGCGATTCACGCTCGTGTTTCTGATTTATCGTAAGCCTGCATACTAAATTTCATCAAAATCGGTCAATGCTAAGTGGAAAAAATGCCCCGTACGGAGGACGGCCAAATTTTTATTCGATTTTTGGATTCTACGTACCTTGAAATGTAAACCAACAGCCTGTTCCAGTTGTAAACAACAAATTTATTACTAAAGTAAAGTATTTCGTGGGTTTTTGTGATCGAAAAATGATTTCCTCATCAATTTGATGAAAACAGTCATGTGAAATCTGTACTTTTTTCCTATCTACCTACTGTAAATGTGATAATAATCTATTACTTTTTATAATTGAACAATTTTTTTCAATATCCTGGCCTACAGACCTCATTTAAAGCGTAAATCCCTCGAAAAAGGCAGTACACGAGTGATGGCCACTATAGAAGCAGAAAGTGTCCACTATAGAAACGAAAGGAAATTTTGGTTTCCACTTTGCCCACATAGTAGGCTTTTCGTAATTATTATTTTATAAATATTTAAAGTAAATTATTTAGAGATTTTGGGTGTGGAATCAAAAGAAGAAGAGTCGGAGAATGTAAAAAATGAAGGTTTATCGTTCTCAAACAAAATACATCGTACCTATTGATGCAAAAATTTCCTTATAGTGTCCACTATTGGTGCTTTTACCTTATTCTACCTACTAAAAGTAGCTTCCTGAATTAGCCGAAAATTTCCCATCGTTCGTCCTCCGCCCCATTTGTAAACGTCTGAGAGCTGCTGTCTTCTCACCCTCGGCCTTGCGCCTGGGTTAGAAATCGCCCTTAACTAGTTTTAAGGTTGGTAACCAATCGGGTTAATTTCCCTGCGGCGCCTCACATACAAAATAATCCCCGACGTCCTGAATCCTGATGAGGTCCTTCACAGGTCTAGACTCCACTTGTCACCTTGTCTTTTCGATTTACAGAAGAGAACCTTTATGATAGAAGTAGCTTGAAAACTCCGACTTCCAAATCAGTCGAGGATTCTCACGTTGGGTTTGTTCTCCTTGCAAGGGCTTTCTAAGAAGGCCCAGTTCTTTTCACAAATCACTACATCACCATGAACCGGTTAAAAATCAAAATCGTGGAAAAACGATGCCAAACTTTTAAGAGCGATAGCATAAACATTATTTTCAAAAATTAATTATATTGAAAATTTTTAGACAACATAATCTATTTATCTTAAGGGGATCTCTTAGTCGGTCGCCGTTCGTTTTTAGTATTTAGCCAAATCGAAGGCGCAAAAACATAAAAACTTGTACTTAAATTGGAATTTTTAAAGGATTTTAGAAATCCATTGGTGCATGGGGCTTGGGAATTGAGAAACTGTAATATTGCCGCTGGAATCATCAAAATTGAACGGTAACTGCCGAAGGAATAAGGGAAAAACATGGAAACATCGGATCATCTATAACAATCGGGTTTTGGATGCGAAGTAGATATGAGGAGTTTGATTTCATAAGGTAGGTACTATATCCATTTTGGTCAAACGTGAGAAAAACGCAAACATTCCTGAATGTACCTTGGGTCAGTGATGATTGTACCTTGAGTCGGGAATTGTGCCTAGGGTTGCAGACAGAAATTAAACATTTTTACTCATTACGCATCTTCTGTGCCCATCCGTTAACTTCATCCTTGTTAATAAATTGTGGGACATGTTGAAATTTATGTTTTGACATTTAACCCTAATCAACCCAAAGTATATTTGAATACACCTTGACTTTAACGATTTTTGAAAAGCAGCGGGAACTGTTTTCTCTTACTTCAATGGTACCAATCGACTCGTTAGGATCCCCTGCAAAGGTTGGCAACATTGATTAATTGTTGGTCAGTGATCTCCCGCTCGTTTTGTTACGTTTTCTCATTCCAGTCCCGCCGGAGTCCAGCCATGGCGAACCGCAGCTCAACAGTAAGTTTGATTCCATTTTATACCATGATAACGTAACAATTGTGTGCTATTTCTATCATAATTTGATCAGTCGGTTTCTAAGCTATCGTTTGATATAAAAATATGTGGGATTATGAGCAGTTATCATGCTGATATTTCGATTTTAGTGGAGGTGTACTGAGTACACTTTGGGCTCTTATGGTAATGTAACACACATTACCATAAGAGCTTTCTTAAGTGCCTTGTTCTTCATTATGATTTCATACTTCTCGTAAGTCATTCCAAATAAGTAATTAATTCCATATTTTTGGTATTGCAGAACAATTTCAAGAGCAGAGGGGCATACAATGTATGATAAAATGTTATTTTATCTCTCGTCCCTAGACCCAATATGCTGTCGGATGAGGAGGAAGCTGTGGATGATATTTTTTTCATTATTTATCAAAGTTACCTACATAATGTATTATTACATAGGTAACCTTTTTCCTAAGTAAAATAAGGTATTTTGTTGAGACTGTATTTCCTAGTCAATTTGTGACTGCATTCCAAACAAAAGTAGGGTAAGTACCCTGTAAATACGATTTTTCTAAATCAATGTAACTCTTGTGCCTTACAAAACTAGAATCCATATACATAAAACGCCAACCCTATGTACGTACGTATGCACGTCGCAGATCGCGAGGAGTTGGAGGGGTCGTGGGAGTGGGGAGAGTCGGAGGAATCAGTGATGGGAGGAGTGGGTGGCGGGGAGAGTCGGAGGCGGAAGGAGTCGGAGGAGTTGGGGGCGGGAGGAGTTGGAGGAAATGGGTGGCGGCGAGAGTCGGAGGAATCGTGTTTGCCTGCTTTTAGAAGGCTTTTCAGCTAGTTTATTATAAACAATGACTTGTCTAAAGTTGAAATGTAACAAATGTAATTGATATAATCATTTATACCTCACTTAGTAATAATTATGATGAAGCTTTAATAAAAAGTTTGTAACCTAAGTCGTTCACCTTCTATTACCATGAGAGCCCAAAGTGTATTCAAATACACCGTTTACAAATTTGCACTTTTTGAACACCTAAATTTTTTTAAACATCTTTAATTATCATTTTCTTTTATTTTGAGGCATTTTTAACTAAAATAGAGGAAAAAGTTATAGTTTTGGCGAAAATTTGGATCCTTGGGTTCATTAGGGTTAAAAAAACGCTTGCATACGAGTCTGCAACACATTGAACATTTTCGTGCCCCCCCCCCCCCCCCCTCCCCACCCGACACATGAACTACATACCTCCCATAAACACAGAAAAACAAAAAAGAAAAATATATTTATTTATTTTACAAAAATAAAATTGTTTTATTCTTCCATTGGTTCAACTTCATCTGTCGCGGTAACACTGAGTAATGGGTAGGGATGGCAACGATATATCGATATATGAAACATCGATATATTACGTTTGATATATCGATATATTTATATCGATATAGATAACCTATATTATTGGTCAATATCGATATATTTACCGATATATCGCCACCTGTTTTCAAGTGAAAAAAAAATTTTTATTTTTTTAGTAAAATTAAATATTGAAATGATTGGACGAGAAGGGACGCCTGTACTTGTAAAAACATCAAGTAATTTTATTCCAAATTTTGTAGGTACCTAGTGATGGGTTGATTTCAGACTGTTGACTTCAGCTCAGACATGATTGTGTACATAGTTTACACCTAAAGTGGCTATCAAGGCACAGTAAATTCCTTGTCTTGAATCAAAAGTAATAGAGGCTAGTCTAGATTGAAACTACTTACTATACGAAGTGAAGCAGGTTTTCACGACAATTATTTTCAATTTTGAAGGATCATGATTGTCTACAGTATACCTACCCCTGTCAATTTACAAATGAATTTAACATTGCAATGACAATTTCGCACTTTTTTCCAGTTTTTAAACAATGAATTTCGACCATCCATACCCAGTAACTTTTGAAAGTAGGTTAATATTTATTTCACCAGGTTTTTTTCAAATATAACTTCCGATATGTTGAGTATATCGATAATGTTTCTTCCAAAATGATGTTATTCAATTCATTACCTACTTACTTCTTCTTTTCCAAGTAGATACTCCGATATGTCCATAAAAGTCATCCTAAATGTTTTTTATATTGTTTTAAAACGATTAAATTAACCTACCTACTTCACACGTTTTTAGGACGTCCCACAGTAAGACTTGGGCGTCCTTATGCGATCGATCTGGGGTGAAGTTGGACAACATTCAACAGAAAAAAAAAATAACCACGCAGTAATCCGTTTTAGACCATTCTGAATCCAAATCCGCGAAAAAACCCATAGGTGTATGTCTGTGTGTGTATGTGTGTATATGTGTGTGTGTGTGTGTGTGTGTAACAAAATCTTGTGTACTCTGCACAGGCCTTAGCTCTCAACCGATTTTCCTGGTTCTTTTTTTGTTCGTCGCGGAAAACTATCTAGTTGTGCACTACGTCGCCGGAATTTCGGATTTTGCCTTTTAAGGGGGGGAAAGGGGGGGTTAATATTCGAAAAACGTGCGTTTTGGGGCATAATCTTGTGTACTCTGCCCAGGCCTTAGTTCTCAAACGATTTTCGTGGTTCTTTTTTCGTTTGACGCGGAATACTATCTAGTTGTGCACTACGGCGCCGGAATTTTGGATTTTGCTTTTTAAGAGGGGGAAAGGGGGGGTTAATGCCTAAAAAACGTACGTTTGCGTGCATAATCTTGTAAACTCTGCCCAGGCCTCAATTTCCAACCGATTTGCGTGTTTCTTTTTTTGTTTGACTCAAATAACTTCCGAGTTGTACATGATTTTACCAGAGTACCAAAATTCGCAAGGGGAGGGGGTGAGTGGGGGGATAATATTCACAAAATATCCGATTTTTCAATATTTCGGTTCCTTTACTGCTTACTAATTGTACCCAAGCTTTGAAATTGAGGAAAAACTCTCATTATACCTCCGGATTTTCATGAATTATTCTCTGTACCACCATGGAACTACTAGTGGTGCCACTATGGTGCCAGGACATGGTGCCATAATGCCATAAACCGCTTATTTCGTGTTTTTTTTTTTTTTTTTTTTTTGTGTTTCACCTTGAATACGGATGTGAACTTCGACGGACTGCCTACCAAAACTAACAGATGAAAGTTCAATGTTACGACGTATTTCCGCTTTGGTGCCAGACTGGCACCATTGTTGGCGTTGGGGAGGTGGTGGGGGGGGGGGGGGTCGAACTCGAATTCGCATGTTGGGTATCGTAGATCATGGATTTTGAAATGCTCTTCAGATTCGAGGCTCCCATCCTGCTATAAATGTTAAGTTGGATAATGGTGGGGGGGGGGGGGTCAGTATTTCTTGCCTAAAGTAATAAATAAATTTCATCGAGTGAAACAGTTTTATCACTTAACAACTGGTTAAACTGATCTAATGCTTATCCAATGGGACGTCCCCTGGAATGCATGCATTACTAAACAATATGTTTTAAAGTAGATCTTCCGATATATCGATATATTTTCTCCGATATATCAAAGGTATCGATATCTCATTGACGATATATCGTTTGATCGATATATCGATATATTTCATTCGATATGCCATCCCTAGTAATGGGCGGTGATGAGAAAAGTATGAAAGCTGGGAGCTCGATTTTCGCCTCAGCTGATCTGGGAGCTCGATTTTCGCCTCAGCTGATCTGGGAGCTCGATTTTCGCCTCAGCTGTTCTGGGAGCTCGATTTTCGACTCAGCTGATCTGGGAGCTCGATTATCGACTCAGCTGATCTGGGAGCTCGATTTTCGACTCAGCTGATCTGGGAGCTCGATTTTTGGCTCAGCTGATCTGGGAGCTCGATTTTCGACTCAGCTGATCTGGGAGCTCAATTTTCGACTCAGCTGATCTGGTAATATCAAACTGTAAAGTACCTACCTAACTGTAAAGTACCTAACAACTTCACTTCTGATGGTCATAATCATCATTGTGGCGACTTGAGACAAATTTCGTTAGCAATTTTCGTTAGCAAATTTCGTTAGCAATTAATTTCGTGACGATTTTGCTTCCTAGTCTATCAAGGTAGCGGAAGCTTTGTTTTCACTTTTCAAGGACGAAAAAAAAAGTTCTCCAAAATCAAAATTTCCACTCGCGTTTTGCGTTTTAGACCTTTCTGAACAATTTTGGTTCCGTGTCTGTGTGTCTGTCTGTCTGTCTGTCTGTCATGAATTCCTTGTAACGCGCATAACTATACGAAGTTATTGTCCGATTTCTATGAAATTTTCAGGGATTGTGCGGGTTGGTGTGTAGACGGTCCCCTATGAAAATCATCATCCCCGGACTGATAGAAGCGACTGCGCATGCGCAAACGTGAATTCCTTGTAACGGCCATAACTTCTACATTTTCCATCCGATTTCAATGGAATTTTCAGGGATGCTACAGATTAGCATGTAGATGGTCCCCTATGAAAATCGTCAACTTCGGACTGATAGTAGCCACTGCGCATGCGCAAACGTGAATTTCCTTTTAATGGCCATAACTTCCAAATTTTCTATCCGATTTCAATGAAATTTTCAGGGTTTATGTGGATTAGGTTGTAGATGATCCCCTATGAAAATCATCATCCCCGGACCGATAGAAGCGACTGCGCATGCGCAAACGTAAATTCCTTGTAACAGCCGTAACTTCAACTGTCCCCCAGGGGTCGCGGGTTCGAATCCCAGCCGAGGCTAAGTATTTTTTGATCCAAAAACATATCCACTCACCTAATTTTTCATCCGAATTTGATGAAATTGTCTAGGATTGTCCAGATTAGCGTGTAGATGGTTGCCTATGAGGGTAGTGAAAGGTACTTAGAGATTGATATTTCGAGAGTAACTACTATGCATCTGGTCATCTATATAGATCACCAGATCGGGTTATGGATACGAGGAAGCTATGTGCCACACCCACTTGACAGACGTTTTTTTTATGTGCCATATGAAAGACATGAAAATGTCAAAACCCGTTTATTCAAACGTTTTTCCCATTTTTCTCTGGCAATTATTGTTCGATTTTGATGATTCCAGCGGCAATATTTCAGTTTTTCCATTCCCTAGGTCCGTGCGCTAATGAATTTCTAAAATCCTTTAAAATTACCAATTTAAGTACAACTTTTCAACTTTTTGCCCCTTCGGTTTGGCTAAATACTGACTGCAACGAGGAATGAACGTCGACCTACTGAGACCCCCACTACAACAACCTTCGGAAGAACCAATAGATGTTACGTATTAGAAATTTACTTCCCTCGATCAGGGATCGATCGTCTTTCCGATGATATTTCGGAATTTCCCACATGATTTCGATGAAATTTTCAGGAATTATGCGCGATGGGGTGGAGATGTTCATGAGAGTCTAGCCCCCAACAACCCTTGTCGGGTTTCAGCGCTACTTCCCGCCACTTCAACGAACTACCATTCCTGATTACTATAACTACCATTCTAAAGATTGTTGTCTCGTAATCGTTTTCGTTTCACTTATTGTTTTCTCTCTGAACATTTATGGACGTGAAAATGATGCCAAGTGTCGTTTTATGTTGTGAAACGTGCCCAAAGTCTTTCAATTTCAAAGCTGATCTCCAAAATCCTCATTGGTTCATGTTATAGAAATATGAGAAACGAAAACGATTACGAGACAAAATCTTTAGAATGGCAATCTGGTAATCAGGAATGGTAGTTCGTTGAAGTGGCGGGAGGTAGCGCTGAAACCCGACAAGGATGGTTGGGGCTACTCTCATGAGATGGTTCCCTACGAAAATCATGGCCCCCAAATTGAGAGTATTTTGTGCAATTGTGAATGAAATCCTTGTAACAGCCATTACTTCAACATTTTCCAACAACATTCAGACATTGTGCGGGTTGACGTGTAGAGAACCCTATGTGGGTGGTGGTAGGTGAGAGATTGATGTTATAAGATAAACTACTATGCATCGAATCATTTTGGTTTATTATTTTCAATAATGAATTGGAATCGACCAAGAAAAAAAAATTTTAACACCCCCTCAAAATTTGATGGTTTACGTTTCAAGGTACGTAGAATCCAAAAATCGAATAAAAATTTGGCCGTTCGTCCGCCGTCCGCGGCACTTTTGCCACTTAGCATTGACCGATTTTGATGAAATTTGGTATGTAGGCTCCAATTGGGGTCTAGTTGTGCCCCGAAGATTTTGGTTGATGTAGGTCACTTCTAAGGGTTCCAAAATCAATTTTGAAATTTTGAAAACGCCCTAACTCAAAAAATTTCGATATAAAGGTATTGTTTTTCCTTCAATTCAAGATTCTATAGAATTTTTAGAAGTTTTTAAGACCACGCGGAGCTCTGTAGGACAAACCGTTCGCTCCCTACGAAAATTTAAGGGTTTATATTGAAATATATATATATATATATAAATCAAAAAATCAAAACACGAGTGTGAATCGCAAAAGAGGCCTAATCTCCGTTCAAATTAGAGCTGACCGAAATGCGATCGATGGTTGGTGATTTTGATTTTTTTTTCTTTTTTTTCTTTTTTTCTTCATATTGGATGGTTGGTGATTTTGTAGACGAGTGATCTATATAGAAAAATAATAAACCATTGTGTAATAATTTGCAGCGTTTTTTATACGAGGAAACTATGTGCCACACCCACTTGGCAGACTTTTTTTCCCTAGTCTTCTCAGTTTTTAGCTACCAGTGTTACTCGTAGGTACCACTTCCGAGTACCTAAGTAGTAAAATTAGGAGCTATTTGTCTACTTATTTTATTTTTCATAAGTCTATCAACAGTTTTTTACATTAAAAGAGGTGAATGTATTTTTCAACAATTTGTCAAAAATTACTAAGAGATTCTCCTGTGGGCCTTCCAGAAGGACCTAATACCTATTGTCGCTTTAGGCGCTACTGAGCCATTGTTGGTACTTTTTCGGTCTGTTCATCATCCTCACATCAGTGTTATCATCCATTGTTCACATTATACCCTCAAACGTCCACGTGGTTATTGTTTACTGTTGAGAAATCATCATTGTCCGTAATCAAGATTTTGCGATGGACGAGCTGACAGATATTCGCCTGGATGGGTGAGTATTCTATTCGTAATTATGCAGTTTCCATGTAAGTTTTTAGGTACTAGGTTTTAGGTTTCTTTTTAGGTTTTAGGTATTTCACTCTTTGACTTCATTTGTGAGATAAATTAGAAGGGATGGGATTATTTCCATAGTGAGACTGGGCATGTGGATGGTGAAAAGTTGCCGGTCCTTCCGGAAGGCCTACAGGATAATCCATTGGAGTTTGATTTTCAGGCAATTAAACAGTGTGGTCTCTGTAGCTACCAACTTTGACTTCGTCACTCCTCTGAATAATGTCAGCCGATTCTCCAGGGAAAAAACGGATTATTGCTGTGAACCAACCTCTCCCACCCGGACAATGGTGGAATGGGTGGAATTGACCGAGCAGATCAGAACATTTCCCTGCATAGAATTTCAATAACGAGGAAAACGAGGAAAAAATGGTATTTTCCAATTGCTCAGAATATAGATTTGGCTGAGCACAATGCTTGGCAATTGTATAAGAATGATGGGGGAAAACTTGATCATTTGTCCTTCAGAAGGAGCATTGCCACATCTGTTTTGGGATCAGGGAGTACCTGATCCATCTCCAAATCTACTACCGACCTATTTGCTATGTTGGTATGTTCTAAAAATTGTTTTAAACATTTCCCTTGAAAACCACCAAAGGAATTTGATGTAATTGAGAAGATATCTATTCTGCCATGCTAAGCCAGAAAGTCGCATCTTGACTTCACCCAACAAATCAGGAAAACGAAATAATAGGTTTCGTGGCGAAATAACTCTTTCACGGGATTATTAGCATGGAACATGCTGTAGCCATCACCTAACTGGGCAAAAACGTGACGAAACCGTGGAACGAAAGTAGCGCGGGATTTTGTAATGATTTTCACTTACAACCGACCCGTTTCTGAAAAATGTATGATGAATGTTTCTGATGAAATGTATCGCCGTTAGTTTTCATCCCACGAAAATCGTTCGCCACTCGTTGAAAAGCCCTCAATTTATGCGTAAATTATATACTGCCAAAACAGCTGTAAATATGGATGAAGCTGAGATGTACCTATGATTTAAAAGACTTTAAACAACATTCGCTGTAAAAACCAACATCGATTTAGTGGATTATATTGATGTTGTTGGTTGGCTTGGTTTTTACGAATTTAATCAAAGGGTCTTGAAACCTAGGGACATCAAGGGACATGAAATGACGAGCAATTTGAAAGGCAGGCCCTTAAAGAGCTAAATTGAAACAAAAGACAACAAATTCCAAGTAAAAGGAAACAGCAAACAAACAAAACACGGCTAAAGCATGTTCCATGTTTCTTGAATTTTAGCCGAAGGATCTAAGCAGTGACCATCCGGGGGTCCAGGGGCCATGTCCCCTCAGAGTTTTTTCCTCCTTTTACCACAAGTAAAGGTTTTTCTTAAAGGAAATTAGTAGCCGAATCGATTTCTGGAGTCAAAATTGAACGTTTTCCAGTGTAAATTGTCAAAAAACTGTATAATGTTTTCCCATTCCTGTCTTACTTACATTTAAGGGGGTCTCAGTCGGTCGACGTTTGTTACTCGTTCTGGGTCAGTATTTGACCAAATCGAAGGGGCAAAAACTTGAAAAGTTGTACTTAAATTGTAAATCTCAAAGGATTTTAAAAATTCATTAGTGCCTAAGGATTGAATAACTGAATTATTGCCGCCGGAATAATCAAAATCGAACAATAATTGCCAGAGAAAAAAGGAAAAACCCGTTAATTCAGTTATGTTTTTACCATAAATTGTAACTAAACTTGAAAATTTCAAGGACTTTGGAAATTCATTGGTGCATGGGGCTTGGGAATTGAAAAACTGAAAAATTGCCGCTGGAATCATCAAAATCGAACGATAATTGCCAGAGAAATATGGGGAAAACATGGAAAACCCGTTTATTCAGTAGTTTTTCCCATTTTTCTTTGGCAATTATTGTTCGATTTTGATGATTCCAGTGGCAATATTTCAGTTATTCAATTCCCTAGGGCCGTGCACTAAGGAATTTCTAAAATTCTTTAAAATTTCAAATATAGGTACAATTTTTCTAAGTTTTGCCCCTTCAATTTGGCAAGATACTGAGAATGGATGGCGACCGAATGAGACCCCCTCAAGTCGTATCTCGATTTTGCTAGCACTAAAAATCGTATCTATGATTGATATGAGTTTAAACTCTCGTAAACCCGAAGTTACTATTCTGTTCTGAATACATATCCATGAGACTTTGGAGTGCTAAGCACATGTTAATTCCTGAAACTTTATAATTATCTTTAAATCAAAAAACCATTTCACCTTAGTTGTCATCCTTCTTGGCTCAAAGTCAATCGTATTTCATATCTGTGTTCAGAGTATAAGAAAAAACAGCTGAATCAATAAATGAACAGAAGGGAAGGTTACTAAAGTCACCATTAAATTCCGAGTTTCCAGAGGTAAAAATTCGAATCATACCGATTCAGAATGCAAGAAGTCGTATCGTCGAAATACTAGGGTTCCGTATCAGTGTTAAGATACGAATTTTCTTCTTCTGAATCGCTCTGATACGCGTTATTTCTTAGCAGGATCAAGTTAAAAAGCCTTAACGCGAAAATCGGGAGGCTTGTTTGAGGCATTTCTACTCAAAACTCCGAAAATCGATAGAAATCGACCCCCAAAACCCCCGGGTACCAATAACTCAATTTGGTCCACTCATAAACAAAGATGGTCGTTCTTCGGGTTTTTATGGGCGAGGAAATAACTTTGAAGCACGACAAGACGTTTCTAGTACTTATCTAGACTTTTCAAGGAAAGGATTTTTACATTTCGACGATATTCCTGGGCCACAATTCCATGTAGGTTTGAATCAATGTGCGGTCGAAAGGAAATTAGGGATTTGAATTCTAACGCCAGACGGATGTGAAATGCAACGGCGTCAGGCGAGGAGCCTCACGCGATATGACGTCCACAAGACATCAAAGTCTATTTGAATGCAACACAAATCCGTCTGCTGTCCTTTCAAAACGAAATTATTTTTGGCCGACTATTCCTCCGCGTTCGAATTGTATAAGTTAATGAAGCCGTTTTTGTATGCTCGAGCCACCCAGAGGTATAAAACCAATAATTCTGGGGAAAATTGAGCACCCATAAGTGTTACACCACGCAAGTACAACACACCTACTAAATTTTACCATAATGGGGAATTTTCCTCAAATTTTTTAATTTTTTTTTTTTTTTTTTCGAAAGATGGATCAATGATGTGGAAGAAAACCACAGTTTGCTGCTCGAAAAAGCATCCAATAAATTTAGAGAATTTAAGGAAGATGGAAATTTTAAATGTAGCGGCAATCTGTATATGAGGGCAGCCATGTTGCGACATAACGGGCCTTCTAACCAATCTGACTTCATGAGGGGATTTGTGCCCCATACGACAGTGAGGAATTTCACCATGTCGGAATTCCCTATTTTGACCCCAAAATCGGATTCAGCACCTCGAAAAACCCCCTAAGGCAAACTTTCAGCCCGAACTTCCTAATTTACGAATAAAAAAAACAGTGTAGAAAATACGAATGTTTAAAAACATATTGTTTAGTAATGCATGCATTCCAGGGGACGTCCCATTGGATAAGCATTGGATCAGTTTAACCAGTTGTTAAGTGATAAAACTGTTTCACTCGATGTAATTTATTTATTACTTTAGGCAAGAAATACCCCCCCCCCCCCCAATCATTATCCACCTTAACATTTCTAGAGGCGTGGGAGCCTCGAATCTGAAGAGCATTTTAAAATCCATGATCTACGACACCCAACATGCGAATTCGAGTTCCCCCCCCCCCCCCCCCCACCAACACCACCCCAACGCCAACAATGGTGCCAGTCTGGCACCAAAGCGGAATTACGTCGTAACATTGAACTTTCATCTGTTAGTTTTAGTAGGCGGTCCGTCGAGGTTCACATCCGTATTCGAGGTGAAACACACACAAAAAAAAAAAACACGAAATATGCTGTTTATGGTGTCCTGGCACCATGGTGGCACCACTATTAGTTCCATGGTCGTACAGAGAATAATTCATGAAAATCCGGAGGTATGATGAGAATTTTTCCTCAATTTCAAAGCTTGGGGACAGTTAGTAAGCAGTAAAAGAACCGAAATATTGAAAAATCGGATATTTTGTGAATATTATCCCCCCCACTCGCCCCCTCCCCTTGCGAATTTTGGTACTCGAGTGAAATTATGTACAACTCGGAAGTTATTTGAGTCAAACAAAAAAAGAAACACGCAAATCGGTTGGAAATTGAGGCCAGGGCAGAGTTTACAAGATTACGCCCGCAAACGCACGTTTTTTAAGCATGAACCCCCCCTTTCCCCCCCTTAAAAAGCAAAATTCAAAATTCCGGCGACGTAGTGCACAACTAGATAGTTTTCCGCGTTGATGAAAAAATGAACCACAAAAATCGGTTGAGAACTAAGGGCTGTGCATAGTACACAAGATTATGCCCAAAAACGCACGTTTTTTGAGCATTAACCCCCCCTTTCCCCCCCTTAAAAGACAAAATTCGAAATTCCGGCGACGTAGTGCACAACTAGATAGTTTTCCGCGTCGAACAAAAAAAAGAACCAGGAAAATCGGTTGAGAACTAAGGCCTGTGCAGAGTACACAAGATTTTGTTACACACACACACACACACATACACACACACACACACACACACAGACATACACCTATGGTTTTTTTTCGCGGATTTGGATTCAGAATGGTCTAAAACGGATTACTGTGTGGTTATTTTTTTTTTCTGTTGAGTGTTGTCCAACTTCACCCCAGATCGATCGCATAAGGACGCCCCAGTCTTACTGTGGGACGTCCTAAAAACCGGGAAAATGACGTCATCCCGGAATAGTTCATTTATGGCCGCTTGAAGCGCTGAGATCGAGAAATCCATAGTCCCCAGATGCAAAATTTCACGAAAAAGTAAAGTTCGAAATCGAAAAACTGAAGAAAAAAAAATAGAAAAAGCAAGAAGGGGAAAATTAGGTTTCCTCTGTTTTTGTTTGATAACTTTTCTCTTAGAAAACACGATTTTGTCGTCCCAATGGGCAACACTGGGAGGAGACGGCGATCCGAACAGCCCAATCAGCGAGCGTTCCCGCTCCACGTCGTTTTCCCAGTTAGTTTTGAAATCAAAAATTTTGATTGTCTCCCAAAAATAACAGGAGACTTATTTTCCGAAATCAGCCCGATTTTCATCTATCCCACTCCATTAACTATTCAGGAAAAATGCAAACAGAATTCGGTGAAATTCCTCGTTGTGCTACCTCAGGAAGCGTAAATGAAACTGTTGTGACTTCACAATAATAATTCGGGTTCCTATTTTGAGAAAACTCCACTTTACTTTGAATACCATTTTTTTTATTGAGACCTTTTCAGAGCAGTGAACTACACGATATAACTTGACAGACAGAAAAGTGGGGAAGGAGTGTAATAACATCGATATCTTTGTATCGATATTGACTATCATGGTACTACACTTCTCCTCCCTTAAAATAAGTATACATTTCCAAAATAAATAAAAATTTCCAATTTCATGAAAGATAATAAATCAGTTTTTCTATTTATTCTTTTCATTTTAAGTAATTCACTTTCGTCACTATATTCACTCTGGTCGGTACCAGTTTGGTTGACGACGCATTCTCTGGGGTCGTCTTTGATCCGGAGCTCTGCTGCTGAGGGGAGTCTGTGGTGTTGGAGTCTCAAACCCTCTAAAGTCAGATGAACGGCGACCATTGGTTGGAGTGATCCATGGACGTGGTGGTAAGCCAACTGGCACATCTGGTGAAGTGTTTGATTGGTTTCTTGATGTGACTGGATGAGGTATGATCGGATGGACTACCAGTGTTGGAGGTTCAAGTTGTTGGGAGCTCGGGCTTTCTTCTGTGGTGGGGTTTCCACGGTTCAAAATGTTGCATCTCCAGAGTTGGTTTAGATGTCTCTTCCACAAAAGACCATCAAAAGTTTTCACCAAGTAAGTCTGTGAGCCCAATTTGTCTTGAACGACCGCTTTAATCCAAGTTGGTCTGGCTGCACGAAAATCTTTAGCCCATACTCCCTCATGAGTGTTGAAGATTTCTCGTCGCTGTCCTCCCGCAAGCCTCATCTTTTCGTGGTCCTCTACATACTCTTCTGCTGATGGTATGAGCTGGTCAAAAATTGTTCTTGCTCTTTTTCGTAGAAGGACCTGAGCTGGAGCTTCACCAATTGCTGGGTGTTCGGTGTTCCGATATTGAAGTAGGTAGCGATTGAGAGCATGCGAGAGTGAGATCTTCTGCGGGTTTGTCAACGTTTTTTGCACAGAACGTTTCACCATCTTGACAGCTGACTCATCTGCACCGTTAGATTGTGGATGGAATGGAGCGCCGACCGAGTGTTGTATGTTTAGTTGGTCTAGAAAATAGTAAATATAGCTCAGGAGGTCAACACAGGAGTGCGTGACTGGGGGATTTTTTGTTTGTTACGGAAGTGGGGAAACTCTTTAAGAGCGAAGGGGAAGTTCACCCCAACGGTGTTGGACTCCCATGCATTGGGCCTACAAACTAAACCCCACTCCCTCTGCTTAGGACTCACCCCGGAACCACTTGTACAGTATTACTTCAGGGTGAGCCATTTTTTGTGCCAAAAGGCTGCTCCTATTTCTGGTCTCTCCTTCAACTCGATTCCTCATCTTCTTCCTCCCATCTTCCATCCAGCTTTCTTGCTTTGAGGACTGCAGTGACAAATACAACCATTGCGTCCCAGCTCGACTTGTTCTTAATCATCTCATGTATGATTGTCTGTGGACGCAACTTTTCGATGACCCCTTCCGCACTCCTCCCCATGGTGGGCATGTGAAGAAGGAGTGGCAGACATCATCCTCCTCTATCCCACAGTATCTGCACTCTGTGTCAGTGGCTTTCCCGATCTTTACTAAGAAGGAGCGGAAGTATCCATGCCCTGAGAGGAATTGAGTCAGGTAATAGTTCACCTCGCCGTGTTTCGTCTCCAGCCAAGCCTTTAGATCGTCAATTATGAGGGCTGTCCACCTTCCACGGGACTCACAGACAAGGTCTGCTTGCCACCTACGGATGGTCTCCTCTCGCTCTTCCTTCTTTACTATGGATATTGCCTCTGCCTTCTGAAGGAGCTCATCACAAGTGATAGCGGGAACTATTCGAATGTACCACCAGGCACTGGAGCGTAAAAGAATAAGCGTGACTGCGGGATGGAAAAACACAGATGGGAAAGTGACCAAAAGAAGCAATTTTACTCACTCTCTTTTACAATACAATTCTACCTACCAAGCAATGTTAGTCCTTATCTTCTCTTATTTTTTAGTTTCTATATTGGTTAGCGTCGTTATTTGAATCACATTATCTGAGTAGATCGTTTCTTGTGCCACAAAGCCTGTTGTCGTTCTTTATTACTATTTACTTACTTTATTAGTTATTTAGTTACTTCATTACTATTACTATTTGCTTAGACTTCTTTAGTAGTGTAAATTCGGTCAGTTTTCGCATCATTTTGCGGTAGGAACCCCGAGGTGTGTCACAATTACATACAATTCAAGCTAAATACAACGATTTTTTTTAAAAATAATAAGTATTAATAATAATTTGGAAATTATATCGCTGATCAGGAAGAAGATTATTCTCACTTCCAAAAGCCACATTTTCAGAAGAGCTAAGATTCCAAATTTTCAGTGACTAGGTGAATTACGCACTGAAATGGATACCAAACCTGCTGACGACATCATGAAACTATGAACAATGATCACATTCTATTTCCATCCTCTTTTATCGACCAATTTTGCGATGTGACAGTATAATATATCAAATAATTTCATTTGGCGTCTTAGCTGCGATCTCGTTGAAACAGATGTTTTAGTGATTATCTGAGATGCGATAGTCATCAAGACAACAATGAGAGGAAAAAATAAGGTCCCAAGACGAGTTAGTTGGTGTTGTACGAGATGCCCCACAGCATTTCAAGTTAATTAATACTTGAAAAGTCACTTTTATTGATATTTCTTTGAAATTTCATTCATAATTTTCGACATTTCACGCTGCAAAGTCTTTTTACAGGGTTTTATTATGTAAAATTTAGCTTCTTTTATACTGATTCTGTATCATGCAGAATGACTCAAAGAGCAAATTTTTGGAACAAAAACGCGTTCGAGTGGTTTTTTGTGCATAGAAAGTGATCATATTCGAAGAAATGATGCCATAAGGCATCTTCCGTCAGAGGGGAAAACAAGTGCATTTTGCGGGTTTTCACATCCTGGTTCATTCTCTCTGACGGATGATGCCGTATGGCATCAAATTTTAAAAATTGATAAATTTGATTTTTTTCATGTAATAAATAGATCTAAACACTTCCTTGATCAAAATAAATGCACTATATTTGAATTTAAAACCTTTTCAAAATTCAGGCAGGGGCGAAAGTCACAAAAATCGAGTCCGCGCTGAGAGCGTTAAAACGAAATTTGAAATACCAAAAACTGTCATCATCTTTAGAAATCCCATACAGTTCATGCAGTTTTTGGAGTTTGAATTACAAGATTTTAAGAAAATGTCTTCGGAAGCTCAAGTGCAATCTAGTTCAACTATTTCAGCCGCAGCAGCGATAATGACAAGGATAAAATGCGTAAACTGTGTCGTTTGATTTGATAAATGTGTTCAGAGAACAAGAGAACTGACAAATAGAGTACAAGATAAGAACAGAAAAACACCATGATGGCGGTATGACTCCCACATCCTTCCAAACATCAACGTCCGTTCTAGTCAGAAATAAAGAACTGCCACTTGATTCTTTTTAATTAATATATTTTAACAATAAACTTGAAATAACTCAAAGTTCCCTGAAATGCATGCATTACTAAACAATATACTTATAATAGGTGACACAAGTTCAATTTCAGAACCGTTTGAAATCAGCTAGAGTACGACCGCCAGCTAGCTTCTCACAAGCTGGAGAGAAGATCTCTGCCATGAGGGTGAGGCACATACATTCCTCGTGATTCAAGAAAAGATTAAATCGAAATCGGAAGTAAAATGTGGAAATTGTAATTTTTAAAGGGATTTTACGTTTGCGCATGCGTAGTGGTTGGTTAATGATGGTCCGATCGCGACGACTCATAAACCTTGTAGACCTGAACAGAGACATTTTTAATGCAATTGGATGGAAATCTGGAATGCTAGACATTCAAGTTTGATCATGCGCAACCCTGTAAACATGCTGTCAGTTTTATTTGAATTGTGACACTAGTCAAACTGGAGTGCTACCATTTTTCACCAAAATCAGTAGGTAATTCATTGTCGTATTACTGACAACAACGCGAGGGGCGGTAGAAACACGAAAGTGAATCGCCACGCTTTTCTATGTTTTTCGGGCACCGGTGAGCCAAATAATGTGGAATCCTGCTTGGTGGACACGAAATTTCCTTCAGAAATCCTTTTATATTTTCTAAAGCCCTATTGAGCCAAATATACTCCAATGCACTTCAGATATGTTAGCATAATATGCTAACATATCTAGATGTTCCGGTTCTAGATGTTCTACATATTCTAGATGTTCTAGATATTATCTAGATGTTCCAGCGAGGATTGTAAGAATCAGGCAATCTTTTTTTTTCTCCAAGTTTTAGTTTTGGAATAACAGTTACTCATATTTTCAGTGTTCATACAAAAATAAAACTTTTAGAAGGTACATTACTCTGCTGATTAAATCAACTCAAATAGAATCAGACTTATCACTGATGTTTGCCCAAAATTTGGTGAAAAGCTTGGTTTGGAATTAGTAAACACCAAAAATCTAAAATGTTGTAAATATCCGGCTTTCTCTCGCTTTTGGTGTACCAAATCGCTTCTTTAACAGACTTTTTTGAACTTGATTTGATCGATTCTTACAAGTTTCGGCTCTCGACGTAGAGACGAGGAGGTCAATAAGTTCTTCCAGAGATTACGAACTTACAAATTTCTCGAAAACTGTCTGAAGAACGCCCAGCACCATCAGTCGAGTTCCTCCTTCTTAGAAAACGTAAATTTCTGTGTATATATGTGTTCCCAATTGACTCATCTCGAAATTCTAAATTTTTGGCATCTAAATTCACATTTCCTACCTGCTTTGAAATACATAAAATTCCCACCTGATGGTCAAAAAGTTTTTAAACATTAGTTACATTATTAGTGACCCAGGAGGGAAGACTTGGGTTTCTATTATCATTATCACCGACATAATACTACCTCTCATATTAGTACTTGAAAAGTTTCTTTTTTCATATTAATAATTATTATACCTCAACTTTCATAATGCAACCCTTCCTAATCTATCGACACTATTGTTGGAAGCAATTTTTCAACTCTTAGCGAAAGTGGCCTCTTTGTATCAGCATACAAACATACAGACTTTTAATCTAGGTACTGTAATAAGTGAGAGAGGAATCACAAGATCAAAATTTAAAACATTAATTGAATTGGTTTTAATTGCATTAACTCGATAAAATGGGAGCGAAGAATAGAATGAAAAAAGATAATCCGTGCATTGGGATAACATACAGGAAAATTAATTATCTGCCAAGGGAATTTAAGAGCAAATGGTCAAATAATAAGAAGACGAAAACCAAACAATTATTCCCTAATGAGGAAACCTAGAACTTCGAAAAGTGAGAACCAGGATAATTTTGAAAAAACAGCAAATCATAAAATGAGATTACTGGGAAAGATTGTAGGAAGAAGTAATAAAACAAGGAATAATCGCGATTTCTACGAAAATTATCACAGAGAAGAGATGGACTTACAAGCTGTGGATATCGGTGGTATGAACCACTATGAGCAAGACAAAAACTACCTGATGTATCGTACCAGCTCAACCTATTTATTACCTATTCTCTGTTTTAAATTCACCGATAAAATTCGTAAACACCAAAAAATGACAGTTATTTTTCTAGAAAATTTCCTGTCATTTTTGTTGCCCAATTTATTCCCATTGTTAGGGTCATGTCTAGCTCAAGTATGTACGTCAATAGCTCATGTATGGTTATGAGCAACATATTTGACCACACAACTTCAATTTACATAGAACATCTGAAATGGCAAGCAATACATGGTCTACTGGTGCACACAACATGCAATGAACGAAATGAGTCGAGATTCAAATTTAAATTAGAAGTAAATTTATGTACTTCCGATGTCTTGCATTGATCTGAATGTTAGGGTACTACCCCTATAATATGGTTCTTTTTATGGCCGAAAATACGAATGGACATGGACTCAGGAATTTCCCTATCAACTCTCTACCCTTAGATACAGATTCATCCAGAAGTTATCAGGTTTTCCCAAGTGGTCCCGATCCGAAGACACCCTGAACCAGAAGACTGTAAAAAAGGGCGGGTAGGTTTTTTCACGAAATCTCTCCAAGTTGAATCGTAAGTCGAAATGAAATGATGCGCAACGAACTCATACAGGAACGTTCATCGCCATAAATCGAAAAAAACTTCGTTCCGTTTTAGAAAGAAGAAACGAGGAGTTTTCCGAACGAAAAACTCAATTTTCATAGGAGGAAAATTGGTTATCTTCAGTCGAGGGAAGGTGCAGCGACTGTTCCTAGGGTAAAGGCGCGATCGATACAACGAACCCGAGGCACATGTTACCGAAACCAATCATGTTTCTGAGCACACACGAACACCAGTAGGTTCGTTTTTATTGAGAATAGATGCCTTAAATAGAGTGGAAAGTACTAATTGGACGAGAAAACGGGGAAAATCGACGGGTGAGCTGAAGCCAGCCATTTTGGTCTGCAAGATACGTATCTACCAAGGGGCCTGTAGCAAGGAAAGGGGGGCAGGGACCGGGGTTTTATACCGGAATTTTTTCAGGGTTTTTCTACGGTAAAACAGACAGCTCTCTGAAGCATTCAGGATCTTACCTTCGATTCCTGGGAGGTTGGTTTTTCAATAATCCTGCCAGTTCCCCAGCGGCAGACGAAATAACGGCACCAGTCGAAAAAAATCGCACGGAACTACCTTCTTATCTGTCGACCCCCGAACTCCCGTACACTGCACTTTTCTTACCTTCCTAAGCAGAATCTATTACCGGATTTTCGAATCACATTTATACGATTTTCTGGGGTAGGTCGTTTCACTCGCGCTGACCTGGAATTTTACCCGAGAAAGGAGCGTTTTTAAGCCACACTAAAATTAAAGTTAACACAAACCACTGGCAGGGGCAGGGTGCGGCTTTCCAACAACTTGCAAACCGATATCGTTTGACGTCACGATCCCCCACCCTTCTCAGGCCCGTGTTTTCCCGCACCTATTTGAAATGTAGCCCCTCCCTAACTCGACAAAGTACTCGAAAAGTGTGAAACATACCACCAAACATGCTCTGAAATATTTTCCCAATAATTCATAACGTTAAATACTGCTTTAAAGAAAATATTGGGACAAAATGTTGTCACAGATGCACCAGAAGGCAGGTGGCTGTTTGGCGATGGCAGAGCGCTCTTGACCAAAACGAGAGAACTAAAGTGAGGAGGACCCTCGATATATCGAAATCGACGAAAGACGGTCTTCCTCAGGATTTTAAAATCGATATTCCATGTTGCTAAAATTGATATTCCAATTGAAGGCTAGTTATCTTGCATTTTGGTTTATTATTTTCAATAATGAACCTTTGGAATCGACCAAGAAAAATTTTTTTTAACACCCCCTCAAAATTTGATGGTTTACGTTTCAAGGTAGGTACGTAGAATCCAAAAATCGAATAAAACTTTGGCCGTCCGCCCGCCGTACGCGGCACTTTTGCCACTTAGCATTGACCGATTTTGATGAAATTTGGTATGTAGGCTCCATTTGGGGTCTAGTTGTGCCCCGTAGATTTTGGTTGGTGTGAGTCACTTCTAAGGGTTCAAAAATAAATTTTAAAATTTTGAAAACGCCCTCTCAAAAAATTTTGATATAAAGGTATTTTTTTTCCTTCAATTTAAGATTCTATAGAATTTTTAGAATTTTTTGAGACCACGCGGAGCTCTGTAGGACAAACTGTTCACACCCGTGTCACTGTCATTTTCCCATTCCGGGTTAGTATTTTCCTAAATTGTAGGGGCAAAAACTTAAAAGTTGTAGCTAAATTTGAAATTTTCGAGGGTTTTAGAAATTTATTAGAGCACGGTCCTAGGGAATTGAAAGATGGGAATCATCAAAATTGAAAAATAATTGAAAGAGAAAAATGGAAAAAACAACTGGAAAAAATTATTGTTCGATTTCGATGATTTGAAAAATTATTGTTCGATTCTGATGATTCCAGCGGCAATCTTTCAATTTTTCTATTCCCTAGGGCCGTGCACTAATAAATTTATAAAATCCTTTAAAATTTCAAATTTAGCTACAACTTTTAAAGTTTTTGCCCCTACAATTTAGGGAAATACTAACCCGGAACGAGGAACGAACGGCGACAAACTGAGACCCCCCCCTTCGTGCAGCATGAGTGACTGACCGAATTTTCAAAAATCTCAAAAAATAGAGACTCCACTCGTTTTCACGGACTCACCGAGTACCCACATGGTAACTTTCTCATTGTAACCCAAAGAGCCTAGTATACAAATAAAGATTATCAGTCACAAATTCCCGTCAAAACAACGGAAAAATTACTGAATTTACGGTTAGATCCAATCTCGGTTTGAGACCACACTGCTGAATCCTTCAAGGTTGCCACCTTCAAACTGAATTCAACCTACTTTTTCCCACTACAAGATCTCTCCAATAGTGCTAACTTGATAGATCTGGTATTGAACAGCTTATCAATACCTTCCTTGTGGTTCCAATTTAAGTACAAATTTTCATGTTTTTGCGCCTTCGATTTGGCTAAATACTAACACGAAACGAGGAACGAACGGCGACCAACTGAGTTCTCTGTTCAAAAATCAATCCAAATGTGACCTAAATATCAAGTGCCTTCGAGAGAGAGGGTGTGCTTATTCCAGTAGTGCTTTAAATAAGAAAGTAGTGTATTCATTCCATTAAATAGCCCAGTCAAAATGAGATTTTCACGGGAAACTTATGGGGAGTTTCTGATTTCTTCGATTCCTTATGTTTTTTGGGTGCTGAATCCGAACCTGAGGTTCGCCACTAAAATTTCGTGACGGAACATTGAATTAAAATACAAAAAAAGTTATTGCTTGCCTATAATTCACAAACGACTAACTTATGAAAGAAAACTATTATATGCGAAAGA